>CM042401.1:30862859-31005359 GCA_023634145.1 Thymallus thymallus
GCCTAGTGATGTGCTCCTGCCTAGTGATGTGCTCCTGCCTGGTGATGTGCTCCTGCATAGTGATGTGCTCTCAGCCTCATTGTCTTGTCTGTGTGTTTTGGGCCTATGTCTTACACAGTAGACAAATGTTTCTACTTCCTTGTTTCTACACGTAACACAGTTGTAGTCTGTTAAGAGTCCACATCCTCTGTCTGTGGATCATCTCTTTCTCCTCTCTTTATCCCCCTCCTCCCAGGTCTTTGCTGGGAAGTCCAACTCGGACGTCACCCCATTGAAGTTGACATTTTAAAGTGTTAAGGGTAGGGTTTAAGGTTAGGGTTTAGGGGGTAGGGACGTCCCAAGGATCCCAGATAGCACTAACCCTGTTCCTAACCCTGGCTGATTGTGTCCAGATGCTGTGGTGTGAACGTAAAGGGCACAAGTGAAAGAGCAAAGTCTCAACAAGTATTTCCACATGTTCCTCGTACTTTCGAGGACGGATGAAAACAGCTGTCCTATATCCTGGAGGTGTCAGTCATGGAAGCACAACTGGAGGTCTGCTCAAGTCATCTCAAAGCTATCGCTACTCCCAGGCTAACCTCAAGCAGCACACCGCCATAGCCCACCCAAGCATTGAACAGCTTCCTTCACCATATATGCTATGTGGGCCCTAAGGCCTAACTTAGCATGTTAGCATGTGGCTAACCACAGTTCTGAGGCTTTAGTAGCCCTTAACCACTAGTCCAACTAACCACTTCTTTAGCCCCCACATGCATAGCAATGGAGGGATGAAGTTGTTCTTCTGTTTTAATCTTGAGGAGTTAGAAGTTTGCAGAGGTACTGTGTGAACTTGAGAGTTGAAAGTTGAGGAGGGTGAGTCACACACATTTCTCTCTCTCGCTCTCTGACTGGCAATGAGTATGGCATCAGACAACCTCTGGCTCTTTCTTGCACGTGAGATTATAGACAGTAGTATTGGGCTGTTCAGTTGAATATGTTGTGTCCTCTACTCCTCTCAGAACAGTTGTAATGTGTGAAGATGTCTACATGGAAAGGCTGGGTGTTGATTTTAGATGCAGTGTGAGTCAGTGGGCCAATAATGGCTTGATGTGAACCTGTTTTGTGACACATAGCATATAAATGCAGTTTCTCTCGTTGTAAATACACACTTTATTTGTATACCTCTCTCTCTCTCTGGAAAAGTGTGAAAACACCGTCAGTTTTGTGGCGCCTTGGTGTTTTGACCCTGCACCTTCTCCAGTCCCCTGGCCTCTTGGAGAACCCTGTGCTCTGGTATTAGCCCTTTTGGCTAGCGACAGAAAAAAGGCCCTTGACTGACGCCTCCAGTCTTAAAAAGTTGACTTTGCTGCTCCCATGTGCCCTGTTCTGCCAGAGGAAAGCTTTTCAACCATGCATGGATGGTGTGTGTGTGTGTGTGTTTGAGTGTGTACAGTATGTGTGTGTGTGTATGTGTGTGTGTGTGTGTGTGTGTGTGTGTTTGAGAGTGTGTTTGAGAGTGTGTTTGTGAGTGTGTGTGTGTGTGTGTGTGTGTGTGTGTGTGTGTGTGTGTGTGTGTGTGTGTGTGTGTGTGTGTTTGCGAGTGTGTGTGTGTGTGTTTGTGAGAGAGAGAGTGTTTGAGAGTGTGTCTAACTACCACTTGTGTATAGAGCCTCCCTGTCTTCAGCCTGATGAAGATGCTCCTGAGGAAGTCTTATCAGCTGGGTGATATATTAGTCCTTAGTACCCTAATAGCTTTCATTTATCTCCATACACTCCCACTTTAATTCAACTGGCCTACCAGGATGCATTAAAAGTACAACCCACAGTCACTGTGATGTACAGCCGGCTGCAGCTGTAGGCAGCAGGACTAAAGTATAGGACTGAGTATAAGTAGTTGTTAACCTATTGTTGCTAGTTCCCTATTCTTCCCTGGTTAATCTTGCCTTAATCTTGACTTGCCTACATAAATAAAGGTAAAAAAAAAATATGTTCTTGATGTAGTTTAAAATGGTTGCGTATGGCTACTACTACTCCTGTGGGTGGAGGTACTATTGTAGTGCACTGTGGTATAACGAGTCCTGTGGGTGACATTTTCCTTCCCAAGCTGACATTCAGGAGGGAATTGGCTGCAAGCGACAGGCGTACGGTCCACTGTGACAAGCGGACGGTCCACTGTGACAAGCGGACGACTGTGATATTAGATTGGGACTTTGAGGCATCTATGGGTTGTTTGAGGGGGGGTGGAAGGCCTTTCACACAGACGTGACAAGGACACAGCGCTCTGTTCTGCTCATGTTCAATCCCATACTGTAAGAAACAGCTCAGCCTAGTCTAACAGGGAGTGTACAGAGGCTGCTGGTGTGTACTGGGGCCACCTTCCATAACACTTCTGACCAGGGTCTATATCCACAAAGTGTCTCAGAGTAGGAGTGCTACTGTTACAGCACTGTAGTCAATGCTACTGTTACAGCACTGTAGTCAATACTACTGTTACAGCACTGGAGTCAATACTACTGTTACAGCACTGTAGTCAATACTACTGTTACAGCACTGGAGTCAATACTACTGTTACAGCACTGTAGTCAATGCTACTGTTACAGCACTGTAGTCAATACTACTGTTACAGCACTGGAGTCAATACTACTGTTACAGCACTGTAGTCAATGCTACTGTTACGCTACTGTTACAGCACTGGAGTCAATACTACTGTTACAGCACTGTAGTCAATACTACTGTTACGCTACTGTTACAGCACTGGAGTCAATACTACTGTTACAGCACTGTAGTCAATACTACTGTTACAGCGCTGTAGTCAATGCTACTGTTACACTACTGTTACAGCACTGGAGTCAATACTACTGTTACAGCACTATAGTCAATACTACTGTTACAGCACTGTAGTCAATACTACTGTTACAGCGCTGTAGTCAATGCTACTGTTACAGCACTGTAGTCAATGCTACTGTTACGCTACTGTTACAGCACTGTAGTCAATACTACTGTTACAGCACTATAGTCAATACTACTGTTACAGCACTGGAGTCAATACTACTGTTACAGCACTGGAGTCAATACTACTGTTACAGCACTGTAGTCAATACTACTGTTACAGCACTGTAGTCAATACTACTGTTACAGCACTGTAGTCAATACTACTGTTACAGCACTGGAGTCAATACTACTGTTACAGCATTGGAGTCAATACTACTGTTACAGCGCTGGAGTCAATACTACTGTTACAGCACTGGAGTCAATACTACTGTTACAGCTCTGGAGTCAATACTACTGTTACAGAACTGGAGTCAATACTACTGTTACAGCACTGTAGTCAATACTACTGTTACAGCACTGTAGTCAATACTACTGTTACAGCACTGGAGTCAATACTACTGTTACAGCGCTGGAGTCAATACTACTGTTACAGCACTGTAGTCAATACTACTGTTACAGCACTGGAGTCAATACTACTGTTACAGCACTGTAGTCAATACTACTGTTACAGCACTGGAGTCAATACTACTGTTACAGCGCTGGAGTCAATACTACTGTTACAGCACTGGAGTCAATACTACTGTTACAGCACTGTAGTCAATACTACTGTTACAGCGCTGGAGTCAATACTACTGTTACAGTGCTGTAGTCAATACTACTGTTACAGCACTGGAGTCAATACTACTGTTACAGCACTGGAGTCAATACTACTGTTACAGCACTGGAGTCAATACTACTGTTACAGCACTGGAGTCAATACTACTGTTACAGCACTGTAGTCAATACTACTGTTACAGCGCTGGAGTCAATGCTACTGTTACACTACTGTTACAGCACTGGAGTCAATACTACTGTTACAGCGCTGTAGTCAATGCTACTGTTACAGCACTGGAGTCAATACTACTGTTATAGCGCTGGAGTCAATACTACTGTTACAGCACTGGAGTCAATACTACTGTTACAGCACTGGAGTCAATACTACTGTTACAGCGCTGGAGTCAATACTACTGTTACAGCACTGGAGTCAATACTACTGTTACAGCACTGGAGTCAATACTACTGTTACAGCACTGGAGTCAATACTACTGTTACAGCACTGGAGTCAATACTACTGTTACAGCGCTGGAGTCAATACTACTGTTACAGCACTGTAGTCAATACTACTGTTACAGCACTGTAGTCGATACTACTGTTACAGCACTGGAGTCAATACTACTGTTACAGCACTGGAGTCAATACTACTGTTACAGCGCTGGAGTCAATACTACTGTTACAGCACTGGAGTCAATACTACTGTTACAGCACTGGAGTCAATACTACTGTTACAGCACTGGAGTCAATACTACTGTTACAGCGCTGTAGTCAATGTTGTCTGCTACATTGACAGGGTGAGCAGCACATCTCTAACATGTTCATCTCTCTCCCTCCCTCTCTCTCTCTTTCTCTCAGATGATTCAGAGAGAGGCTCAGGTAAAGAACAGGGTGTGTGCCGTGGCCATGACCGACTCAGTCCACAACATCTGGCACCAGGACGCCAGCAAGAGCATCCAGGAGTGGCTGCAGCAGGTGAGATGACACACACACACACACACATCAATGTGAAATCTACCTAACGCTCTCTCACTATCAGTGACTGGACCACAGTGACGGCAAGAGGCAATATGTAGCCTAGCTCTTTCTATTAGTATCAGATTGCCTGTTTGCTGTAACCACAGACATCCTATGTCCTATGTTAGAGAGCAGACAACAGGCTACGGTAGCACCACACGTCCAGCTACAAGCCAGTTTGCCTGTTTATCCTGAACCCTCCTCGTCTTTCTTTTCTGTTGCTGACGGAAGTCACTGAATAAGCCCGACAATTGTCCTTCTCCAGTGTGTGTGCGTGTCTGTGTTTGCGTGAGTCGCTTCATTTTAGCTCTCGCCCTTTCCGGTGTGACCTCTGCCATATACTGCACCTGGGCTCACTCAGTATGCCATAGACAGCACCTGGGCTCACTCAGTATGCACATACAGATGAGAGACACAGCCACCGCCAGGACTACAGGGGAGCCAGAGATGCAAATGTCACACACACACACACGGTCACACACACATACACCGCCACACACACACACACCACCACACACACACACACAAACAGTCACACTCACACACACCTCACCATCACATCTCACCATCACACTGGCCAGTGGTCGCATATGTCACCTTTTTCTATAGATCTATCTCCTTCATATGTCACCTTTTTCTATAGATCTCTCCTTCATGTCACCTTTTTCTATAGATCTATCTCCTTCATGTCACCTTTTTCTATAGATCTCTCTCCTTCATATGTCACCTTTTTCTATAGATCTCTCTCCTTCATATGTCACCTTTTTCTATAGATCTCTCCTTCATGTCACCTTTTTCTATAGATCTATCTCCTTCATATGTCACCTTTTTCTATAGATCTATCTCCTTCATATGTCACCTTTTTCTATAGATCTCTCCTTCATATGTCACCTTTTTCTATAGATCTATCTCCTTCATATGTCACCTTTTTCTATAGATCTCTCTCCTTTCTTTTTATTAATATTCTGTCTTGCTTTTGTTCTTCTTGTCTTTTTTCCTCGGTCTATTACTGTGTGCGTGTGCGTGTGCGTGTGCGTGTGTGTTCCTTATTGGGTGTTGTTCTAAAGGTTTTGGGCTTCAAGGTTGTGTTGGCCTTCTTGCTAGATTTCCTATTTCTGATTCATTGGAGAAATGGTGGAGACGGCACGTAATTGGAATGTTAAGTGATTTCTATTTGTGATGATTACCCAGAACAATACATCTGTAATAACCTTCTACTTCCAGCCCCATGAAGGAGAGAGAGGAGAGAATTCACTCTCTTGTCGTTAACCCTTACTGCTCCCTCCAGCAGTAGGCCTGTTTAGACAAAGAGCTTCTGCTTAGAAGGACAGGTACTGTAGCTACTGAGACATGCTCGCTCGCACAAGCACAGACACACACACCTTCTCATGTTCAATCACACCTTCTCATGTTCAATCACACCTTCTCATGTTCAATCACACCTTCTCATGTTCAGTCACACCTTCTCATGTTCAGTCACACCTTCTCATGTTCACAGACACACACACACACACCTTCTCATGTTCACACACACACACACACACACACCTTCTCATGTTCAATCACACCTTCTCATGTTCACAAACACCCACCTTCTCATGTTCACAAACACACACTCCTTCTCATTTTAAAAACACACACAGACGCAAACACCTTATCATGTTCACACACAGGGCCACTCTCTCAGACAGGCAGCATGGTGTCAGACTGGTGTCTGGATTGCTGCTGGTTAACAAGGACAGGGTCAGTGTGGGTATTTGATTTATTCCGAAACCTAATCTGTCCTAGTAATTAAAGTTGAGGTTATGGGTCCTCTATCTACAGTAGTCAGTCACTGAGAGTCTTATCCTGGACCTCTCCTCTGAACCTCTATTTCTCCCTCTCTCTCTCCTGGTGTTTCACTCGGAATGATCACGCACGCACGCACGCACTCACACACTCACTCACTCACTCACTCACTCACTCACTCACTCACTCACTCACTCACTCACTCACTCACTCACTCACTCATCACTCTCATCACTCATTCACTCACTCACTCACTCACTCACTCACTCACTCACTCACTCACTCACTCACTCACTCACTCACTCACTCACCTTGCAGGGCCTCTGTGGTGGCTGTACCTCAATCAGGTGACCTTACAACACTGTAAGATCACAAACATATCTCTCTCTCTCTCTCTCTCTCACACACACACACCCTCTAGATGTATATCTGGAGTGTTATTCAGGTTCAGTGGTAGCTCCCCCCAGTGTAGCGTGGTCTGGGCTCCCCTCCCAACAGGTGAGTGAGTGTGAGCGTGCGTGTGTGGTGTGTGTGTGTGTTAGAGCAGCCCCCCCGCATTGCGCTCTGCTCCTGTCGGACGTAGGTAATTCCCTCCCCCTGCGGGTCGTGGGGTGAGGGATGGATGGAGGGAGGTGAGAGAGGAGAGGAGGATTTAGAGATCAGCACGCACTGGGACAGGTGATATAGAGCTAATGGGTTAGACAACGGGCAGATGACGTCACACAGCGGAGAGAGAGGGAGAGAAAGCTCTGGAGAGAAAGCTTCAATTATAGTAAGCCCATAGAGAAGAGTGACAAGGATACAAAATATGAAATGATGGAGATAGAGAGCGAGAAGGGGGGGGGGGTGGAGGTAGAGGAAAGCTCAAGGATAGAAAAACAAGACGACTTTGTTCTAGGAAGGTAGAGACATGTAGGGGGGGAACAGAGAGAAACAGGTAGAGACATGTAGGGAGGGAACAGAGTGAAGCAGGTAGAGGCATGTAGAGGGGGAACAGAGAGAACCAGGTAGAGACATGTAGAGGGGGAACAGAGGGAAGCAGGTAGAGACATGTAGAGGGGGAACAGAGGGAAGCAGGAAGTAACATGTAGAGGGGGAACAGAGGGAAGCAGGTAGAAGGGGAACAGAGGGAAGCAGGTAGAGACATGTAGAGGGGGAACAGAGGGAAGCAGGTAGAAGGGGAACAGAGGGAAGCAGGTAGAGACATGTAGAGGGGAAACAGAGGGAAGCAGGTAGAGACATGTAGAGGGGAAACAGAGGGAAGCAGGTAGAGACATGTAGAGGGGAAACAGAGAGAAAAGGACACAGAGAGAGATAGAGAGAGAGGTGGATGGTGTGCAGCTGGCAGCCTGTCACAGCCTAAGGTGTCTCTAGTCACTGTGCTGGCCACACACACACATGCAAAACACGGCACTGCCATGAATAAAGCATCATAATCCACAGAGATTATACACACAGTAGTGGGAGCTGGCCCGCAGGGAATAAGGGGGGGGGTTCTGAGAAGTTTTGGAGTGTAGGCTTGATACGACAGGAGAGAGAGGATGGGAGAGGAATTGCTCACTATGGGGCTCACATGTGGTGGGCAATGCATCAGCAGGTTTATCTAGGATCAGTTGTGTGTTTGTGCGAGCGTGTGTGTGCATGCATTAAGGTGGGTGCGGGACATACAGGCTATATATTGTCAGCACTTCCAGGACCTGTGTGTATCACTGTATCTGCACAGCTGTAGTATAGGCTACTGTCAAAGCAGCGTTTGGTCTCAGCACTGTTTGCCATATGCTAAATCAGCAGCGGTAGGTAGACACACACACATACACACACACGTATGTTTGTGCTGGTTAAGTGGGCTAGTCAGTGAGCGCAGTGGGAGGCAGGTTTTACTGCAGGCTGTAGCCCAGAGCAGGTGGCTCATTATAGGCCTGATGGGGAGGCTTAAAAGTGTCGCACAGGTAGGACCTCTTTCCCCGTAACACCTGTCTGCCATTTACACTCTGAAAGCATAACAGTGCACCATTAGGAGCACTCTTTGCATCCCGTTAAGGCCTGGCGCCACCGGCTTCTGCCGCACGGCCCCAAAAGGATTGTGGGATTGTGGACTTCTGGAGCCATGTGTTTCTGATTAATAATGATGGGAATGAATTAGTTCACGTGAAAAAGCCGTAGTGCTTGTGTGTGTGTGTGTATGCAAGCTAATCCTCCTCTCATTTTAAAGTGAAGCACATTTAAAGACATAGCATCGCAAACACACACAAGAAGTGAAATCCAAGCGAGCCTAAATATCTTATAGCGATAATTCACTTAAAAAAATAAAATGTTTTTTTCGTACTAAGCTAAATTATTTAACGTCATTGGCAGATAATTTAGCTTATTTTAACCAGAAAAATGCTTTATAAATATCTTGAAAAATATATTGAAATAAGATCAATTACTTAATAAAATTTTGGTTAAAATAAGCAAAATGATCCACTCAGTAGATCATTTAGCTTGGTATTAAAAATTATCACTCAATATAAGATATTTATTTCCCTTTTTGCTGTGCACTCACACACACTTACTAACTGCTTACTTACGGGCCCTTCCCAAAACATTATATCACAAGGAGTACCAAGTCCATGTGCAGGGGTAGATATGTACATATAGGTTGGGATGAAGTGACTAAGCAACAGGATCATTTCAAACCCTGCCTGCAGCAGTACACACACACACACACACACACACACACACACACACACACACACACACACACACACACACACACACACACACACACCAGGGTGACCTGTCATCGATCAGCGCCCTGGCATGAAGTATTGATGATAATAATGTCTGAGAGAGAATCCAAGCCCTGGCATGAAGTATTGATGATAATAATGTCTGAGAGAGAATCCAAGCCCTGGCATGAAGTATTGATGATAATAATGTCTGAGAAAGAATCCAAGCCCTGGCATGAAGTATTGATGATAATAATGTCTGAGAGAGAATCCAAGCCCTGGCATTAAGAATTTATAATAATAATGTCTGAGAAAGAATCCAAGCCCTGGCATGAAGTATTGATGGTAATAATGTCTGAGAAAGAATCCAAGCCCTGGCATGAAGTATTGATGATAATAATGTCTGAGAAAGAATCCAAGCCCTGGCATGAAGTATTGATGGTAATAATGTCTGAGAAAGAATCCAAGCCCTGGCATGAAGTATTGATGATAATAATGTCTGAGAAAGAATCCAAGCCCTGGCATGAAGTATTGAGAATCGTAATCACACAGAATTCGATGTGCCGTCCTTTTGTCAACCCCCTCCTGTAATCTCAAGCAGCGTGCTAGCCTTTAACTTTCCTCCTGTATTCCCATGCAGCGTGCTACCATTTAACTGCCCTCCTGTACTCCCATGCAGCATGCTACCATTTAACCGCCCTCCTGTATTCCCATGCAGCATGCTACCATTTAACCGCCCTCCTGTATTCCCATGCAGCATGCTACCATTTAACTGCCCTCCTGTACTCCCATGCAGCATGCTACCATTTAACTGCCCTCCTGTACTCCCATGCAGCATGCTACCATTTAACCGCCCTCCTGTATTCCCATGCAGCATGCTACCATTTAACTGCCCTCCTGTACTCCCATGCAGCATGCTACCATTTAACCGCCCTCCTGTATTCCCATGCAGCATGCTACCATTTAACTGCCCTCCTGTACTCCCATGCAGCATGCTACCATTTAACTGCCCTCCTGTATTCCCATGCAGCATGCTACCATTTAACTGCCCTCCTGTACTCCCATGCAGCGTGCTACCATTTAACTGCCCTCCTGTAATACCATGCAGCGTGCTACCATTTAACTGCCCTCCTGTAATACCATGCAGCGTGCTACCATTTAACTGCCCTCCTGTAATACCATGCAGCGTGCTACCATTTAACTGCCCTCCTGTAATACCATGCAGCGTGCTACCATTTAACTGCCCTCCTGTAATACCATGCAGCGTGCTACCATTTAACTGCCCTCCTGTAATACCATGCAGCGTGCTACCATTTAACTGCCCTCCTGTAATACCATGCAGCGTGCTACCATTTAACTGCCCTCCTGTAACACCATGCAGCGTGCTACCATTTAACTGCCCTCCTGTAATACCATGCAGCGTGCTACCATTTAACTGCCCTCCTGTAACACCATGCAGCGTGCTACCATTTAACTGCCCTCCTGTAACACCATGCAGCGTGCTACCATTTAACTGCCCTCCTGTAACACCATGCAGCGTGCTACCATTTAACTGCCCTCCTGTAACACCATGCAGCGTGCTAGCCTTTATCTGACTGCTGCTCACCCTGTTCTCTCTGCTCCCACAACATTGGGGCTGCCTTGACAAATCTATTGAAATGCCGGCCCCTGCTCCTCCATTGGCAAGGAGCGGGAGGGCTGCCTTTGAAATGCCTCCCCTCTCTCACAGCACACCAGCACAGCTGACATCATCTTCTTCCAGACGGAATGAATTAGAGAGATACAATGAGACACTTGATGTACCAGTCAAGGAGCATGTCTGTCTGTCTGTCTGTCTGTCTGTCTGTCTGTCTGTCTGTCTGTCTGTCTGTCTGTCTGTCTCCCTCTCTCTCTCTCTCTCCCTCCCTCCCTGTCTGTCAACCTCCCTCCATCCCTCCCTCCCTCCCTCCCTCTCTCTCTCTCTCTCTCTCTCTCTCTCTCTCTCTCTCTCTCTCTCTCTCTCTCTCTCTCTCTCTCTCTCTGTCTGCCTGTCTGCCTGTCTATCAGTCTGCCTCCCTCTCTCTCTCTCTCTCTCTCTCTCTCTCCCTCCCTCCCTCCCTCCCTCCCTCCCTCCCTCCCTCCCTGTATGTCTGTCTGTCTGCCTGTCTGCCTGCCTGCCTGCATGTCTGCCTGTCTATACTCCCTCCAAAGAGCACAACCAGGACAAGCCACGGCATCTAAAAATACAACAATTCACGCCTGTTTCTGTTTCTGTTTACCAAAATGGCAGTCAAATCCCCATACCTACACCCCCCCCCCCCCTCCCCCCCACACACACACACACAGCCCTTCTATCTTCCCCACACTGCACACTCCTAACATACTCGATTGACAGGTTGAAGGGAGATGAGCATAATGGCAGAAACTCTAATGTTGTGGAATGCAGGATTTAATAACATTCCCTTTTGTGTTTGTTTGATAGGTTGGAACACGAATGTGTGCATTGTAAAAAACACCAAACACGCTCTGTGACATTTTCTCCTCACAAAAACAGCTGCGCTGTATCTTGCAGTAACTACATTTCTGGTTAAACTAAAGTTCCTCCTCACGGAAATTGTTAAAGAAAGATGACAACATAAATAGTTAATCATTTCTCTTAACTCACAGCGCAGGTGTGTTCTGAGAGGAAAATGTTGCCCTCTGACCCTTATAGCTACATCCCCATCAATATACGTACAAACAGGGGTTTTTCTCTCCTTACTTCCTTATCAGATACATTTGTGTATTTGTTAATATTTTGCCTACAGACATGAATAAGGTGGATTGATCATCACTACAGGTGCATGACTCGGAAATGAACGATTCCCTCCCTTTCATTTACATTATGTTGTTGTCATAGAGTTGCAAACAAACACAGAAAGCTGAGGGCTCCAGCAGAGGGCTCCAGCTGAGGAAAATATGTACTGTAGTATATCAATCTGAAAATGGCCGCCCCGGAGGTAAGAAGACAACCGATAGAAAACAAACAGCATATCGCTGGAGTACGCATGCGCCAACAGAGTCACACACACACACATACACATACACACATATGAATGTCCAGATGACGCTGTGCCCCCATGTGGGGCACAGTGACCCCTGGGTGGCAGAGGGGGTGGGAGAACAGGGTGAGGAAAGGTGAGGGTGGGGGTGGCTTGTGACCGCCTAGGGGCGGTGTGATCTGACCCGGGGGTTCTAGGCAAGGTGGGGTTGTCTGGGGTTCGCTGGTCTCTCTGATTGGCCCATTCAGCTCCCTCTCTGTCCAACAGAAGCAGGGCCTTGGGAGAGGGAGAATTCTGGGGTGTGGAGGGGAGGGGGTGGGAGGATGGGATCCCCCCCTCACCAACACACACTCATAAACACTCCCCCCCACACACACAAGCACTGTATTGGCTATCAGGCGGACCGATGCGAAAGTAAACAAGAAAAGATAAGCAGTGATTGGTCAGGAGGCCAGCCTAATCTCAGTGATTGGTCAGGAGGCCAGCCTAATCTCAGTGATTGGTCAAGAGGCCAGCCTAATCTCAGTGATTGGTCAGGAGGCCAGCCTAATCTCAGTGATTGGTCAGGAGGCCAGCCTAATTTCAGTGATTGGTCAGGAGGCCAGCCTAATCTCAGTGATTGGTCAGGAGGTCATCCTCCCTCTCTCCCTCCTTCTCTCCCTCCTCCACACCCATGACAGCATCCCGTCAAACTAACACATACCACACTGGACATAACACACACACACTCATACACACACTCATACACACACACACACACACACATACACACACTCATACACACACACACACACACACACACACACACACACACACACTCATACACACACACACACACACACACACACACATACACACATACACACACACACACACACACACACTCATACACTCACACACTCATACACTCACACACTCATACACACTCATACACACACACACACACACTCATACACACATACACACACACACACACACACACACACACTCATACACTCACACACTCATACACTCATACACTCACACACTCATACACTCACACACTCATACACACTCATACACACACACACACACAATGAACTGAATAAAGCAGCATTTCACAAGTAGAAGGTTAAAGACAAGAGGGAAGGGATGAAGATACATTTGAAGAAGCGCTCCTCTGCTGTCTCTAAGTCTCTAAATGTAAGGCTGTGGACTGGCGGCAGGGAGGGAGGGGTGGGGGTGTTGAGGGGTTATGGGTCACCAGGCTGCATAGATACCCCCCTGGGGCGCCCCGGCTCGCCATCACCAACAGAATTAGAGTAGTCTGAGCAATGTGTCACAGGGCTTTTAATTGCTTGTTCCTGTCTCCTTCCCCCGTCTATCCCCCCCCCCCCCCCTCCCCCCACAGCACTGCCGTAACTGGGTGTCAAGCCCCGAGCCCCTGGACACACCGGTGGAGCCCATGCTACCAGACTGCCCTCGCGTCTCTGCAGGTAGTGTGTGTGACACTGTGGATTCAACACTCCTTACACCTTTCATCTCTCTTTCTCTCAATCTCCCTGTCTCTCTCTCTCTCTCAATCTCTCTCTCTCTGTAATCTTTTCATGTGATGATTTGCTCCCATTTCATGTGGTGTGTCTCTGGCCTCTCTCTGAATGGTTCGTAGTCCTGATGTCACAGCCAGAGAAGGTGTCCTTAATTCAGGATTAGGCCTGTAATCCTTCATCCTGAATATGATGATAATGATGGGCCATAATGGTGGGGCCTCAACAACTGCCCTTACTTTGAACGGAACATTAGAATCATGTGTGTGCAGTCATGTACACTCATGTCACTTGTTGACTACCCTCAACGTGGTCATGTGGCCTTTTTGTGTTTTTGAGTCTTGCCCAGTTTTGTGCATCAGCTTTAAACAGCTGAAACAACAATATTTTCGGTCATGGAAAATATATTTCACAGCGGTTTAGACGGTACAATGATTCTCTACACTATACTAGCGTATTACAGTGGTTTAGATGGTACAAGGATTCTCTACACTATACTAGCTTATTACAGTGGTTTAGATGGTACAAGGATTCTCTACAGTATACTAGCTTATTACAGTGGTTTAGATGGTACAAGGATTCTCTACACTATACTAGCTTATTACAGTGGTTTAGATGGTACAAGGATTCTCTACACTATACTAGCTTATTACAGTGGTTTAGATGGTACAAGGATTCTCTACACTATACTAGCTTATTACAGTGGTTTAGATGGTACAAGGATTCTCTACAGTATACTAGCTTATTACAGTGGTTTAGATGGTACAAGGATTCTCTACAGTATACTAGCTTATTACAGTGGTTTAGATGGTACAAGGATTCTCTACACTATACTAGCGTATTACAGTGGTTTAGATGGTACAAGGATTCTCTACACTATACTAGCTTATTACAGTGGTTTAGATGGTACAAGGATTCTCTACAGTATACTAGCTTATTACAGTGGTTTAGATGGTACAAGGATTCTCTACAGTATACTAGCTTATTACAGTGGTTTAGATGGTACAATGATTCTCTACACTATACTAGCTTATTTTGTCACATAAACTGAAATTAGACTAACTATTTTTAGCAACCAGAAATGGCAGAGCTATTTCTGCATAGTGCATCTTTGATAGTCTATAGATGATCAGGTTGTAACTTAGATCAGAACACATTGTCTCCTACCAGCTACTGTTACATAGGCACTGTTCAAAAGTATCAGCCTTTTCCTGTTTGGTATGTCACTCGCCCTGATTGTGCCTATTCTACAGTATAAACATGACACCATGAGGTTCCAAGACTGAACGACTGTTACATGTCACAGTTATCAGGACTTTTCTTAGTCTGGGGATATTTGATTGAACATTGTTCCTAATGACTTTTACATCTGTGATAATGAGAGAAAGTGAACGTAAAGTCGCGTCCAGCTCATCAAGTCGTTGGTGGCTGGTCGCTCTGGTCTCGTGTCAAAGGTTGATTTGGTTGTCTTTGTGTCCTTGGCTGCATGACAGGGAGTGATGCACCACCATTGTGCCGTGAGTCACAAAAGAGCAGCCAGAGGTGACAGAGGTTGAGGGAAGGGTGTCAAAGTACCATGACCCAGCTTTTTCTCTGCTGAGGGAATTTCTCAATTCATCCCTCCCATCCATGCCCTTGGTGTGTGTGTGTGTGTGTGTGTGTGTGTGTGTGTGTGTGTGTGTGTGTGTGTGTGTGTGTGTGTGTGTGTGTGTGTGTGCGTGTGCGTGTGCATGTGTGTGTGCATGCTACTATGGTAGGGGATTGCCCTGCTGTGGGGAGATAATGGCTAACCACAATGTGTTCATCAAAAGACTTCTGCTTCCTCGTTGTCACTAACCTTACCCACACACACACACACACACACACACACACACAGCATACCACACCAAGAGCTAACTGCTCTAGTCTAGAGCCCAGGAAGCCTCAGGCTACTGGACCTCTATAGAGAATGGCGCCTGATCAGACAGACACTAAGATGTCTGAAGGCAAACCAAGGCATGCCATTGGTTGTCCTTCAGATGTGGGGTTTGAGTGACAGAGCTGTCAGGCAGTGAGGAGGGAGTCAGTGGTGGCACTAAAGGATGAGTCTCCCTTTCCTTTCCTTTCATTCCATCCGACTGATCTCCCTTCTCTGTCTCTTCCTCTCTCTCTCTCTCTCTCTCTCTCTCTCTCTCTCTCTCTCTCTCTCTCTCTCTCTCTCTCTCTCTCTCTTGCTCTCTCTCTCTCCCTCCCTGTTATAGTGTAGGTGTTCTCCATGCAGGTTGATGTTTGGCGTTTGGCAGAAGGACCTGGAGACAGGCCTGTCTGTCTGTCTGTCTGTCTGTCTGTCTGTCTGTCTGTCTGTCTGTCTCTGTTGCTGCTAATCATCTGTGGAGGGGGGAGGGGGGGGGGGTTGTTTAGCGTGAGGGATGTCTGCTACCATCTGTGTTTATTGTTTTTAACGTGATAAACCCTGGACCGGTTCCCTGTTAGCCTGGCTAGCTGTTCTCCCTCCCCCTCTCCCTCCCCTTCTCTCTCTTTTTCATTTTCATTCCATCTTTCAAAAGGAATCTTCCCTTAGAAGGTCACTGCTCCAGCCTGACAGACTGGCATCATTTTATCAGTTAGGAGCATGCTGAAAACTGCCTAAATATGCAGATAAAGTGGGACAAATCTCCTGCTGGAAAGCCTCCCCGTGTGCTGTGCTGGGGAGAGGGGCAGGGGGGCTGGGGCCTACCCAGGGTCTGACCCTCCACGGCTGGGCTGCAGCCTCAGAGCAGATAGCCAGGAGAGAGCGAGAGAGGCAAGGCTGGGCAGGCCCTCTCTAGAGTCAGGCTTAGAGTCACACAACAGTGACAATGACAATGCAAATCCCCTCCCCTTGTCGCATCGTGCGATGGCTTGTGTGTGTGTGTCCGCTGCATAGCCATACAGTCTAGCTCTGCCTCTGTGAGTGGGTCAATAGAATTGTAAAGGCAGCGTCCAGACAGATTCCACCAGGCTCCTTTACTATGCGTTCTACCTCCGTTTCTCTCTCACGGAGTAGACTAGTGTGGGAGTCTCCCCCTCCCCATTCTACTAACTTCTCCTTGGCTATTATTATTGAAGCGGGTTATTAATTACAAAAGCCCAGCGTAAACACTGATTAATGGCTAACAAAAGTATGTTAATGTGTACCTGAACTTTAATTATGCGTCCTGCTCTGTTACAAGGTTTCGAACACAGGCCCGTAATTAACCCTCATTGTGTTGATCAAGAGAACTCTGCTGCCTTTGTTCAAGAAGAAGACCGTTCCCTTTGAAGTACTGAAGGAATTGTCTATCCTCTTTGTTTTAACAGTGGAGTTATTGTTTGTTTAGATTGTGTGATGTTTTCCTTTTCAGCAAAGTAGCAAATCCAACAAATTATCGAACAAATTAGCGAACATTTCAACAAAGTAGCTAACAAAGAATTGATGCAATGTGGATGTATGAATTGCTCAAACCAAAAGTGTAAAATATAGGAATTAGAGAAAAGTCTGGCACATTTTACCTGAACTTCCAGTGATTCCTACAAGCCTCTAGAAAGAAACAGATGACTTAGTGTGTGTGTGTGTGCGTGTGCGTGTGCGTGTCCATGTGCCTGCGTCTGCGTTGCGGTGGCCACATGCTGGGTAGGTTTAACTACAGTGTAAAGCTTTGACCTGATGTGGCACGCACCATTGACCGTGAAACACCTCTGCTTGTCACCATCTCCACGTCCGGCCTACAAGCCGCCGTCCATCCGTCTGATGGATGTTTATCTGTTGAGTTACACTTCCAGAGGAAACGCATCCCGCCTCACCTCCTCTGTTTTTTCAGCTTGACTTTATTTTTTCAGGGGTGGGGGGGGGGGGGGTGTCTGCTGGCTCATCGAAAGATCAAAAGAAGAGAGGAAGGGCGTCTTTTTTGCTTGTTTGTCTTTACGGACGTTAGCGTGGCCTAGCGTTCGAGTAGCCTAGCTTAGCAGGAAATAGCTAGGGTAAACGGTGGTGAACCAGAAACAAACTCTGACCCTGATCCTAATCCTGTCACGTTGCGCATCTCTGGATCGTACAGGTGCCAAGCTCGCTCTCGACTGACAAGGCCTTGTGGAAAACACTGACCCGGCAGTCGCTTGGCTCTTATGGTTCTGTCACCATCCACCTCTCTGAGAACACCATAGACATGGACGTCTTTTAGATACAACTACGGACAGAGGTGATTGTGTGTTGGAGGGATGTTGTTTATTGGTCAAATATTCATATATATCTGAAATGTTAGATAGAAAAAGCTTAGTAACTAGTAGCTGAATAGTGAAGTGATTTTTAGGCATAAATGAGAGAATGAATGAGATGCAGTGTCTATGTTCAGGGAACAGGTTGGCTGCCTTTATCAACTTCTCCTCCCAGGCCTAACCAGACTTTTATCTCTCCACATTCTGCGCAGCCTTTCATCTTCTTCCTCTGTACTAACTAGGGTTGCAAAATCTGTGAACTTTCCATAAATTCCCTGGTTTTCCTGAAATCCCAGTTGGAGGATTCCCGGAAGCAGGAAGGAATGAGCAGGAAATCTGTAATCTTCCAACCGGGATTTCTGGAAAACAACCGTAGTAGTAAGACACCACTACACATATTGACACAACCCATTTTGCCTCTTGTGTTATGTATTGCATTTCTCGTATTCTTATTTATAGGCTCCCCCTCTCTCTCCCTCTGTCTCCCCCCCACCTCTCCCTTGTAGAGGATCAGAAGACACGGCCTTCATTTGCTATTCCTATTTAAAATGGAGATGATCCGTGTGCTCTGGCACAGACTGGTGGGCCCTGACCCACTTGGCTCACAGCTTTATGTAATGAACCCTGAGTTTAAAAGAACCATGCAGACAGGAGCAGAGCTCTGGAGAGAGAGATGTTTATTTTGCCATCTATTTTCCTTCCTGCCTTTTCTATGTCTCTGAGTTTGTTGTGCCTCTGACAGGATCATATTCAAGGCACTGAGTGAACAAACAGAATGAGGAGTCAGTAGAGGGGCTAATGTGGAGGGAGGAGGTGGAGCGGAACAGCTTCAGGAAACAGTCAGAGCTGTACAGGAGGTCTTACGTAACCATCCTCTTTTTCTCCCTTTAAAACATGGACTCTATGTATTTTACTCTGTATGTATTTTACTCTGGATGGATTTTACTCTGTATGTATTTTACTCTTGATGGATTTTACTCTGTATGTATTTTACTCTGTATGGATTTGACTAGGGGTGGATTTGACTCTGTATGGATTTGACCCAGAATGAACAGACTGACACAGGTTGCAACCCCCTAAATGTAAACGTAGGGTGACAATATTAAAAAATATCCCCCTTGAGAGAGAAGGGAGCCTTGAGAGGAACCCTATTCTTTAGTGGGAGACCTGTGGCAGAAACAGATTAAGAACACTGTCATATCCTCCACACCTGTCTCGTAGACAATTGCTTGTGATTGTTTTCAAATGTCAGGTCAGTGGCCATGCTCTGATGGACACCACATTTGTCTTCTATCTCCCACCCTGCCCCTCTTGTACAATAGACAAACTATAGACTGACTCCTTTGCCGACGGAGCAGGGACCATAGAAGGGAGGTTGCTTTGTATCAAAGACCCGGTCACTTTGATCACTTTGAGATGACTGTGTGTCTATTGATTGATCTTGGTGTTCCCTGTCTCTGTCTGTGACGTGTGTCAGAAGTCTGATCAGAGGTAGGACATGTTGGAGACCAACTACCACCAAACAATAGACTTGATTCTGCCATGGGCCTTGGAGTGTCCTCTGTTTTCTCAATAATACAACATAAAAATGATAACATTAGAAGCTTATTGTTACATCCCAAAATCAATATGTTGAATGTAAGTTTGTATCGACTGTATGTACAGTACCAGTCAAAAGTTTGGACACATACTCATTCCAGGGTTTTTCTTTATTTTACTTTTTTCTACATTGTCAAATCAAATCAACTTTTATTGGTCACATACACGTGTTTAGCAGATGTTATTGCGGGTGTGGCGAAAGGCTTGGGTTTGTAGCTCCAACAGTACAGTAATATCTAATCAGTAAAATATAACAATTTCACAACATATACCCAATACCCTCAAATGTAAATAAAGTGATGGAATTAAGAATATATACATATATGAACGAGCAATGTCAGAGAGGCATAGACTAAGATACAGTAGAATAGTTTAGAATACAGTATATACATATGAGATGAGTAATGCAATATATGTAAACATTATTAAAATGACTAGTGTTCCATTTCTTAAAGTGGCCAGTGATTTCTAGTCTATGTCTATAGGCAACAGCATCTAATGTGCTTGTGATGGCTATTTATTTGTTGTCCTTGATGATATTTTTGGCCTTTCTGTGACATTGGGTGCTGTAGGTGTCCTGGAGGGCAAGTAGTTTGCCCCTGGTAATGTGTTGGGAAGGCCGCACCACCCTCTGGAGAGCCCTGCGATTGTGGGGAGTGCAGTTGCCGTACCAGGCGGTTATACAGCCCGACATTATGCTCTCAATTGTGCATCTGTAAAAGTTTTTGAGGGTTTTAGGTGCCAAGCCAAATGTATTCAGCCTCCTGAGATTGAAGAGGCGCTGTTGCGCCTTCTTCACCATTTCAGTTTGTCAGTGATGTGCACGCCGAGGAACTTGAAGCTTTCCACCTTCTCCACTGCGGTTCCGTCGATGTGGATAGGGTAGAATAATCTTGTAGAATAATAGTGAAGACATCAAAACTATAAAATAACACTTATGGAATCATGTAGTAACCAAAAATAACAAATCAAAATATAGTAGCCACCCTTTTCCTTGATGACAGCTTTGCACACTCTTGGCATTCTCTAAACCAGGAAAAGTATTACAGGTGACTACCCCATGAAGCTGGTTGAGAGAATGCAAAGCTGTCAGGGTGGCTACTTTTGAAGAATCTCAAATATACAATATATATTTATTTGTTTAACACTTTTTTGGTTACTACATGATTCCATATGTGTTATTTCATAGTTTTGATGTCTTCACTATTATTCTACAAAAAAAAGAGTTTGTGTGTCCAAGCTTTTGACTGGTGCTGAATGTCTGCATAGAATGACAAAGAGTGGCAGCTACACTTTGTGACTCCATCGAGAGTAGCATGGCCCTGCCTAGACTTTTGTCTGCGAGTATTGGGTGGAATACTCCAGGAGACTACTGGTCTAGTCTAGTGGTCCAGTAATGGTCTCTCTCATGAGGCTGTCAAAGTGATAATAAGCTGGTCAGGCTGACTTGGTAAAAATGTGAAAATGCTGCAGCCCCAGCTGTCGCGGTGAAAACCGCCTCACCAAGTCTTTATGCTATCTCTTTTATTCCTGTTAATCTCATTTTATCTCCGAGCCTTTTCCCTCATCACATCCACGCCTTTAAGCTCGCTCCCACATTTTTTTTATTAGAAATTGTATGGCAACTGGTTGCTAAGCAACACAGAAGGTCAGATATAGCTTGTTTTCTTTTTTTCTTTTCTTTTTGAGAAGTAGAGCCCACCTACAGGTAACTGCCAACATAATGGAAACACTTGAGGGTACATGAGAGTACAAAGTTTATTGAATGAGTGTACAAAGTGTATTGAAAGCAGGTGCTTCCACACAGGTGTGGTTGCTGAGTAAATTAAGAAATTAACATCCCATCATGCTTAGGGTCATGTATAAAAATGCTGGACAGGCCATTGTTTTGGCTACCATGGCATGAACCCATAGGATGACAATGCCCCCATCCACAGGGCACTGCTGGTCACTGAATGGTTTGATGAGCATGAAAACGCGGTAAACCATATGCCAAGTCACCAGATCTCAACCCAATTGAGCGCTTATGGGAGATTCTGGAACGGCACCTGAGATAGCATTTTCCACCACCTCAACAAAACACCAAATGATGGAATTTCTTGAAGAATTGTGTCGTATCCCTACAATAACGTTCCAGACTTTTGTAGAATCTATGCCAAGGTGCATTGAAGCTGTTCTGGCTCATGGTGGCCCAACTCCCTATTAAGACACTTTGTGTTTCCTTTATTTTGGCAGTTAACTGTATCTATTCATTTGTGAATGTTGGTTTGAATGTAGTGGAGGGTAATCTAAGTAAAGGCCATCTGCTCAATTTATTTATTTTGTGAAAAGTGTTTATGCACCTTTCATGCAATATTATTGTTTACATATACTGTACATCACCTTGACCTGCGTTCAGCACTTATTCACCTTTTTGCGTCTATTGTGGTCCTGTGTGGCTCAGTTGGTAGAGCATGGCGCTTGCAATTCAAGTGTTTTGTGGGTTTGATTCCCCTTGGGGCCACATGCACACATGACTGCAAAAAAATGTTTTTAAAATCTGTACATGCTTCCTTCTTTGCACTCTGTCATTTAGGTTAGTATTGTGGAGTAATTACACTGTTGTTGATCCATCCTCAGTTTTCTACAATAACAGGCATATATACTGTATATAGTACCAGTCAAAGGTTTGGACACACCTACTCATTCCAGGGTTTTTCTTTATTTTTTACTATTTTCTACATTGTTGAATAATAGTGAAGACATCACAACTATGAAATAACACATTTGAAATCATGTAGTAACCAAAAACGTGTTTAACAAACAATAAATATATTTTATATTTGAGATTCTTCAAAGTAGCCAGCCTTTGCCTTGATTACAGCTTTTCACACTCTTGGAATTCTCTCGTTTTCATGCACATTCATTCACTTGAGAAATACTGCACAAAAAAAACGTCAAAATGAGTGACGCATTTCTCTATTATTTTGAGAAAGTCTACAGTATACTGTCTATGGTGTCTCAAGATGGACAAACAGTACTATTGCCGCTTTTATTTAATTTATTTTTTTCAAGTGCACTCTGTTTTACCCAACCCCCTCCTCCTGTGATCAGCACCAGCTCCCACTGATGCCTTCAGAAAGCTAGCCTCACACTACCAATAGCCTTAGCATCACCGTGGCATCACAGCCTCTAACTGGGGGAAGAGAATGAACCAGGGGGGAGGAGGGGGGGGGGGGGGGGGGGGGTTTGGAGGCTTCTTCGCCCACTAATGGCCTTCTGTGAGGGAAGTTTCTAGCATAGATATCTGGCCATGTGTTTGTGTTCTGTAAGGGAAGTTTCTAGCATAGATATCTGGCCATGTGTTTGTGTTCTGTGAGGGAAGTTTCTAGCATAGATATCTGGCCATGTGTTTGTGTTCTGTGAGGGAAGTTTCTAGCATAGATATCTGGCTATGTGTTGGTGTTGCTGGATATAGTCTGGTTAGCCTTGGATAGCCTTGGATAGCCTTGGTTAGCCTTGGTTAGCCCTGTTTAGCCTTGGTTATCGCCGGTTAGCCATGTTTAGCTCTGGTTAGCCTTGGTTAGCCCTATGCTCTGTGAGTGACTGGTTCTTTGTGGGACCCTGATGGTTTTATCAAGCCATCAGAACACACGTCTCTCTTCAGAGTCTCTGCCATGCTAAACAACAGCTCTGTCACTATGGAGTCCCTCTACACAGGCCACGCTTGATCCTTTCTGTCTCAGATTGGTCCTTTTTTTCCTGGTCTTTTTCCCTCCCTCTGAGACTGTAATGCCATCTCATGATGAACAATTTATAAGTTTGTTCATGAAGTCAATTCATTAGGTTTAGCTGCTAATGGGCCCTTTAGTGTGACAGTTTGATAAGGCTTGGGGCGAGGAGAGGTTGTTTGCACAGAGGCAGGCCTGACTAGACTACAGGAGGCTGGATAATTACAGTTAAAGCAGAACAGAGACGCACCAGGACAAAACACCCAGCACTAATAAATTCCATAAAGACGTTGTGTCAGCATTGTGATTGCGTTATGATATTTTTGCTGATAGCATTTACAATTTCCTGTTTAGTTAAAACACATTCTGAGATGTTGTGGCAGCCCCCCCATCCTTGAAGGTCCAAACACGAGAGAGCTCTGAGAATATATTAGCAATGTACATAATTGCAGAGAGATGATTAGGGAAGAAAATAGCATCCTTGAAGGTCCTTGAGTTGTAATCAGCCTCAAATTACAATATTTATTTGTTGCCTTTTTGCCAGAAAAATTATAACTTATTTATACAATTATGTAAACAAATTTGACAGAAATTTCTGTGGCGGAGTTGTGTTAGTGTGCAGCAGCGGTGACCTTGGATCATCCACCGTAGACTCCGGTGACATATAAAAACTTTATTAAGACGCATCTGCGGCTCGGGAGACAAACAGCCCGTGACACCAGCGTGCGCAAGTATTAGGGAAATGTCGCAATTAGAGGATGAATTCCTCCAGATAAAGCGCCAAAGAGTATCCTGGGTAATAAGGATAGAGTAGCTATTTCCTTTAGATAACGTGCAAAAGAGGAGCCTGTATAATTAGTGCAGAGGAGCCTGGGTAATAAGTGCAGAGGAGCCTGGTTAATAAGCGCAGAGGAGCCTGGGTAATAAGTGCTGAGCTTGTTTGTGGCCTGGAAAGGGGTCATTTTAAAGCTTTAAGGGTGCTTTGCTCATTGTGCCTGGGAGTAATGAGATGGGCTGCACTGATCCCGCAATGATGTTATAAGTTCTAATCCGCTCCCTCTCTTCCTCTCCTCAACCACTTCCTTCCCTCGCTCTCTCACCTTGCGGCCCTCAGCAGCAACGTCAGGTGGCCTTTAGCCTCCACATCACCTGGCCTCCACATGGCCCTTGGGCACCAGCTCTGTCCTGGTATAACCGCTCATACTGAGGAGTCAGGGCAGGTGCCACACCATGCTGCTCCAACCCTCACCCCCAACCGTCATTAACACCAATGTCCTGGACTGGTTAGTTGTTGTTGTTTTTGCTAATGATTCAATTAAGAAGCTTTAGGTTCAACGTTCTAAAGGCCATGGGATCTGCATAGTAATAGTTATTTTCAGAAGGCATGTATGTGGTGAATCTCCCCCATCTCTCTGAAGCTTCTCCCAGAGGCTTTCTCTGTGTCACCTGTCAGGGTGGGATGTGTTGAGAGGTGAGTACTGGTGTGCCTGTCTGTCCCAGCTGTGAGGAACACTCCCCCCCCCAACGGTTTTACCTGGGTGAACCACCGTGACTGCCATTTATCTCGGTTGTTTTCCGGGAGAGGGGAGTGATCTTGGAAACCTAAATTCCATTTGAGTCTACCTTTGTTTGGCTGTAGCTGTTGAAACGTAGCGTACGTTAGCCCCAGCTTCTGTTGTCCACGCCGCTCTCCTCTCTTCCCCTAACAACATGAGGTCATATTACAAAACTCAACACAAGACAACAAGTAAACTAAACAAGTAAACTGCTCATAGGAAAAGCAGGGGCTGATGTGTGCGGGCGGAGTTTGTTTAAAACATTAAGCGAGCTCTAAGCGAGGTTGGCGCCAACTGTTGTAGCGCATCGGGGAGAGGTGGAAGTGAATTGTGTTTGGCACCAGGCCGCTATCAGCCAGTAATTAGTATAGCTAACATCGCAGATGAAAGAGTCAAGTCTAGGTCAGGATAAAGACTTCAAGGGTCTTATAGGGCTAAGGTTGGAGGCCAATCTCTCCCCCTGAGTTTAAGCTGATGCCGTTCCTGCCCAGATTTGCTGAAATCTGCGCCGACCTTTGACCGTAAGGCGTCAAGGCCGGTCACATGTCAGGCCGGTTCCTGCTGTCGGCACTGGACGAGCTAGCATTAGGCGTCGCCACGGAGACAGAGAGGGAGACTTGTGCTGGCCCACCCCGCCCCGTGGGTTTACACGCCATTAAACAGATGTTACCCAACAGCTTAAACCCCCCTGCTTGGCATTCCTGCCCCAGCCTGGCTCGTGGTCCAACCCTACTGGCTCTGTCTGTCTGACACACTAGGACAAGGCAAGGCAGCACAGTGCAGATCAGAGCAGCACAGCATAGTACAACACAGATTTGTTAGGAGGGGGGTTGGTTTGTGCTCAACGATGGAAATCTGCTTTTTCGCTGTACCAATTCACCAATCATGCAGTAGAATTTCCTAATGAAAATCATTAATCGCATAATGCAATTGTAATCTTGTAATACATAATATATTACTCCACAAATGACCAGAAAATACAGTGACGTGAAAAAGTGTATTTTAGAACTAGTGCAAAGTGCCTCTCTCTCTCTCCTAAATGTAGGTGTCAGTAGGTGTAACTCTCTCTGTCTCTCTCTCCTAAATGTAGGTGTCAGTAGGTGTAACTCTCTCTCTCTCTCCTAAATGTAGGTGTCAGTAGGTGTAACTCTCTCTCTCTCTCCTAAATGTAGGTGTCAGTAGGTGTATCTCTCTCTCTCTCTCTCTCTCTCTCCTAAATGTAGGTGTCAGTAGGTGTAACTATCTCTCTCTCTCTCTCCTAAATGTAGGTGTCAGTAGGTGTACCTCTCTCTCTCTCTCCTAAATGTAGGTGTCAGTAGGTGTATCTCTCTCTCTCTCTCTCTCTCTCTCCTAAATGTAGGTGTCAGTAGGTGTAACTATCTCTCTCTCTCTCTCTCCTAAATGTAGGTGTCAGTAGGTGTAACTCTCTCTCTCTCTCTCTCCTAAATGTAGGTGTCAGTAGGTGTAACTATCTCTCTCTCTCTCTCCTAAATGTAGGTGTCAGTAGGTGTAACTCTCTCTCTCTCTCCTAAATGTAGGTGTCAGTAGGTGTATCTCTCTCTCTCTCTCTCTCTCTCTCCTAAATGTAGGTGTCAGTAGGTGTAACTATCTCTCTCTCTCTCTCCTAAATGTAGGTGTCAGTAGGTGTACCTCTCTCTCTCTCTCCTAAATGTAGGTGTCAGTAGGTGTATCTCTCTCTCTCTCTCTCTCTCTCTCTCTCCTAAATGTAGGTGTCAGTAGGTGTAACTATCTCTCTCTCTCTCCTAAATGTAGGTGTCAGTAGGTGTAACTCTCTCTCTCTCTCTCCTAAATGTAGGTGTCAGTAGGTGTATCTCTCTCTCTCTCTCTCTCTCTCTCCTAAATGTAGGTGTCAGTAGGTGTAACTATCTCTCTCTCTCTCTCCTAAATGTAGGTGTCAGTAGGTGTACCTCTCTCTCTCTCTCCTAAATGTAGGTGTCAGTAGGTGTATCTCTCTCTCTCTCTCTCTCTCTCTCCTAAATGTAGGTGTCAGTAGGTGTAACTCTCTCTCTCTCTCCTAAATGTAGGTGTCAGTAGGTGTACCTCTCTCTCTCTCTCCTAAATGTAGGTGTCAGTAGGTGTAACTCTCTCTCTCTCTCCTAAATGTAGGTGTCAGTAGGTGTAACTCTCTCTCTCTCTCTCTCCTAAATGTACGTGTCAGTAGGTGTATCTCTCTCTCTCTCTCTCTCTCTCTCCTAAATGTAGGTGTCAGTAGGTGTAACTCTCTCTCTCTCTCCTAAATGTAGGTGTCAGTAGGTGTAACTCTCTCTCTCTCTCTCTCCTAAATGTAGGTGTCAGTAGGTGTAACTCTCTCTCTCTCTCTCTCCTAAATGTAGGTGTCAGTAGGTGTAACTCTCTCTCTCTCTCTCTCCTAAATGTAGGTGTCAGTAGGTGTAACTCTCTCTCTCTCTCCTAAATGTAGGTGTCAGTAGGTGTAACTCTCTCTCTCTCTCCTAAATGTAGGTGTCAGTAGGTGTAACTCTCTCTCTCTCTCCTAAATGTAGGTGTCAGTAGGTGTAACTATCTCTCTCTCTCTCTCCTAAATGTAGGTGTCAGTAGGTGTAACTCTCTGTCTCTCTCTCTCCTAAATGTAGGTGTCAGTAGGTGTAACTCTCTCTCTCTCTCCTAAATGTAGGTGTCAGTAGGTGTAACTCTCTCTCTCTCTCTCCTAAATGTAGGTGTCAGTAGGTGTAACTCTCTCTCTCTCTCCTAAATGTAGGTGTCAGTAGGTGTATCTCTCTGTCTCTCTCTCTCCTAAATGTAGGTGTCAGTAGGTGTAACTCTCTCTCTCTCTCTCTCCTAAATGTAGGTGTCAGTAGGTGTAACTCTCTGTCTCTCTCTCTCCTAAATGTAGGTGTCAGTAGGTGTAACTCTCTCTCTCTCTCTCTCCTAAATGTAGGTGTCAGTAGGTGTAACTCTCTCTCTCTCTCTCCTAAATGTAGGTGTCAGTAGGTGTAACTCTCTCTCTCTCTCCTAAATGTAGGTGTCAGTAGGTGTAACTCTCTGTCTCTCTCTCTCTCCTAAATGTTGGCATGGGAAACATATGTTAACATTGCCAAAGCAAACGGAATAGACAATAAACAAAAGGGAATTAAACAAGGGAAACATTAGTGAACATTACTCTCACAAAAGTTTTAAAAGAATGTTGACATTTCGAAAGTAGTTGAGTAGTAGTTCTCTCCGTCATAACCTCTCTCTCTGTCTGGCTCTCCTAAATGTACGTGGTAGTGTGTGTTTGTGGACTACAGGTCAAATAATGGAGGCCTTTACTGTCTGAATCCTACATGACCTATGTGACTTAACTTCTCACTCTTTGGACTGAATACTCGGTTTATTAGACCAAAACAACAAAGAATATATTTGTTGAGTAAATCCTCATTAGTCCGACTCTTACTAGACTAAAACAGAACTGTGCTATTTTCCTTTATTTCCATTTGGGGAAGTAGTAACACAACAATGGCAGAATAATACCCAACCATGTTGTCATGTATGCTGAGCAATGGCAGAATAATACCCAACCATGTTGTCATGTATGCTGAGCAATGGCAGAATAATACCCAACCATGTTGTCATGTATGCTGAGCAATGGCAGAATAATACCCAACCATGTTGTCATGTATGCTGAGCAATGGCAGAATAATACCGAACCATGTTGTCATGTATGCTGAGCAATGGCAGAATAATACCCAACCATGTTGTCATGTATGCTGAGCAATGGCAGAATAATACCCAACCATGTTGTCATGTATGCTGAGCAATGGCAGAATAATACCCAACCATGTTGTCATGTATGCTGAGCAATGGCAGTCAATGAAATCCAAAGCACAATTAGGCTAAACTACTATTTTAATTGCTTGTTTTGTCATAGCCATCATGCTATTCAGCACTTTGTTTTTTCAGAGGCGTCATCTATGCCTAGTACCCAAACAAGACACACATTATATCGCTGCACTAACTGTACTTTTGACCTTCCTGACCGCCCTTAAGCCCCTCACCCTGGTCCAAACCCTGGCTCCCACCCTGGCCCAAGTCCAAGCACAAACCCTGCCTCTCACCCTGGTCTAAACCCTGCCCCTCACCCTGGCTCAAACCCTAGCCCCCATCCTGGCCCTCACCCTGGTCTAAACCCTGCCTCTCACCCTGGTCCAAACCCTGGTCCACCCTGGTCCAAACCCTGCCCCTCACCCTGGCTAAATTTTTTGGGTAACATGGATGTTTGAGTTCCAGAGTTCATCTCCCCCCTCCCCCCTCCCCATCCATGGCCTCTCTTAATGAAAATGTTAAGCTGAGTGAGAGGAGGAGGAAGAAGGGTCTTGGCTTGTTTCCAGGCCCTCCCACACTTAGTTTCAGCTCAGTGCCCACAGTAGGCATGGCCGCCCCCACTTCACTGTGCCCCCTCCACCAAAGACCACTCCTAGCTCCTTCCCAGCAGACCTTTGATTTCTCTTTTCTTCTCCCACTCCCTCCCTCTTTTTAGAAGTACAGTAACTTTATATGGCCGAGTTTGTCAACTTATTTGTCAAAGACAGGCACACGGAGAGCCAGATGAGTCCCTCCCTGGCCGACACTGTCCTCTACCCTCTCTCCGCTCCCCTCACCCCTCACCTCTCCCCCTCAGCTTCACCACAAAAAATAATCTCTTCATATGGATGTTGTTGTTTCCGTCAACCATAGAAAATCATGAATTCCCTGTTATTTTTAATACTTTAATAAGAAATGTTGTTTTTCTTACAAATTGTCCCAACACTTTTGTTTACAAATCCTCCCAGGGTATTACTCTACTTCCAACTCAGTGAGACCTGTAGGTGGTACAGTAACAAAGGGAGAGAGGGAAAATGAGACGGGAGTGAAGAGTTCCTCACTGACTTCTCCTGACATTGAGACTTTGTCTGTTTCCCAAATTAAACCCTATTCCCTGTACAGTGCACTACTTTTGGGGTGTCATTTGGGACGCAGCCTTATTGTCCTTAAAGTTTAACCCAGTGAAGGGTGTTGGATGGATGGACGGATCCAGACCTGCTGCTGCTATTCTTGTGAAGTCTGTTTAGAGGGAGAGGGGGAGAGATATATGAAGTCTGTTTAGAGGGAGAGGGGGAGACATTCAGTATGAAGTCTGTTTAGAGGGGGAGAGATATATGAAGTCTGTTTAGAGGGAGAGAGATATATGAAGTCTGTTTAGAGGGAGAGAGATATATGAAGTCTGTTTAGAGGGAGAGAGATATATGAAGTCTGTTTAGAGGGAGAGAGATATATGAAGTCTGTTTAGAGAGAGAGAGATATATGAAGTCTGTTTAGAGGGAGAGAGATATATGAAGTCTGTTTAGAGGGAGAGAGATATATGAAGTCTGTTTAGAGGGAGAGAGATATATGAAGTCTGTTTAGAGGGAGAGAGATATATGAAGTCTGTTTAGAGGGAGAGAGATATATGAAGTCTGTTTAGAGGGAGAGAGATATATGAAGTCTGTTTAGAGGGAGAGAGATATATGAAGTCTGTTTAGAGGGGGAGAGATATATGAAGTCTGTTTAGAGGGAGAGAGATACATGAAGTCTGTTTAGAGGGAGAGAGATATATGAAGTCTGTTTAGAGGGAGAGAGATATATGAAGTCTGTTTAGAGGGAGAGAGATATATGAAGTCTGTTTAGAGGGAGAGAGATATATGAAGTCTGTTTAGAGGGAGAGAGATATATGAAGTCTGTTTAGAGGGAGAGGGGGAGAGATATATGAAGTCTGTTTAGAGGGGGAGAGATATATGAAGTCTGTTTAGAGGGAGAGAGATATATGAAGTCTGTTTAGAGGGAGAGAGGGAGAGATATATGAAGTCTGTTTAGAGGGAGAGGGGGAGAGATATACAATGCATTTCTGATAGTCTCTATCACTCACAGTTACAGCATGAAGAGCACTAAAGTCATTTGTTAGTTAAAGTCCTCCTCCAGTCTCCTTTTCACCTCATTTAACACCAAATGTACTTAACTAAAGGCACATACTATATGATTTGTTAAGAAATTACACACACATGCTCCCACTCTCTCACACACGTTCACCTTCCAGGTCCATGCCAGCAGGTATCCTCTGGTGATTGAGGGTGCGGTGGAGAGGAGGGGAGGCCTTGGCTCAGCCAGTCAGCCAGTCAGCCAGCCAACCAGTGAGTCAGCCAGCCAGCCAGCCAGCCAGTCAGCTAGTCTATAGAAGGAGGATGCTGTTATCCACCTCCTGCTGTCTGTCTTTAATGGCTATGGCAGTAGCTCTCTCCTCCTTGTCTCTCCTCTCTTTGTAGCCTGTCCCAGACATGCTGGCCAATATGTTTGTTCGCAAAGCATGGACAGTCAATATTCTCCCATTTAAAGTAGTCTAAGGTCACAGATAGTGTGAATTGTTTTGTTAGATAGTCATGGGGCTTTCAAGACAACTGGAAAGTCAGAGCTCTAGAAAGATGACTGAGTTTCTGACTTGGAATTCTGAGTTGGAGGACTGTTCAAACCTATTTTCCCCAGGCGGATCCCTCCGAGTTCGCAGTCGTTTTGAACGCACTAATGTCGGAGAGTTACGAGTTTTCAGTTGTCTTGAACACGCCATTAGTCTCATCGGAGGGATGGCGAGAGCAGCGGAGTCTCTCACGGTCCCTACCCTCTCATTCCTTTCCTACGGTGAGACTGACCAGAGAGGACACCGTCTTCCACCTGATGGGGATACTCAGGTTGCACCGCATCTGCACAAATTCATCTTGTTCCTATGACCAGAGAAAGTGAAATATTCCGTGATATTAAAATAGACACGACAAGCTTCTAATAACAATAAAAACACAGGGCTACTCCTTCATTGCAGCTGTAGCTTAAGTGGAAGTAGGGAGAAGCGTGATGATGTTTTGTAGTAGTGTTGAATAAAAACAGTGTTGACAGTGATGAATAAAAATTCATAAAAACAGCAGCTCTTAGCTGTATTCTTTGACAGTCTCTCTCTGGTCATGGTTTAAAAAGTTATGAAATCTCACGTAGGCTAGTATCAAACTTTGCTGTGGGTTGTGGAAGCTGTAGTAACGGTGATTTGAGCTATCCGATTGGCCAGTGCAGTAGGCAAACTCGATACCACAGACCTTGACTTTTCAGACAAATTAAATGGTTCAAAATGGTAACACTTTGCCTACCCGGTGCACAGGGCTTCTGTATCAAGTGCACCACCCGCCAACAGCGCAACAAATAATATAAAAAAATGAGTGGGTATGCTTGTAATCGTTAAGGAATAAAAAAAAATAAACAGAATGTAGCTCAGCAAAGGCAAAATCCTAGAGAAAAAAAACCTGGTTCAGTCTGCTTTCCACCAGACACTGGAAGATTCATTCACCTTTCAGCAGGACAATAACCTAAAACACAAGGCCAGATATACACTGGAGTTGCTTACCAAGAAGACAGTGAATGTTCCTGAGTGGCCAAGCTACAGTTTTGACTTAAATCTACTTGAAAATCTATGGGAAGACCTGAAAATGGTTGTCTAGCAATGATCAACAACCAATTTGACAGATCTTGAATAATTTTTTTAAGAATAATGGGCAAATGTTGCACAATCCAGGTGTGGAAAGCTCTTAGAGACTTACCCAGAAAGATTCACAGCTGTAATCACTTCCAAAGGTGTTTATTCAAAGTATTGACTCATGGGTGTGAATACTTATGGAAATTAGATATTTATGTATTTCATTTTCAATAAATTTGCAAAAATACATTTTAACATGTTTTCACATGGGTGAGAGAAAAAATAAATTTAATAAAGTTTCAATTCAGGCTGTTACACAACAACGTGGAATAAGTCAAGGGGTATGAATACTTTCTGAAGGCATTGTACAACACAGTATATAGTGTATTTATCATATGAATGTCAAATTTGTATTTTCAAAACTGTTAGCTGACACGTCACGAAAATAATTCACATGCTTCAATGGCGCAGAAGGCCGTGTGTTGTGTTGATTCTGGATGGCCAGATAGCTAGCAATAATGACAAGAAACTGCCATGTGGGGAATTGTTGGTGGCTCGTTTCAGCTAGTTTTATCTTGTGTTTTGATACCATGTCTTGTTTTGAGGTGTTTTGACTGTCACATCTATAGTATTTTTATTTTATTTTATTATTATTTATTTAACCTTTATTTAACTAGGTAAGTCAGTTAAGAACAAATTCTTATTTACAATGACGGCCTACTCCGGCCAAACTCGGGCAATGCTAGGCCAATTGTGTGCCGCCCTATGGGACTCCCAATCACGGCCGGTTGTGATACAGCCTGGATTGGAACCAGGGTGTCTGTAGTGACGCCTCTAGCACTGAGATGCAGTGCCTTAGACCGCTGTGCCACTTGGGAACCCCAAAGTAGTAGTTCCCTGCCTGGAAATCAAACCCGGGCCGCGGCGGTGAGATATGGCTAAAGTTCAATAGCTAGATAACCAACAACTGTAACAATGTATCTGAAAAACATCAAGTGCTCATTGTGGACGATAACAGTATCGCAAAAAAGATATAATGGCAAAAAAGAAAACCTGCAGCAGACCAAGCTCTTTGGTTCTTTTAAAAACCTGCTGTATGTAAAATATTGTGTTCTATAACTTGGAAAATTAATAAATGTTTCTCTGGATGAAACATAATGATGTTTGTTTCCAACATTAGGGCTGTTTTCATAAAGAAGTTAAATCCACTTCGTGTTTTGTTTTCTTACTGGTATCGTCCCAGCCCTAGTTTTCAATAAAAATTGGAGACAAAATATAGTTTGGATGTTGTCAACAGTCTAAGCCAACCAGTCTGCTTTGCACCATAGTGTCGCACCTGTCGATTTTGTTGCTTAACATCCAACCGTCTATTATTCTTTGCTCAAATATAACGTAGGTTGTTTCAGAGCATATTTTGTTTTTCCACCAAAAAATCCATAATTGTAATTTAAAAAGTTTGTTTTGATTATCAGAGGTGCTCACAGAGAGAGAGACAAGTGGTGATCGATATTAGTATTATGAGTGCGTTAGAAGTCAAGCAGATTTTGGGGGACCTAATGAATTGCACTTGTATTGATCTCCATGGGAAATGTTTATATGATACAAGAATAATTTAAAAGGCGGTGATGGCCGGGGGGGGGGGGGGTGATCAAGATTGGGTATTGACGAAAGGGCCCAGGCGACTGAGCTGGGAGAGCTTGAAATAAACCTACGGTGCACGCTCGCAAGCCCCGCTCAAGTCGATAACCTATTATAACCATGCAGATTGATAAGCTAGTATAACCATGCAGATTGATAAGCTAGTATAACCATGCAGATTGATAAGCTAGTATAACCATGCAGATTGATAAACTAGTATAACCATGCAGATTGATAGGCTAGTATAACCATGCAGATTGATAAGCTATTATAACCATGCAGATTGATAAGATATTATAACCATGCGGATTGATAAGCTATTATAACCATGCAGATTGATGAACTATTATAACCATGCAGATTGTGACCAGATCAGAGACCTGACATATCAGTATTATATTATTCTACAGCCACCGGGTTATACATTATCAGGAGCCAGGTAACAAAATGCATTATGCTTACTGTTGTGTTGGCGTGGCCTGTACAGAACAGAGAATGGATTTGGAGGGGTGGAGGTGCGAGGCACAGGTTGGCCACTCTGATGGCTGTCGTGTCCCAGACCACCTCTGTTGTCTCGGGGGGGGGGGGTGGAGGGGAGAGTTGCCAGGTCGTTTACTGGCACTGGCACTGGCAGTGGCGGTGCAGTGCGGCTGTGGCTGATATAATGTGGGCTAAAGGCTATGTAAACACTAGGGTGACCTTCTTCTCAGATTTGTCAATAGAGGTACGCTGGAGAACAGATAGGGGGATTGTGGGTGATCTCGGCACAGTGCCCTGCCTGTGAAAATGAAGCCCTCTACAGCGAGTCAGGTCTGTGGCTGTGATAACCTCAGCTCCCCAGTACATTAGGTGTCCTCCGCTTCTCTACTCTGCACGCTGGAAAGGTCTCCATAAACACTGGCAACCGAGACAAACAGTGTCCTATTGATTGGTGGAGGTTGGAGAGGTGAGGGGCACTGTGCCGTGGCAAGCCTGGGAGACAGAGAGAGATATATTATATAAAGAGAGAGACAGACAGAGAGAGACAGAGAGAGATGGATTATATATACAGACAGACAGACAGACAGACAGACAGACAGACAGACAGACAGACAGACAGACAGACAGACAGACAGACAGACAGACAGACAGACAGACAGACAGACAGACAGACAGACAGACAGACAGACAGACAGATTATATAGAGAAGCAGACAGACAGAGACAAATTAAAGAAAGAGAGACAGACAGAGAGAGACATATTATACATATAAAGAGAGAGACAGAGAGAGACAGATTATATATAAAAAGAGAGAGAGAGAGATTATATATAGAGAGAACAACGTGTTTATCAGGACTCAGGAGCCTGTCACTGTCTAAGTGGCCCTGCTCTTTGATCTCCCTGGCTTTGACCCTCACTGGAGGAGCAGGTCAAACTCTCAATCCTGACCTTTAACCTCAGTGCTGTTCCTCACCACACACACACCCTCCTCCCCTCCCCTCCCCTCCTCTTATCCTCCCCCTATCCGCCTGCCTCAATGTCTATTAAGGGTTTTTCCTTCCAAATTCTCTGGACCGTAATGTTTTTTCAATCTGCCCTCAATGTTGTCAGAACGCCACCGCACTACTGAACCGAGCCCGCGTCTGGTACCACCAGCACAGTCAGGGAGGAGGGCAGAGAATCACAGCCTCCAACCAGCCGCCAAGCCCCATGTCCACCCGCCTGTCCACCCATCTCTTATTCGCCAAGCTTGCCTTTTTCTAAAACGCACACATTTGCTCCACCAAGTTTTGCGATGGTTTGCAGATGGGCAGCGATTAATCAGAGAGGTAACTGTGAAGTAGTTTGCAATTAGACAGGAAAGCTCTGAAGCATGCTAATTGAATCAGAAAATGAGAGACAGTACGTGTCCTGTAATTGGCTGGCTCCCATGCAGCAGGTGCTAACCTACTCGACTGTGGAACAAGGTATTTAAGTCACATTAGCCGGTATAAAAATATTCCTTGATATGGAACAGTTAGATTTTCTGCTTGTTTTCACCGCCGATGTCACCGCCAGCCCGTCCGCCTCGCGGCGCAATTACGACAGGCGCCGCCGTGCAGGAAATGGGCTCTCGGCGATGCGTACGCCACGCCACCACGTCGGAAAAACGCATGGAATGAGAAAACAAAACATGGCGCGGCAGGAAGTCCCTTTGTTTCATGTCACCTGCACATACTAATGGTGTACTCACTGCCATCTGTCAGCAGCCATGTTGGAATCTCCATATTTTCCATTGTGGGAGTGGGCGGGCAGGCATTCATGTGTCTATTCCAGAGCTGTTCAATGTCGGTCCAGGAGTGCCAAAACACTTCTGGTTTTCATCCTCTTCTTCTAATAAGGGATTCATTCAGATCTGAGACTCCAGGTGAGTGCAATTAACGTCCATGTAGAAACAGAAACCAGATGTGTTTCCATCCTATAGGACTGGAATTGAACAGCCCTGGTCTATTCTGTGCATAGAGGCCTATGTCTGTGTGTTTGCCTCCAATCCGCTATATTTAATTCTGTATCAATGTGCAAGCAGCATGAGTGATCGAAGCTTAACTTTGAGCCAGGTCTCTACAGTATGCCACCAAGGTCTGTTTACGAAGTCAGAAACCCTAGCATCTCACTGCGCCCTCCCCGGGGGTCCCCAACCACCGACACCTCTCCGACAAACATGAAAAACTGGAGAGAAATTAAAAATGTATCACTGCGGGGGGGGGGGGGGGGGGGCTCGGTTGCCAGTTCTTGAGCTTGTTGGCTACAAGAAAGTCCCTTTTGTGTGAAGGTTGCAAAAGCCAGGCTCTTTCAGGTCTATCGAAGAAGAGGAGAGCGAGCAGGGAAATACAGTGAATTCCCTTGGCTGTGCAAATACAGCTTTAAAGTGTGCTGCCTACGTGCCACACATACAGGAGGAGCCAAGCAGAGCGGAGTGTAGTGGAGGGCTAACCTAGGCAGAGGGGAGTGTAGTGGAGGGCTAACCCAGGCAGAGGGGCCGCGGAGGCCCCCAGCTCTCCTCTACATTCAGCTCCTGCTCTCTCACTGCTTAGTCTGATGTCTTCATCAGCAAGGCCAAAAGAGCCAGCCTCGCCGGCGAGCTGAGTGTACACTTGGACATACACACACATACACAAACACACTCAGAAGCATGGGTATACGTACACCTACACACACACACACACACAATGTTCTTTCAGTGATTTTTTGTTTTGGTGATGTTTGTAACAGCATGATTTGGCCTTAGTCATAAACAGGGTTTTAATGTGTCTGTGTTTAAGTGTGTGTTTTTCTCTTTGCTAATTGAGAAGCATTGATTTTCCTGGTAATGAGTTCATGGGGCCACACACACACACACACACACACACACACACACACACACACACACACACACACATACACACACACACACACACACACATACACACACACACACACACACACACACACACACACACACACACACATATACACACACATTCATGCATACACCGGAATACAAATCTAACCTACATCAGTGTGTATTGTACTGTTCTTACTGTGTCTAAACTCTTTAACAGCGAGAGGTCCTCTTCACTACTTTCACATTTGTACACACACAGATACACACACACACACACACACACACACACACACACACACACACACACACACACACACACAGAGAGATACACACACACACACACACACACACACACACACACACACACACAGAGATACACACACCAACCCCCTGCTGAGAGGATAAGGAGGCTCAGTTTATCTGTGTCAGTGAGTGTAAGGCAAAATTCTATAGATGTGGATGAGTACAGTACAGTACCACCTGATACTCTACCTATGTCTAGGTACAGTTTATCTACTCTAGGTAAACGTGTCTACCACAAATGACATCAACAGAGAGAAATAAATGTGATTGAATTGTATAGCCCATAATTGTCTTTGTGACTGGGGAAAGATACACATTGCTATATTGTGTCTAAATTATACTGTTACCGTTATCGAGAGAGCTTTGGATCACTACCAGGTTCTTCTATGGGATCCTAACAGGAGGAAAACCTGGATCTTGGCATGGGATCCCCTCAATTTAGTCCATCTGGCAGGGAGTCTCTGGGAGTCATTGCCCCCCACCCCTCAACCCCCTACTAACTCCCCTCAGCCAATCCTGGTCCTTCGAGACGGATCCTTTCAGGAGCTCATTAAACAATGTCGAAATCACACTGCCAACTCTTGGCCTGTATGTCATCCTGGATGCACCACTCCTTTTATCCTCCCCCCCCCCCCCCCCTCCCCCTCCAACCCCCTCCCCCTCCTGCTCCTCCTGCTCCTGCTCCTGCTCCTGCTCCTCCTCCCCCTCCCCTTCCCCCTCCTCCTCCTCCTCCTCCTTTTCCTGCTCCTGCTCCTCCTCCCCCTCCCCCTCCTCATCCTGCTCCCCTTTCACATTGTAACCAGCAGAGAAGCTTATCACAATCTCAGCACTGGCCCGGGCCCAAAGAAACGCAGGCAGCTCCCAGTCGGCTGAACTTATCCAGTGAACTTTCAACCTTTCCTGGGCTAGCGCTCCACTATTCCTGTATGATTTTCTAGATTCAATTCTATATTCAGCAGATGCTCGCTTTACAGAGCAAAGTTTACATGTCAAAGAACATTCAGTGCCTGGAACAGGGATAAACATTAAGCATAGATTGCGAGCCGTTTGCCAGCCATAGCCCGTTTCAAAGCTAAGCATCCATAAGCCAGAGAGCGCTGCGACAATGTCCCCCGAGTCGAAAAGGCGATTGGATTAATTTTCTTTCACTTCTCTTTTTTCTGCCGCTAGGCATGCTAATTGGCTAATGAGTAATGTTGTCTGCCTCAGCCAAGAGACTTAAGGTGGTGCATAGCCGTCACCAGCACACCAATTACTTTAGCCTTGGCAAGACCTCCTGTTTCCTTTCAGGCCCCATCCCTCCCTCCATCCCTCACTTCCTCTCTCCCTCCATCCCTCCCTTCCTCTTCTCCTTCCTCTTCTCCTTCCCTATTTTGTTCAGTATCAGGAGTTAATACGATTGGGCTCTTAACAGGCTGGTCCCAGATGTCTCACTATCCTGGCCCCTCCAGCTCAGCACCGCGTCTCTGGGGTTGGGGGAAGGTCATAGTAGCAGGACGGCAGGGTGAGGTTAGGGAGGGGACACTATCTTACAGACAATAGTTTGGTTGGTGTCAGTTGGACTCACAAGCTGGAATTCAATCAAACCAACCATTGCAATGTTTCAAGGTGTCTTTGTCATACAAACTACTGTTCATGTGCAAACACTTCTTACCTGTGTGAGGAGTCTACCATAAACCACTTAATGGCCACATCTACTCTTAATCTTTACAGCATTGCTTGCTCTTTGGGGTTTTAGGCTGGGTATCTACAGTTGAAGTCGGAAGTTTACACACACCTTAGCCAAATACATTTAAACTCAGTTTTTCACAATTCCTAACATTTAATCCTAGTAAAAATTGCCTGTCTTAGGTCAGTTAGGATCACCACTTTATTTTAAGAATGTGAAATGTCAGAATAATAGTAGACAGAATTATTTATTTCAGCTTTTATTTCTTTCATCACATTTCCAGTGGGTCAGAAGTTTACAAACACTCAATTAGTATTTGGTAGCATTGCCTTTAAATTGTTTAACTTGGGTCAAACATTTTGGGTAGCCTTCCACAAGCTTCCCACAATAAGTTGGGTGAATGTTGGCCCATTCCTCCTGACAGAACTGGTGTAACTGAGTCAGATTTGTAGGTCTCCTTGCTCGCACACGCTTTTTCAGTTCTGCCCCCAAATGTTCTATAGGATTGAGGTCAGGGCTTTGTGATGGCCACTCCAATACCTTGACTTTGTTGTCCTTAAGCCATTTTGACACAACTTTGGAAGTATGCTTGGGGTCATTGTCGATTTGGGAGACCCATTTGCGACCAAGCTTTAACTTCCTGACTGATGTCTTGAGATGTTGCTTCAATATATCCACATAATATTCCTTCCTCATGATGACATCTATTTTGTGAAGTGCACCAGTCCCACCTGCAGCAAAGCACCTCCACAACATGATGCTGCCACCCCGGTGGGATGGTGTTTTTTGGCTTGCAAGCATCCCCCTTTTTCCTCCAAACATAACGATGGTCATTATGGTCAAACAGTTCTATTTTTGTTTCATCAGACCAGAGGACATTTCTCCAAAAAGTCAGATCCTTGTCCCCATGTGCAGTTGCAAACCGTAGTCTGGCTTTTTTATGGTGGTTTTGGAGAAGTGGCTTCTTCCTTGCTGAGCGGCATTTCAGGTTATGTCGATATAGGACTTGTTTAACCGTGGATATAGATACTTTTGTACCTGTTTCCTCCAGCATCTTCACAAGGTCCTTTGCTGTTGTTCTGGGATCGATTTGCACTTTTCGCACCAAAGTACGTTAATCTCTAAGAGACAGAATGCGTCTCCTTCCTGAGCGGTATGACGGCTGCGTGGTCCCATGGTGTTTATACTTGGTTACTATTGTTTGTATAGATGAACGTGGTACCTTCAGGCGTTTGGAAATTGCCCCCAAGGATGAACCAGACTTGTGGAGGCACTGAGTTTGAATGTAGGCCTTGAAATACATCCACAGGTACACCTCCAATTTATTCAAATTATGTCAATTAGCCTATTAGAAGCTTCTAAAGCCATGACATAATTTTCTTGGAATTTTCCAAGCTGTTGAAAGGCGCAGTCAACTTAGTGTATGTTAACTTCTGACCCATTGGATTTGTGATATAGTGAATTATAAGTGAAATAATCTGTCTGTAAACAATTGTTGGAAGAATTACTTGTGTCATGCACAAAGTAGATGTCCTAACCGACTTGCCAAAACTATAGTTTGTTAACATGATATCTGTGGAGTGGTTGAAAAATGAGTTTTAATGACTTCAACAAGTGTATGTAAACTTCCGACTTCAACTGTACAAAGCACTTGGTGACAACTGCTGATGTAAAAAGGGCTTTATAAAATTTATGGGATTGATTGATTGATTTTTACAATATCCAAAACCATTTTGTGAGTTCATTTGACTATGGGGAAAATGATCTATGCCTACTTCGTAAATACATCATGTATTTAACTGCTGTTTGAATCTTATTGAGCCCACCAGGTGGTGAGATAGGTGTTGTGGTTTTGCTGTTGGGATAGTGAAAAGATAGTGGTTCCCCACTGTGTCTGTATAGACCACGTCTGTCTGTTGTGTTTGACCCTGGTCTTACAGCAGCACGTTGCTGGGGCAATGACAGGTATGATGCTCCATGTCATGTGAACAGAGAGCATAAGTGCTAAATGTGACGTTATCATATCAGCTCTGCTCTCTACTCAGAGGAGAAGTGTCTGAACAGTCCACTCTACAACTACAGTAGCAGGGGTGTATTCATTAGTGCACACCGTACATTTTGCAATGGAGACGAGCCTTTCTTATTGGCCTAGTTCAGGTTAGTCCTTCCGCGTTTCAGCTTCCGTTTGGTTCCTAGTGAACATACCCGTTCTCCTGGACGTCTTTACACAAGGTTACCCTGAAAGACACAGAGTTTGTAGGGTTAAATGAAGAGTGCAGTGATTTGGCTGCTCTCTGAGGATGTTAACATGCTATAATAAGGTATTGCTGATTGGTCTTCAGTCAACTTCATGAGAATGTCTATCATACTTAGTACTGACTGGTGATGTCTCTCTGTTTCCATATTGTGTGTGTGTGTGTGTGTGTGTGTCTGTGTGTGTGTGTGTGTGTGTGTCTGTGTGTGTGTGTGTGTGTGTGTGTGTGTGTGTGTGTGTGTGTGTGTGTGTGTGTGTGTGTGTGTGTGTGTGTGTGTGTGTGTGTGTGTGTGTGTGTGTGTGTGTTTCCCAGCTCAATTACACACTTTTGCACTTTTAGTGGCACATCACACTGTCGATGGCCCTTTTCACTGCAGGCACCCTTACGCAAACCTCTGGTTTAATTTATTTACAATCCCCAGTAGAAGGAAGCTGCACCCCCCCCCCCCTCCCAGGTCCCTAAGCCACTCTGAGTACATACATTACACACAGTACCGTACCTAGCCTAAGCTACGCTACACCCCGTATTCCACCCCACCCCACCCCATACTGGCCAGAAGTCAGGCCAGAGTCCCTGTCCTAGTGGTGCCCACAGGTCAGGGGCAGTGCCAAAGGTGCTCTGAGGGACGTGGCACTCTGGCTGACCCCGGCTCTTGGCAGGGCTGCCTGTTTAATGAGATTAGCCGGGTAATGCCGACTCTGTGTCTGTTTCTCTCGCCGGGGCCTCTTTTTTTAGCCAGCTGAACGGCTTGTGCCAGCGTTCGCAGGTCGCAAACAGGACAAACCCAACATGCCTACTGCCCGCATGCCCGCTCGCCCGCCTGTCTACCCAGGGCGTGACACAGGGGGGCACTGGGCACTCAGGTATGGGTCTGCCCCTGGTGGCACAGGCCTGGGTGAGGATCAGACAGCACTCTGCTCTCTCTCTCTCTCTCTCTCTCTCTCTCTCCCCCCACCTCCCTCTCTCTCTCCCTTCAGCCCCCACCCACAACCTCACAGCCAAGGATGGACTCCAGGCTCCCATGTGTCCGTGTGATTGGCTTTGATAATTGTGCATGGGAGCGTGCCATGCAAAGCTGCTCTCTGTACAGCCCCGCAAAGACACAGACCTACACCCAACCCAGCCACAAGCTGTACTAGCTCCACGGCTGTACGCTGGCTGGTAATACTCATTCAGGACGGAGTCCACTTTGTCTCAGCCCTTTGTGTTGTAGAGGTTGAGACTCCACAGGAGTGACACTAAATGGCCAGCGTTACTCTGTATCTGTGTGGGTGTTCATGTCATCAGACAGACAGACAGACAGACAGACAGACAGACAGACAGACAGACAGACAGACAGACAGACAGACAGACAGACAGACAGACAGACAGACAGACAGACAGACAGACAGACAGACAGACAGGGCCTCCCATAGCTGTTAAGGGGCCCGTTTTTTTTTTTTTGTACCTGCAAAACACCAGACTCAACGTCAACAGTGAAGAGGCGTCTCTGGGATGCTGGCCTTCTAGGCAGAGTTGCAAAGAAAATATCTTCCTCTGTCCAGTGTCTGTGTTCTTTTGCCCGTCTTAATCTTTTATTTTTATTGGCCAGTCTGAGATATTGCTTTTTCTTTGCAACTCTGCCTAGAAGGCCAGCATCCCTGAGTCGCCTTTTCACTGTTGACGTTGAGACTGGTGTTTTGCGGGTACTATTTAATGAAGCTGCCATTTGAGGACTTGTGAGGCGTCTGTTTCTCAAACTAGACACTAATGTACTTGCCCTCTAGCTCAGATGAGCACCAGGGTTCTCAAACTCCTCTTTCTATTCTGATTAGAGCCAGTTTGTGTTGTTCTATGAAGGGAGTAGTACACAGCGTTGTACGAGATCTTCATTTCTAAGTGACCCCAAACATTTGTAAGTGACGCCAAACTTTTGAACGGTAGTGTACATACATACATACATACATACATACATACATACATACATACATACATACATACATACATACATACATACATACATACATACATACATACATACATACATACATACATACATACATACATACATACATACATACATACATACAGTGGGGAGAACAAGTATTTGATACACTGCCGATCTTGCAGGTTTTCCTACTTACAAAGCATGTAGAAGTCTGTAATTTTTATCATAGGTACACTTCAACTGTGAGTGACGGAATCTAAAAAAAAAATCCAGAACATCACATTGTATGATTTTTAAGTAATTAATTAGCATTTTATTGCATGACATAAGTATTTGATACATCAGAAAAGCAGAACTTCATATTTGGTACAGAAATCTTTGTTTGCAATTACAGAGATCATACGTTTCCTGTAGTTCTTGACCAGGTTTGCACACACTGCAGCAGGGATTTTGGCCCACTCCTCCATACAGACCTTCTCCAGATCCTTCAGGTTTCGGGGCTGTCGCTGGGCAATACGGACTTTCAGCTCCTTCCAAAGATTTTCTATTGGGTTCAGGTCTGGAGACTGGCTAGGCCACTCCAGGACCTTGAGATGCTTCTTATGGAGCCACTCCTTAGTTGCCCTGGCTGTGTGTTTCGGGTCGTTGTCATGCTGGACCCAGCCACGACCCATCTTCAATGCTCTTACTGAGGGAAGGAGGTTGTTGGCCAAGATCTTGCGATACATGGCCCCATCCATCCTCCCCTCAATACGGTGCAGTCGTCCTGTCCCCTTTGCAGAAAAGCATCCCCAAAGAATGATGTTTCCACCTCCATGCTTCAAGTTTGGGATGGTGTTCTTGGGGTTGTACTCATCCTTCTTCTTCCTCCAAACAGAGCGAGTGGAGTTTAGACCAAAAAGCTCTATTTTTGTCTCATCAGACCACATGACCTTCTCCCATTCCTCCTCTGGATCATCCAGATGGTCATTGGCAAACTTCAGACGGGCCTGGACATGCGCTGGCTTGAGCAGGGGGACCTTGCGTGCGCTGCAGGATTTTAATCCATGACGGCGTAGTGTGTTACTAATGGTTTTCTTTGAGACTGTGGTCCCAGCTCTCTTCAGGTCATTGACCAGGTCCTGCCGTGTAGTTCTGGGCTGATCCCTCACCTTCCTCATGATCATTGATGCCCCACGAGGTGAGATTTGCATGGTGCCCCAGACCGAGGGAGATTGACCGTCATCTTGAACAACAGTTGTTGCCTTCTCACCAAGCTGCTTGCCTATTGTCCTGTAGCCCATCCCAGCCTTGTGCAGGTCTACAATTGTATCCCTGATGTCCTTACACAGCTCTCTGGTCTTGGCCATTGTGGAGAGGTTGGAGTCTGTTTGATTGAGTGTGTGGACAGGTGTCTTTTATACAGGTAACGAGTTCAAACAGGTGCAGTTAATACAGGTGATGAGTGGAGAACAGGAGGGCTTCTTAAAGAAAAACTAACAGGTCTGTGAGAGCCGGAATTCTTACTGGTTGGTAGGTGATCAAATACTTAAGTCATGCAATAAAATGCAAATTAATTATAAAAAAATCATACAATGTGATTTTCTGGATTTTTTTTTTTAGATTCCGTCTCTCACAGTTGAAGTGTACCTATGATAAAAATTACAGACCTCTACATGCTTTGTAAGTAGGAAAACCCTGCAAAATCGGCAGTATATCAAATACTTTCCCCCAACTGTACATACATACATACATACATACATACATACATACATACATACATACATACATACATACATACATACATACATACATACATACATACATACATACATACATACATACATACATACATACATACATACATACATACTCACACACACACAGCTATAAAACGATATAAATAATAGACACATAATGGGAATGAAGTGGACAAAGACCCCCAACGCTAATCTCTAAAGAAAACATGGAGCTAACCCGCATAAAGATATTTCACTCATATTGCATTATCCAACTAACCATAAATGTTCCCAGAACATTGTAGAATGTTTTTTGTCGTTGCCATTTGGTTTTGAAGTCACATTAATACAAAATACTGAATATTATCAGTCAGGCAAGGGTGATGTTCCAGGAATGTTCTGACATCGTTGCCCCACATGGTTGTGTGGAAAACATTCAATTATATTAGTACTTTTTAAGAGACCTTCTGATTTCCTGAGTTGTGTTGTTGTTTTGGGGCTGCTGGGTAGGGGAAAGAGGAAGTCTAGATCAAGGGTGATCTAATGACTGTCCGTTCCATTTAGCTCTGCTGTCACCAGCTGCAGTCTGACATTAGTTAGAATCACAACTCAACTTAATGTCTCCTAAAAATATGATTTGTGTCTGTGTCTTTTTGCGTGCATGTACCCCAGACCCAGTGCTGTCTGTGTGAGTGTGCAGGGCGCGGTGCCCAGCCCTGGGCCTGTAGGGAGGCCCATCACAGTGTAACCTGACAGGAACAGGGACACCAGGGCAGGACGGCCCCCGGCCATATGGTGGAGGTCCCTGGGCTGCTCACCCCCAGCCAGCCTGGGGGCCTTCTGAAGTCCTCCAACACCCATGGGCTCTCAATTCAAGGGGCTTTCTTTCTCTCTCTCTCTCTCTCTCTCTGTCTCTGTCTCTGTCTCTGTCTCTGTCTCTGTCTCTCCTCTCTCTCTCTCTCTCTCTCTCTCTGTCTCTGAGAGAGAGAGATTTAGTTATGGATTGAGACATATGGATTGTGTGTGAGAGCGATGGAAAGAGAGCGTGACATTGAGAGACATGGGAAAATAAGTCAGGAGAGAGAGTTGGAAGAACTGTGTGAGAGAAGGAGGGGTGTGTAGGATAGATAGGTAGGTAGGTACTGTAGGTAGGTCGCTAGATAGATAGATAGATAGATAGATAGATAGATAGATAGATAGATAGATAGATAGATAGATAGATAGATAGATAGATAGATAGATAGATAGATAGATAGATAGATAGATAGATAGATAGATAGATAGATAGATAGATAGATAGATAGATAGATAGATAGATAGATAGATACATAGATAGATACATAGATAGATACATAGATAGATAGATTGTAACATCTCACCAGTGCGTCCCTGATGGGAGAGCAGACTGAGCGCTTTCCCTCATTCACCTGGGGAAAAGAGAAGCATTCACAGGATGGAAAACACACAAGGAGATTGAGAGGAAGAGGAAGAGGAAAAAACACTATTCCCCCCAGAGCAGGAATGGGGACGTTTCTGCTAGCGTAAACATTCTGCAGGCAGATAGCAGGAGAGAGAGAGAGAGCCGAGAGAGCGGAGGAGTGTGGAGATGGAAGAGAATGAGTAAAAAGAGAGAGGGGAAAGTGAGATGAAAGGGTGGGAAAGAGGAGAGGAGTGTGTTTGAAGGGCTAAAGTGGTGTAGAGGTCAGAGAGATGGATTTGTAACCATTTGGGCTGAAGCAGTCAGGGCAGGGCTGCTGTAGACCATACTGTAGAATGAGTCATCAGTAAGAAGGATGCCTTTGAAGAGCCCATCCATACAATGTCAATGACTCTGTATTTACGCTGTCAACTTCACCTCCCCTTTACCAATGAGCATTCGAAATGGCACCCTGTTCCCTATATAGTGCACTAATCTTGACCAGAGCCCATTGGACCCTGGTCAGAAGGAGTGCACTACATAGGGAATAGGGTGCTATTTGAGACGTACACCATGTAGGACTGTTGTCCTTGACACTCAAGGACCCTTACCCCTCCCAAATATAAACCTGTCACTAGGACAATCGACTCTGAGACGCATAAGGACGGACGATGGACGTCTAACCGGTGACAGCCAACCACGGTCAGTGATTGGACACCCAACATCCCCCTAATGTCCAAACATCCCCCTATTGTCCAAACATCCCCCTAATGTCCAATGTTCCCCCTAATGTCCAAAGGTCCCCCTAATGTCCAAAGGTCCCCCTAATGTCCAAACGTCCCCCTAATGTCCAAACGTCCCCCTAATGTCCAAAGGTCCCCCTAATCTCCAAAGGTCCCCCTAATGTCCAAAGGTCCCCCTAATGTCCAAAGGCCCCCCTAATGTCCAAAGGTCCCACTAATGTCCAAACGTCCCGCTATTGTCCAAACATCCCCTAAGTGTGATAATCATCATTACCCTTGCCAGTGGCCTCAAGTTCACTGAAGGGATAGATGAGTTCACTGAAGGGATAGATGAGTTCACTGAAGGGATAGATGAGTTCACTGAAGGGATAGATGAGTTCACTAAAGGGATAGATGAGTTCACTGAAGGGATAGCTGAGTTCACTGAAGGGATGGATGAGTTCACTGAAGGGATAGATGAGTTCACTGAAGGGATAGATGTGGCAGACGAGTGGGGGTTTGGTGGGGTTGGGTGGGTAGGCTGTGTGGAGTAACCTAAGTGCTATATTTCAGATGCCACAGCAGCGTGGGGGTCACCGGAGTGGCCCTGATGGGGGTCAGATACGTGGGCGTGAAACAGGTCGTCGCTTCCCCACCATCCCAGCGGCCATATATACAGAATACGCTAACCGGTTGTAAAATGTGAGGCAGCCATCTCTTCTTTCAGAATTGGATAGGAGGGAGGGAGTGTGGGCAGAAGTGGGTGGGAGGAGGAGGGGGGTACTTGTCGGTAATGGAGGCGAAGACTGGGTTAGGGAGGGGTTTTTAACACACTACTTCAGCCCTTGGGGGCAGTACAGTTCAAAGTCAGTGCAGCAGGCGTGCAGAATCCTAGCATCCCGTTGCTGTGTGGAGAGGGGGCATAGCCGAGCTATAAAAAGTGAAATCATATCACTTAGCAGCTGAGTGCAGATAAAGCCGTGTTTGAACTCAAAGGCATAAATTATAGATTGTAAACAGAGCAGTGGGAGACCGTGGCTTAAATTATGACATAGGGTGGCTTTTCTCCTCCTCTCGCTCACTCTCTTTCCCGTCTCTCTCTCTCTCTCTCTCTCTCTCTCTCTCTCTCTCTCTCTCTCTCTCTCTCTCTCTCTCTCTCTCTCACTCACTCTCTTTCCCATCTCTCTCTCTCTCTCTCTCTCTCACTCTCTTTCCCGTCTCTCTATCTCTCTCTCTCTCCCACACCAGTTTTGCTATGCTCCTTGATTAACTTTGAAAGAGCCATTTCTCTGTAATGTTTAATGTATCTCTCTTAACATTGTGATAATAAGCAGGGCTGGGCTGATTTGACTGGGACACTCTCACAGTAAAGAGTAAACGTCTGCGTTGTATAATGTGGAGAAGTCCCCCTTTTTGTGCATCAACTGCAGCGTGCTGATGGAAAAACTGAAATAATATTCTGCATTCCATCCCCTGATACACACACACACACACACTTGTTTTCCTCTCTCTCCCTCTTACACGGGTGTGCATGCACACACACACAAACACACACACACACACGCACGTTGTCAGTCCTTCCCAGGCTGTGTTATCTAGGACTGGTGTTTTACGTGTCAGAGAGGAGGGAGGGAGCAGGTTTACATGGCCGGATCAATAGGAGCTGCTGTAGGGTTAAAGTTTGGTCTTTTTTAAAGCGCTCCGTCCCTCCTGACAAGTGTGAAAGTATTGATCATTTTATTCTATTTGCCGTTTGCCTGCTCAGTCTCTCTCTGCTTTGCAGTCAATAGAGGGGGGATTGAGAGGGGGAGTGTATCCTCTGACCTCCCCTCTCTCCCTCCCTCCCTCCCTCCCTCCCGCGTCTGTGTCTGTTGTAACCCTGATACAATTTGGATTATTCGCAAAGTGCTGCAGGGTCAGGGCCTGTGTGTGTGTGTGTGTGTGTGTGTGTGTGTGTGTGTGTGTGTGTGTGTGTGTGTGTGTGTGTGTGTGTGTGTGTGTGTGTGTGTGTGTGTGTGTGTGTGTGTGTGTGTGTGTGTGTGTGTGTGTGTGTGTGTGCACGGTGCTGGCTGATGCTGTCAGATAAGGTCATAAGCCCAGTTGGGGTGACTGTCCTATCCTTTGTCTAGCCTGCGCGCACACTGGTGTGTGTATGTGTGTGCGTGCGTGTGGTGCCGGCTGATGCTGTCAGATAAGGTCTTAAGCCGTGTTGGGGTGGCTGTCCTAGCCTGTGTCTAGCCCGTGTGGGTTTCCCAGGTCCGGTACTGATAGTGTCTTCTCCTCTAGAGATCACTCTGGCCTGGACACCACTCTGGGGGTGGACACTGCACTGTGTGGCGCGTACTTGTGTGTGCGGGTGTTTGTTTTTCAGGGTAGTAAGCAACATCGCTGTATGTATCGTGTGTATTTTAATATTCGTATATTGTGTGTGTGTTGTGAATTTGCATTTGTGTTGCTTTGCTCATCAGTGTTTCTGCATTTCAGGGAGTTAGTGTGAAGATCAGACAGGCTGAAACCCAGACAGGCTGAAACCCAGACAGGCTTCTCCTCAAGAGAGAAAGTAGAGGGGGGGCGAGAGACAGAGAGAAAGAGAGATAATTATTCTCTTTCTGACTCACATTCGATGAAAACTGCATACAGCTGCTTATCAAAGGTTAACTCTTCCCACAGTTTGTTTATGCTGCAAAGGAGAGACAGCTACTTTTTGTGTTTTGGATGTTTTGTTTGGATGTTTTGCACATTGTTCTGACCCGCGTTTAACCCAGGACTCTTGTTTTCCTAAAGTTAACTTTCAATCAAAAAAAGCCAGCTGTTGTTTCTGTTTGGTGGTGAACATCTCTCCACTAGCCTCCATCTGAGTCCACATTCCCTGCAAGCTGCTTCTGACACATGAGATTCACAGTTGCAATTTACAGTCATACATTTGAACCGTATCAGATGGTACACTTCAGTGACTCGGGAGAAAGCAGCTGATATTAGACATGTATTTATGGGTTTATGTTTGTCTCCACGGTCCATCGTATTCACCCTTGTTCGACGTTCTTCAGCCTGTTTGCTCCCAACGTTATCATCGGTTTCGGTTCATTTCCCAAGACTACAACTTTACAAGACTAATGTTCCTGTTTGCAGTTTATCTGTTGAATTGGAATGGATTTGAGTACTAACTATGGTCAAAAATGTATTGCTTTGGGAAGATATAGATGTTTTTAGTAGCTCACCTATTTGGGAGGGGTAATTATTTGACTATTCACCTACTCACAATATACTGTGTGTCCACAGACTTTACTCTCTGTCTCTCACACACACACGCACGCACGCACGCACGCACGCACGCACGCACGCACGCACGCACACACACACACACACACACACACACACACACACACACACACACACACTTGAGGCCACATGTTGTAGCGCTGCCTGAGAAAGTGCTAGTTGGAGAAAAGAAGCTCTGGAGAGTAAGTTATCTCTTTAGATGTCATTGAGGGGTGCCTCTTTCTCTACCTCTCCATCTATCCTCCCCTTTCTTCCTCTCTCCTCCTCCCCCTCTCCCTTTCCTCTCTCCTCCTCCCCCCCTCTCTTTCCTCTCGCCCTCTCTCTCTTGTTCCTACTTGCTCTCCCAAATCATGCTTGCCTCCAGTGGTATCCAGACAGGCCAAGGACAAAGTGGAGATGGTGTGATAGTAAAGGACAGGGGTTTGTTTTATGTGGAGCTGTGGCTGGGCTCTTTGATGCTGCGCTTCTCCTCAGCCCTGACAGATCATAGTCTTCCCTCTCTCCCTCCCTCCCTCCCTCCCTCCCTCCCTCCCTCCCTCCCTCCCTCAGCCCCCCGACCCTAGCTAGCCCGCTACACCTCACCACTGTAGTGTACATAGCCCAGGTCACACACAGGTCTTTCTCTCACTCTCTCTCTCTCACACACACACACAAGACACACACACACACACACACACACACACACCATGATCACAGACATCAAAAACATAACCTAAACATAAACACTCAGCCTCAGACTCATGGGCTCCAACACACACACACACACACACACACACACACACACACAGCTATTGCCGACCCTCAGACGCCCAGCCCTCCCACCAGACACACACAAACATACACTACACACACACACACAGACACTCACTACCCTACACACACACCCACAAAGAAATCCCAGAGCCAGACTGATGCTGTCTGAATGTGATGCGGCTGAAACAAACAGGGGAAATCCTCCTTACGCAAGCCCGTCCATCACTGGCCCATCTCACTGTCCCGGCACACGTGGGCGCCTCTACCCCCTCCATAACCCCCCTCCCAGGTGCCCTCCGTATCCCCCCAGTCCTCCTGGCGCAGGCACACACGCAGACAGGAAGCTGGAGTCTCTGTTGGGCTGAGCCCCCGCGGTCACTAAGGACTGACCACAACTGGGCCGCTCCACTTCCTCAATCTCCTCCTCTTTAGTAAACTGTCCCCTCCCATCTGAAGACCTGCCGTGTTATAACATCGCTCATGTTTTGATTTGATGTGTGAAAGTGTCTGCGTTTAGGGAGGGTGTATGTGTGTCTGTGTAGAAGCTGCGTACTTGGTGGTTGCTGTGTAGAGCTTTAACAGTGTGTTCCATTGGTTTCCGCTGATCCCAACGAATGCAGATCTTCATCATAGAGGAGGACCGCGTGGACCTGCCGCTCTGTCTTCACACGCAGAGAGAGGTCGTCCCCTGATCTCACTGGGTGTGTGTGGACTCCATTAGCACATTCCCAGATAGGGCCAGGGCTGTCTTATCTGTGGTCACCCATTAATTACACTTTGTTCCCTTAAGTGATCTATTTCAGCCCCTCGCCGCCGACTCCAGCCTATCTTCACCCTCACCCCAGCTCTCCCCGTCTCCTCACCCCTCTGATAAGAGCTTTAATGCGGGGCTGGCTCGGTCACGCCACCCCTCTCCACCCTCCATACATCAGCAGGTTTGTGTACTGTCTGTCTGTTCACGGCAGGACAGGCCTCTCTAAGCTCAACTCTAACAGGGTGACAACAAGATGGCCACTCACGCCAACGCCCCCCCCTGACTCCTCAGACACTCTCTGGTTGACCTGTCTGTCTGGGAAACGTATAGACGCTCATGACCCTCAGCCAGTAGTGGAAAAAGTACTCAAAAGCCATACTTGAGTAAAAATAAAGCTACCTTAATAGAAAATGACTTAAGTAAAAGTCACCCAGTAAAATACTACTTGAGTAAAAGTCTAAAAGTATTTGGTTTAAATATACCTAAGTATCAAAAGTAAATGGAATTGCTAAAATGTACCTATGTATCAAAAGTAAAAGTAGAAGTATTAATCATTTCAAATTCCTTATATTATACAAACCAGACAGCACGATTTTCTTGTTTTTTATTTATTTACGGATAGACAGGGGCACACTACAACACTCAGACATTAATTTACAAACATAGCATTTGTGTTTAGTGAGTCCGTCAGATCAGAAGCAGTAGGGATGACCAGGGCGCCTCCGGGATGCTGGACTTCTAGGCAGAGTTGCAAAGGTAAAGCCATATCTCAGACTGGCCAATAAAACGAAAAGATTAGGATGGGCAAAAGAACAGACACTGGACAGAGGAAGATTGGAAAAAAGTGTTATGGACAGACAAATCTAAGTTTGAGGTGTTTGGATCACAAAGAACATTCGTGAGACGCAGACCAAATGAAAAGATGTTGGAGGAGTGCTTGACGCCATCTGTCAAGCATGGTGGAGGCAATGTGATGGTCTGGTGGTGGAGAAGTGGGAAATTTGTACAGGGTAAAAGTGATCTGGAAGAAGGAAGGATATCACTCCATTTTGCAACGTCATGCCATACCCTGTGGACGGCACTTAATTGGAGCCAATTTCCTCCTACAACAGGAAAATGACCCAAAGCACAGCTCCAAACTATGCAAGAACTATTTAGGGAAGAAGCAGTCAGCTGGTATTCTGTCTGTAATGAAGTGGCCAGCACGGATCTCAAACCTATTGAGATGTTGTGGGAGCAGCTTGACAGTATGGTACCTAAGAAGTGCCCATCAAGCCAATCCAACTTGTGGGAGGTGCTTCAGGAAGCATGGGGTGAAATCTCTTCAGATTACCTCAACAACTTGACAACTAGAATGCAAGGCCTGCAAGGCTGTAATTGCTGCAAATGGAGGATTCTTTGACAAAAGCAAAGTTTGAAGGACACAATTATTATTTCAATTAAAACTCATTATTTATAACCTTGTCAACGTCTTGACTATATTTCCTATTCATTTTGCAACTAATTTCATGTATGTTTTCATGGAAAACAAGGACATTTCTAAGTGACCCCAAACATTTGAACAGTAGTGTATATCTCCCGTGCGTTGGGGAGATGCTAAGTTGTGAGAAGCTGCCAGCGGTAGGCAAGTGAGTGGTGTTTTAATTGTTGCCGGCGTGGCCCCGGTGGGGTTAGACATGGTAACGTGTGGGAGTGGAGCGGCGCTCACTGTCTTTCAGCACTCCGTCTCACCTGAGCCCCAGCGGGCCTTGGGTGCATCACTGTTTGAAACAACAGGAAACCGCAGCTCAGTGTGTGTGTGTGTGTGTGTGTGCCAAGGTATTGTTCTGAAGTGTAGGGAGGGATGTTGTGAGGGTCTTTGAAAGCTTCGTCTATAAGCATTAGGGAGGTGCATGAGTGTGCTCTCCCTCGTCTTGTGTCAAAGTAGAGCAGAGTTTGTGTGTGTGTGTGTGTGTGTGTATGATAGTCTCTGTGTATGTGTGAGTGTATTGTGTTTGAGTAGAGGGGAGGGGAGAGAGAGGGTGTAGTGAGAGTGAAGGTGGTGGTGGAGATTGTCTGGGGCTCGGTCCTGACTTGTGTTTCTCAGTCTCACTGTGTGTATGTGTATATGCGATGGCTCATTATGTTTAAGAGAAAGGTTTAGGTGTGTGTGTGTGTGTGTGTGTGTGTGTGTGTGTGTGTGTGTGTGTGTGTGTGTGTGTGCGTGCGTGCGTGCGTGCGTGCGTGCGTGCGTGCGTGTGCTTGTGCTGGCGTATATGTGAATGTCTGTGTGTGGATGTGTGTGAGGGTGTCTGTGTTTAGCAGGGTTGTGTGGGGCTCCATCAAGACCCTGGCCCTGGATCCTGTACTCCTGCTAATGGACAGCCTTTGTGGGCCTCCCTTAGACTCTCACTGCTTTTGAGCCACATTGGGCCTGGGCATGGAAACACACTGGGGCTGGGCATGGAAACACACTGGGGCTGGGCATGGAAACAGTCCATTCCCCCCCAATTTGCCAAAAACCGTGTCAGGCGAGCCAGCAGACCCAGAGTGTTTACCATTGAAATCCCCACCAATGATGACCCAGAATGTTTACCGTTGAAATTCCCACCAATGATGACCCAGAGTGTTTACCATTGAAATCCCCACCAATGATGACCCAGAGTGTTTACCATTGGAATCCCCACCAATGATGACCCAGATCAAACTAAGGGCCTGACAGGGAGGCAGCCCTTATGTTTACAGTGATCAAGTCTACGTGGCGCCAGGGACAGGCTCTTTCATACACTCTTCTTCGTGTACACACACATACACTGTGCTAGACTGACATCCATCAAATATCTGTTCAGCTGGGAATTTAACTGCAGAATGAGTTATTGATAAATTATTCTATGATTAGATACACACTGTATTCCCTCAATACATGTTCTTGATTCAAGCCATATAGCATGATTGATGCCACCTGTTTTTCAATGAAATGAATTCATCCTCGCTGCGGTGAAAACGAAACAATTGCCGCAATAACATGTCTCTGTCCTCCCGATCAAATATCAAAACCTGCTTGTTATTAATTCCTACTAATTAATGGTATTAATTAATCTACATACCAACAATTACCACCTTCTATAGTGAAGTCGTTAATGTTAAAGCCTTGCATCTTGCAGCTGTAATATTAGATGTTAGAAATGTTTTATTAACATTGTTGTAATGTTAGAAGACAAGAATCAAACTTGCAATTATGCTTGCTGCAGAACATATGTCGCGATCCACGGGTCACCTTCACAATAAAACATTCAGGAAATGTAGCTTCTTATACAGTGGGGAGAACAAGTATTTGATACACTGCCGATTTTATTGCATGACATAAGTATTTGATACATCAGAAAAGCAGAACTTAATATTTGGTACAGAAACCTTTGTTTGCAATTACAGAGATCATACGTTTCCTGTAGTTCTTGACCAGGTTTGCACACACTGCAGCAGGGATTTTGGCCCACTCCTCCATTCAGATCCTTCAGGTTTCAGGGCTGTCGCTGGGCAATACGGACTTTCAGCTCCCTCCAAAGGTTTTCTATGGCCCCATCCATCCTCTACTCAATACGGTGCAGTCGTCCTGTCCCCTTTGCAGAAAAGCATCCCCAAAGAATGATGTTTCCACCTCCATGCTTCACGGTTGGGATGGTGTTCTTGGGGTTGTACTCATCCTTCTTCTTCCTCCAAACACGGCGAGTGGAGTTTAGACCAAAAAGCTCTATTTTTGTCTCATCAGACCAAATGACCTTCTCCCATTCCTCCTCTGGATCATCCAGATGGTCATTGGCAAACTTTTTGCTTCAGCATGTATTATGATTTGTTTGATCGTGTAATTTATAATTCAAGCCTCATTGGTGGGTTTCCAGTTAGAATGTCCTGTAATGAACATAGACAAGTGTCATGGACAGATCTGCCTCAAGAAAGAGTTTTAACTTCACCCCACTTACATCGTAACAACAACAGACCATAGAATGTTGTTGTAAATGTATAAATTAATTAATTACATCTAAATCATATTACCTGTATCCCTACTCAGATTTTAATAAGGCTGTGAATCGAGGACAAAATAGACCCCTTAGCCTTTATAAGAGAACCAGAGAACATCTGTTTCTATTGACTAATACAGATATTTATTAACGGTGCATTGTGTAGAGGAGTTACTGAAAGCCTTCTAGAGTGGGGGCCCTTGTCTCTAATGCACATGGCGACCCTGGAGAGAGAAGGTTGACATTGAGAGATGTAGTCGGGGCGGGCACATGTTTGGGCTTCGATTTTACTGAAGGAGACACTGGAGAATCAGACACTCGTATCCAATAGCGCGCGCTGCCCTTGGGCTCGGGTTATCTTGTAAATACTCTACTCCAAGTCTATAAAAGCAGCGTCCTTTAGAGTGGCAGAGGCCAGTCATTCACTTTAAAATAAAAAAGCACTCCGTCTCCGAGCAGGGTGGGGGGAGAGAGAGTAGGAGTGTGTGTGTGTTTGTGTGCGCGTGTGCATGTGTGTGGATGCGTGCGGTACGGGCTGGTCATCCATTATTTGGCGGCTCTGGCCTCCCAGGTTCCACAGTGTGATGGTTTGAATAATATGAGCAGAAATGGAGAGACGATTTCAACAAGTTATGAAATGGAGAGACGATTTCCCTTTTCTCTCTCTCCATCTCACCCTCTCTCTCTTTTATCAAATCCCCTCAGCAGCCCCCACGCAAGCCATTCTGGTTCCTCCTCTCCGGATGTGTAATGGGTTTTTCCTTGTTTTCTCTAAAAACAAAACACAGTAATAACAATAAAGAAAGTAATTAAAAGCAGTAAGAGAGACAGGAAATACAAACAGACCCCACTTACCGGCAACCATTAAAATGTAATTGCATTAAAATGGCAGTGGCAATGCTGTTTTGATCAAATGCTGTGTTTTGGTAATTTGTGTCCGTTTGTGTGTGTGTATTTTTTGTTAGTGGGATTAATCTATTGATTTGATTCAAATAAAACGAATACAGTGGGGTCACAGGGAACCACTAATATGTCATCATGATTCAATCTGACTTCAGCGTGTCGTGATTGGAAGGAGTTCATCCAATGGTGAAAGGAACAGGGAGAAGGTATACATTTAGATTGAAATCAAACAGTTTGACCGTAAGCTTTGTTTCCGTGCTCTGTGAGTGGGGACAAAGGTGTGCTGGCGAGCTGAGTGACCCTGGCACCTGCTTTGACCTCGTTTGACCCCTTCCCCCAACAATGACACATCCGGGCCATCTGACAGGCAGACAAAATGGCCAGGGTGCCCTCAGCGGCCCCACACACCCTGCACGGACCCACACACCCCGCACGGCCCCACACACCCCACACGGCAGATAAACTAATAAGAACCTGCGTCAGGAGCGGACATCTGATCGTCTAACAAGCAGGACACAGAGAGCGATTCCCCACCTCTGATCTATGCAATGGATAGTTTCCACAAACACTGTCAGATAGTGTTACATCACAGCCACCCATCACTTCAATGTCCAAACTGGAGAGAATGAGCTTAGATTACCATACAAAAAAAAGACAAACAATGCACACAAGAAATTGGATTTAATAGATTTTACAAGAAATAGTTTAGCATGATAAAACGGGTGGTTATAGTGTCTGTACTTTGACTTGCAGAATATTAAATAAGAATTTGATATTCTATTATCCTGATTTTCAGTTAATGAGCATTGCATGTATATATCTTGTTTTGTAATGTTCCTGTCAATTTAAATGTCAATGTCTAGGGAAATTATTAAGCTTTTTAAATGTACGAAAATTAAATACATTTGTTCCAAAACTATCTAAAACATAAGTATTCAGACCCTTTACTCAGTACTTTGTTGAAGCACATTTGGCAGCGATTACAGCCTTGAGTCTTCTTGGGTATGACGCTACAGTTTATCCCATCCTTCTCTGCAGAACCTCTCAAGCTCTGTCAGGTTGGATGGGGAGTGTCGCTGCACAGCTGTTTTCAGGTCTCTCTAGAGATGTTCGATCAGGTTCAAGTCCGGGCTCTGGCTGGGCCACTCAAGGACATTCAGAGACACCTGCTTTGTCTTGGCTGTGTGCTTAGGGCCGTTGTCCTGTTGGAAGGTGAACCTTCGCCCCAGTCTGAGGTCCTGAGTGCTCTGTAGCAGGTTTTCATCAAGGATCTCTCTGTACTTTGCTCTGTTCATCTTTCCCTCGATCCTGACTAGTCTCCCAGTCCGTGCCGCTGAAAAACATCCCCACAGCATGATGCTGCCACCAATGCTTCACCGTACGGATGGTATTGGCCAGGTGATGAGCAGTGCCTTGTTTCCGCCAGACGTAATGCTTGGCATTCAGGCCAAAGAGTTCAATCTTGGTTTCATCTGACCAAATCTTGTTTCTCATGGTCTTAGAGTCTTTAGGTGCCTTTTGGCAAACTCCAAGAGGGCTATCATGTACCTTTTACTATGGAGTGGCTTCTGTCTGGCCACTCTACCATAAAGGCCTAATTGGTGAAGTACTGCAGAGATGGCTGTCCTTCTGGAAGGTTCTCCCATCTCCACAGAGGACCTCTGGAGCTCTGTCAGGCAGGCAGGCAGGCAGGTACTTAATTACTTACTTACTTTATTGATCCCCGAGGGGGAATTTCTTCGTCAAGCAGCTACGAAAAAACACAGGGCAGGTGCAAAATGCCAGAACGAAAATACACAAAAGACAGATACACGATACATGATACATAGAGCGGCAGTATGAAAAAGTATTAAAAAAGAGCTATAAAAAGACATTGCATAGTATGGGTGGATGGCTGAATATGTACACTATACATTGAGTGTTAGGTGAAAAAAAAAAGGATACAAATATTATAAGTTGATATAGATAAATAATGAGTATATGCATGGTTAACTATACTATACTATACTATACTATACTATACTATACTATACTATACTATACTATACTATACTATACTGGTCGATGGCAGAGAAATACTTAAATAGCTAAAAGTGTGTATGATATAAGTGAGGGTAATAATAGTTTACTTAATATACAGTCTGTTTAAATGAATAGGTAAGTGAATTTTTTGCATGGTTAAATTAACTGTACAGGTAAATATACAGTTAAATTTACAGGTAAGTGAATATTACAGGTAAGTGAATAAGTGTGACCATCGGGTTCTTGGTCATCTCCCTGACCAAGGCCCTTCTCACCCAATTGCTCAGTTTGGCTGCACAGCCAGCTATAGCAAGAGTCTTAGTGGTTCCAAACTTTTTCCATTTAAGAATGATTGAGGCCACTGTGTTCTTGGGGACCTCCAATGCTGCAGAATTTTTTGGGTACCCTTCCCCAGATCTGTGCCTTGACACAATCCTGTCTCGTAGGTCTACGGAAAATTCCTTCAATCTCATGGCTTGGTTTTTGCTCTGACATGCACTGTCAACTGTTGGACCTTACATAGACAGGTGTGTGCCTTTCCAAATCATGTCCAATCAATTGAATTTACCACAGGTGGACTCCAATCAAGTTGTAGAGACATCTCAAGCATGATCAATGGAAACAGGATGCACCTGAGCTCAATTTCGAGTCTCATAGCAAAGGTTCTGAATACTTATGTAAATAAGGTGTTTGTTTTTTATTTTTTTACATGTTTTTGCTTTGTCATTATGGGGTATTGTGTGTAGATTGATAAGGATTTTTTTTATCCATTTTAGAATAAGGCTGTAACATAACAAAATGTGTAAAAAGTGAAGTGGTCTGAATACTTTGCAAATGCACTGTACATGTCCCTTCATGCTCACAACAATGAAATTATGAAAATCATAAAAATAAAATAGGCCATTAGTACACAAGTAATTAAGTGGTGGGGCTTTGAATAATGCACCACAGATGGAAACGAATTATAGCCAGCTTGTTTCTTTGATTCAGTCTTTCTCTCTGACTATCACTATAACCTATTGTTCGGGGTGTTACTTTGGCTTTTCAGTCACCTACCATTTTTTTTTTTAAATACGCAACTATCACAGGAGATTATCACTGTGACATCATAGAGAATTCAGTGCTGGGGGAGGGAAGAAAGCATGGCCCACAGCGACAAACACGTTATGTTCCCTTACCTCATCCCACACCACTGATAACAATAGTGTGTGTGTGTGTGTGTGTGTGTGTGTGTGTGTGTGTGTGTGTGTGTGTGTGTGTGTGTGTGTGTGTGTGCGCGTGCGCGTGCGACTCGCGACAGTGTAAGTCACAGAGAGATCAAACATCCGGTCAATTACCCTGAGAGGAATCCAGTGGCTGTGACAGGGGCGGCTAAGCATCTAGGATCAAATAGACTGCATCTGTTGGCGCTGTCTGTCACAGGCCATCATGAGAGAGGAGAACATAGAACAACCAATGTAGAGGCGTGGAGGGGTGAGGGAACACAGGTTAACCAATAGAGATGCTTGGAGGGGTGAGGGAACACAGGTTAACCAACAGAGATGCTTGGAGGGGTGAGGGAACACAGGTTAACCAATAGAGATGCTTGGAGGGGTGAGAGAACACAGGTTAACCAATAGAGAGGTCTAACAGAGAGGTTAAGGGGGCCATTCCCTGATTTGGGGAAATGAGAGAGGAAGGTGACCCCTGAATCTTACAAAGTATTTTATTTGAAAAATATGTGGTGTACACAGGTGTTTGATTCATGTACACATTATGTACACAATATGATGGTTTGCTCTTGCTTTATTGGCAGGAAACAGATAACATTAGTTATATCTCTAATTTTATGTAATGAATTCCTATCTGAGATAATGATTCATAAAATAAGCATACACATTACGCATTATAACAATAGTTCAGAAGTATACATTTTATCTCCTTATGTGTTGACTGTGTACAGGTGAAGATAATATATAGTATATTAAAGTATCATATTCAAGTGTTATAAAAACAGCACATCTCAAGAAGTATACAAAAGTGAGCCTTTGAGATACATTTTTATTTGCATACGTTTTGCCGTTCCACAGTGACACCATGACCTGATCACTGAAATCATTGGCTCATGAAAAACCTTCCTATTAAATTCCCCAACTTTTACATTAGAGAAGGTTAAAGCAGAATCCACTCAGACTGTTTATAGGACAGAATTCACTTTCCACATAGCCACACATTTAATCAATCCCTACTTCTTGTAAGGATATTACTTTGATTTGTAGCATGAGTGAGCTAACTGTCCCCCTCTCTGCCTCTGCTCACCCTGGGAGTCCTGCGGTCAGGTTAGCTCTGAGAGAAGCCAGCAGGCTGGTGAGGCTCCTTCTCTAAATCAGCGTTCAGAACACACCACTGACAACATCCATTAGCGTCCACACACACTGCCTATTAAAGGGGCGAGGGCAGTAAAAGGCTTGTTAGCTAGTGAGTCCCAGGCGCCAGGAGACATCGGAGGCCTGCGCATGCCGCAGAGAGGGCGGAGCTTATACAGGGGTCACCGGAGGGGCCTGGCTCATCAGCATATCGGCACAGAGACGCATTCCCCGCTGACCCCGGCACTGGGATCGCGGCACTCCGGAGTTCAGCGCCGGTTTGAGGTGAAAAAGGGAGAGCCTTGGCATTGATCGCTCCTGCAGAAAGAGAAAGAAAAACACTTGTTAAGGAAGGATGAGACGGAACAAAAAGGAGGAGAGGTTCCTGTGCTTCACATTGGATATAAATTATAGATGTGAGGTGCGAGCAGGGCTGACTCTTTGTTTACCAGGAGAGTGTATTGTTCTGTTGAGCGCTACACAGGTAACACAATGTTAGTCTGGGGGTTGTTGACTCACTGATTGCCAGGCTAGTGAATCTAACCTGAGGCAGTGATCATAGACTAGTCTGGTAAACCATGTACAGCCCAGAACAAACCAGACCAACCCAGACAAAACCAGACGAGACCAGCCTGGGCCCTCACCCCTCCATCTCCATTATCACAGACACCTAGGTGGTCAATCTAATAAACATGGGGTCAATACAGCCGCCATCAGAGGACACTCTTTGGAGGAGCCCTTAAAGGTTATTTTTAATTGTATCACTCCGGCCTGGTGCATGTAGAAGGGAGGAGAGGAGAGGAGAAAACAGGATGAGAAGAGGAGGGGAGGAGAGGGCTTTCACTGAACTGGTACCCTGACCCATCAACAAAGAAGCAAAGGCCCCATCAACTGATCGTGTGAAGCTGTATTGGAAACAGGTTAATAAGCCTGATGGCCTGGGTGTCTATTAGATAGCTAATACAAAGGAATAGCTAGGACTATACACTGCTATGATGTCTGGATATACACTGAGTGTACAAAATACTAAGAACAACTTACTAATATTGAGTTGTACCCCCCCTTGCCCTTAGAACAGCCTTAATTCGTCGGGCATATACTCTACTAGGTGTTGAAAGCATTCCACAGGGTTCCAAGGGCATATTGACTCCAATTATTCCCACAGTTGTGACAAGTTGGCTGGGCCATTCTTGATACACACAGAAACCTGTGAGCCTGGCACCTACTACCACACCCCGTTCAAAGGCACTTATATTTTTGGTCTTGCTCGTTCACCCTCTGAATGGCACACATACACAATCCATGTCTCAATTGTCTCAAGGCTTAAAAACTCTTCTTTAACCTGTCTCCTCCCCTTCATCTGCACTGATTGAAGTGTATTTAACAAATGACAATAAGGGATCATAGCTTTCACCTGGATTTACCTGGTCATGTCATGGAAGTGTTTTGTCCACTCAGTGTATACACCAAATGCATAAACCAACAAGCAGTCCATAAGCATCAACCTGTCTTTCCGTACTCCCTACTATGTGTACACTGCCTCAAACTGTGTATCTATGATATAATGGAGTATAACACCATTGTATCACATTGTATACCGGTTTACCTGGGATGGCCTCTTCACAACACAGTACAGTACAGTATTTTGATAAGCATCCTAGCCACCTGCAAGTATGGAAATAAGTAGTGTTAGGGAGAAAAATCCATAGTTACATTTTGGGATATTGTTTTTGACAATATATCGGAATATATATCAGCAATGCCTGCAAGAAAACTCAACTATGTTTCCTTTGTATCTTGTTGTCCATCTTCTTTTTAAATAGTGAGCCAATTTTTTTCCAGCATTGAACAAAACTCGTTTTCTCACGCTCTCTTGACCCTCTGCAACAGACATATAGTGAGCAACATGTTTGGAACGTCGAACCGCAGAAAATCGCAGTATCTAATCTAAATACGTATAGAATCGTGAGAATCACAATACATATCGTATCGGGACCTAAGTATCGAGATATATTGTATCGTGAGGTCCCTGGCAATTCCCAGTCCTAGAAATAAACCCTTGGTTGTGATTTGTTGGTGAGGAGCTGGCTGTGGTGCAGCTGCAGTGACAGAGGTGTTGTGTAGCAGCTTTTGGAGCGACGTAGCGAACCCCTGACCTCGGAGAGCCGAGGGGAACCCGAGGCGTGTGTACCAGATTTCAGGCTCCCCCGTGACCCCAACATAGGAACCGGCTCACCTGGAGAGGGGAGGGGAAACTGAGCCTCAGATCACCTGATACGCTGGCTGCCTTAGTGCCTTCTCACCACTGCCTCTCTCAAGCAGCCCTGGGAATGAATGAATAACGGTCCACTGGTTTTGCTTAGTGCATCCATTGTGCATAACTCGCATTCAATTAAGAGACAGACACGGGAGAGTATGGGGTGTGCACTATCATGAATCAAGTTGGATCAAATATTAAGACTATCCTGTTGGACTGCTGGGTCAGAAGTTAAAATGGATCTAATGTCCAATAAGCTTGTTGCTTGCAGTGGATACACGCTTAGCTAGAGTATCCATGTTTAGAAGAGGGGAATTACATTCTCTGTTTACAAAATGGTTTCTCTCTAACCTGTTAGGTGTGTGTGGTGTAACTGTAGGGTATATTATGCTTTATGTGACAATCCTCCCTCTGTGGTCACACAGTGGACTGAGTGTTAAACCTGTCTCTTTGTGCTATGTATTGTGCAGGTACAGAGCGACACGAGCTGACATCGTGGAAGAGTTTCAACTCCATCTTCCAGTTCTTCAGCAAGGCTTTACCGACTGGGGATGAGTACGAGGAGTCCTCCAACACGGTCACCACACGTAGCTCCCATAGGACCAAACATGACCACAACCACGACCACGATGACTAGAACTACCAACAGGAGGGAAACACAGGGGGGTGGAGGTGCCAAATCTGCTCGATCTACCCTCCCTTCCTTCTTTCCTCCCTCATCTTTGTGTGATCTATCCCTTCCGGCTGAGCCCATCTCCCGGCTCACACATGCATTGTTTTACTGGCAGAGTGCAGGTTGTTGGTGGTGGTGTATACATCGCAATAGCGTTTTGCATTATTTCTAGATGAGTGCAACTGTCAAAGCAATATGGGCTGAGTGTTTGCGCTTACCGTGGGTTGTGGCTTGGCTGTGGTCTGGGCCACGGTGTGGCGGCGGCAGCGGCTGAGATTAAGGCTGACAGGCGCTGTGCACAGTGCGCCGTTGTGCACCTCTAATTGTCCTGACATCGCACTGAATGAGCTAATGCCCCAGCAGCCCTCCCCACCACTCCCCTAGGTCCTAAAACCCGCCGGTCCCACAGGACTCACAGTCCTCCTCAACCCACACCACTCATACACTTGGCATATCTCCCTCCCTCAACCCAACCCTCAACCCAATCCCCCACCCTCACCTCAACCTAACCACCACCCTCAACCCAACCCCCTTCCCTCACCTCAACCCAAACAATGGTTTTAACAATAGTAAACATGCTCCATTAACATAATAATTTGAATGTAAAGCAAGTGTGTTGTTTTTATGGCTCTTTCCCTTACCGTCCCGTTTATACCTTACTTTGGATGGTTGCACTGTTTATGTCAGCTGATATACTGTTGGTGTTTGGTTTTCTTTTGCTTGTTTTTTTAATCCTACTTTTTCTCAATGTTTAGCTGTATTTTATACGCCCTAATAACGTTTTGTATCAGGACCAATTGAGGTTCCAGAGTGATTCATTTTGACTTGAGGTAGGTTGCCTAGGATTTTTAATTTGTAAAAATGACACTTTTTTTTCCTGAACCTTTTTTTCCTGTTTGATATCCATAAAATCGATGTCCCTGGATGATTGCATTTGATTAAACAAATAAAACAACCATAAACTGTGCTAGATATGAAGAATTCAAGAGACTGAGAAGATGTTAAATCATTTAAAGTTTAGCATCAAAATGAGTTTTAGGGATATCTCATTTTAATAGAAACAAGAAGTCAACTTCAATATATCCCCTTGCAAATGTCAGGAAATCCAAGATTTCAATATTCTCCTACACCTAGATGATATATGTGTTTAGTTGTTGGGAGAAATGTAACACATGTATTTTCCAAAACACTTTCCTCTACTGCAAATGGAAAAATTGACAAAGCAATCAGCCCTGGCTCAACCTTGCATAATCTCAGTCTGCTGGGATATAAACAAGATTTTAAAAAATACAGTATATTTCCACGAAGGTTGTGATGAGTTATAAATCACTCACAGCTTAATAGAATAGCCTTCTAATATGCCCGGATATTAGTCTAAACGAGACAGAAATCCTGTGATACACCTATACACCTCCCGACACACCCACTGTCTATCCAGACATTCTTTACCTTTTCACGGATTCATGTGTTGAGGTATTTATACGGGGACGATAATACATGTATTGGTATACATTGTACTTTTTTGTTTCAGTGTGAATAACAGCCACTAGTGATACTTTGAGGCTTTTGTCGGTTATTAAACACTTCATTGCTTTTGTTAGTAATGAGAGGCGCAGTCTGGGCTGTTGTAATTTTCATATAATTTGTATTAATGTCTCTTTGGATGTCACTCATGAAGTTAACTTGTTTGATTTGGGGAATGTCCATTTTAACGGAGGAGTTTCATTTCAGGATACTGTTGGCATGTGTGTTCCCTTCACGGGAAGGAAAAAAACTTGCTATTTTACTTCATTATACCTATATTGTTGCCTTAGGAATAAAGAAGACACTATGTTCACTGGTATTTTTAATAAAGACCAACAAGCCATATGTGAATGGATCAAAAGTAATGGGAGCAGCCTTAAACCAAATCTAAAGCACAGTTGATATGTAAATTGTGACTAATTCTAACAATTGCTCTTGAATATATTATTGTTTCAGATTGTATACGTTTTATTGATCAAATAAGTCATGCTCACTATCAAAAGACATCCGTGTTTTGAAAAAATGTTTGTACCTTTTTGTTTTTCCAATTCGATACAATATTGCTTTGATGTAACTTAGTTGCAACTGTAATTATTTGTATGTAAAGTAAACTTTAATCATACACCAATCATCATGTGTTTTCCATACACCATTTCCATCGATTACAACTTTTTTGTAAACATGTCAGTTGCTAAAATTGAATAAAACAGCTGTAGTGTTGGAGTTTCCAACTGTGTGGCCTATGGGGACTTTTTTTCAAATACCCTAATTCATATTTATCATTTTATTAATTTAGCAGACGCTCTTATCCAGAGCGACTTACAGGAGCAATTAGGGTTAAGTGCCTTGCTCAAGGGCAGCTCGACTGATTTTTCACCTAGTCAGCTCGGGGATTCGAACCAGAGACTGTTCGGTTACGGGCCCAACGCTCTTAACCGTTAGCTTACCTGCCCCTGCTTTTTCTAATAGCATGGTCAATCAATTAGCCTAACAGTTCTATTTATTCTTCATTTAGGCTTTGTTATATATCTCTTTAGAAACAAACAAAAGGCATCGGCGAGGTAACCATAGATTATATTACATAATTCGGTAATAGAATAGTTATTTTTACTTTACCACACATAACATGATCATATAGGCTACGCGACCCAGGTCATAGGGGCAGGCTTACTCAAGAGGGAAGGAAAAGGAAGTGTAACGTTGAGAGAAGGTCGACCTTGGGCATCGCTTCACGAACCTTCACTGCAAAGTGCGCGGGGAAATTGAGCCTCGAGAAAAAGTGATCCGAGTCATCGTCTCACATAACAACAGCTATGAAACCTGACGGAGGAAGACGATCCATCACTCAAGACTGAGGAGCCCAGTCCTCAACAATTGGACTAGTGTTAGCCAAAGTAAATGCCTTCTTAAATTGTTTAATGACGTGTTTTAGTATTAACAGTGTCGCTTCAAAGAGAGAACTGACAGAACTACAAAAAAAACCATTCCTTACCCCTATAGCTATATTAAGTTAAGCTTTTGGTTTCAAGTTTTTGACTGCATAAGGTTTAATAGCCTGCACATCCAGCGGAGAAAATAAGCTTTTAAAACTACAATATCAAATTACAACAGGTTAAACGTGTTTAAAACATGAAGACGGTTAAACATCAATTGGGCTAAAACTCCTCAAAATGGCGATTCATCTTTGCAAAGAGAGCTGTATGCCAGCGCAGTTTACAGGATAATTTGTTTTCACATGGTGAAAACCGATAAGGTCATTAAACGCCCCCTCAATAAATCTTTAGAAATCTTTCCATTAACCTTCTAACAACAAGTGCCAGCGAGTGGAACCAGCCAAGATCTCTCACACCATGTCAGGTTCACCGTAAAAAAAAAAAACATTTAATCACCGATCACTATTGAGAGTTGGTCTCACTTTTCTGACACGTAAAATGTCTTAACACATTTAAATTCAATAGGCAAGTATAGTTAGCACATAATAACATGATAGCCTTGAAACTTTTCAACAACAAAAAATCCATTGTCAGACACTAGTTTCCCAGCAATGCTCAAACAGTTACAGTATAGTATCGTTATAGCCCCATGTTACATTATTCACCATAATGAAGATACATTTTTAACATAGGGGATAAGTTTAACATAATTTTGATTAGCAAGCATCAGAAATATCTGCCTAGACTAATTGCATATTTTTTTTAGCAGTGATGTCACACTTTACAACATTACATTGAATTCCAGTTCCCACTCCTGTTTAATTATTTTAAGTATACAAGCCTACATTTTCATCAGTAGTCTACATTATAATTCCCTCACATAGGCTACAAGAGTGTCTTCGCTCTTCAAATTTCAAAAGCCTGGTCTCTCATGTCAATAGCAATGGCATCCCAAAATTATATTTCAATTTTCCAGGACACTCGTATTGTCACGCTTAGCCTACTCTCATCATCCCCTCCCATGCTCGCCAGCACTGCTAAATATGAACTATTTCCAAAGAAGGATAGGCATTAAGCAAAGTTGGAATGCCACCCCCACCAGCCCCTTGTCTTCTTGAGCACTCCACCAGATCACTGTCAGATCTCTATTTGCATAATGATATGCTCCGCTCTGAAGAGAAAACTAACCCCCACATTTTACGGGTCAACAAACTGCGACAATCAATGTTTTATCGTGTAGGTCTATATAACAGCCATTCAAGTCTCTCTATTTCTCTCTCTCTCTCTCTCCCTCTCTAAGTAGGAGAGCAAATAGTTTTTCATCTATTGACGGAAGAGGAATGTGTAGCTTAAGCTTGTTTGTTCCCCCACCTTTCCTCGTGTTATTTTTTTCAGAGTATACTGTGTATTTTCTATGCAAAATAAGTATCCTACCCAAAGAAAGCACTACCCAGTATTGGGTTCGAATGTAACGTCGTCATTACATATTCATTGACTAACCAAACCATGATCCAGTGGAAGCCACAGCACTTCAATCACCAAACCTCTCTATCCAGTGAAGCCCTTTATACACTGAAAAAAAAAAAACTAGATTGTCATTCAGAGACCAAAGAAATAAGACTCAGGGGAATCATTCAGAAGCCTCCCTTAAATGCATCTTACTGCACACCCAGTTAATAGGCCTAAACTGGGCGAGGTTATAGTTTTACATGCCGCTGGAAGTTGCACGTTGCCTATCCAAGAGGATATATCTTAATTATAGACACAATGTAGGTCGTTTTGCCAACATGCTGTTCTAAATATCGACAGGTGTTTGCCATATCCAGCTGAGAGAAAGCCTGGCATGCGGTATAGTCTGGGCTATATGTAGGCTACACTCTTTAAAAAAGCTTCTGCATAGAACTAAAAAGGGTTATACGCTTGCTTAATATATGGCACACCTTGAGGTTCTGTATAGAACCCAAAATTCAAGAGTTTTCAAGAATCTTTGGTCAAACTATACTCGTATCCCGGTGACAAACAGCTAAACTATGTTACCATTACAGGTCCCTTGTTGATAATAGGTTTAGGCATCACATGCACGCGCGAACACTCACACACACACACACACACTGGCCTCTCGTTGCGATGAATTGGGCCTCACCTGTCTGATAATATGACAATGTGACATAACCATGGTCACCATAGCCTATGTGTGCATTGTGTTTGTATGAGACTGGCATATAATACACCGATCCTGCCCAGCTGTTGGCAGGCAGAGCCGTTTTATGGTTTCAGTCCATTTGGCTTTAATAGTATATCTTTCAGGCGGACGCTACTCTATACCCTTACCGCCCCCTCAATTACAACCCATCTGATAGTCTCGAGTCGCAAAGACTCCACTAGTAAAAGCCCACCTCTGAAATGGAATACATTTGAAGAATGGGCTCCGACTTTTAAGATTGTACTTTCTAACAATTTAGGTGGTGGCACTGTATATTATTCGAGTAGAGATCAAGTAAAGAAAGAGAGAAAGAGTAAATTAGCGTAGTGCTTAAGAGCCCACCGACTGCCTGTTGGAGGAAATTGGTAATTTCGATATGATAAATGAATGACGATGTGAAGGCCTGTAATTTGGGATGTTCTTAGGTTATGAGTTCTGTTAAATCATGTGGAAATTCAGTATTATAGTTGTTTTCACAACCCATTTCAACTACAACATTTGTCTTTTGACCCAAATAAGGAACAAATAACGAGCAAATAAAAGGGGATTTTGGTCCTTCGACCAACTTTACTCAAAAAGGACCCAAAGGATTTCACAACCAGCTGACTTGGAACACTAAATTCACATCCCACAATTCTAAGTTCGAAAAATCAATGCCACTCAAAATGCACTGTAGTCAACAGGAGATGGTGGTGGAAATAAATGGTGCAAGGGTTGGGTTGTGCATTTAAGTTAATGGACATTAAATTACATCTTATCTTACATATTACTATATTACTTAACTTAATAGTTAAATTCATGATTTTATATTCTATGCCTCACAAAGAAGGGCACCTATTGGTAGATGGGTAAAAGGAATAAAAAGCAGACATTGAATATTTGAGCCTGGTGAAGTTTTTAATTACACTTTGGATGGTGTATCAATACACCCAGTCACTACAAAGATACAGGCGTCCTTCCTAACTCAGTTGCTGGAGAGGAAGAAAACCCCTCAGGGATTTCACCATGAGGCCAATGGGGACTTTAAAACAGTTACAGATTTGAATGGCTGTGATAGGAGAAAACTGAGGATGGATCAACAACATTGTACTTACTAAACAACACTAACCTAAATGACAGTGAAGAGAAGGAAGCCTGTACAGAATAAAACATATTCCAAAACATGCATCCTGTTTGCAACAAGGCACTGAAGTAATACTGCAAAAAAGCAATTCACTTTTTGTCCTGAATACAGTGTTATTATATTTGGGGCAAATCCAATACAACACATTACTGAGTAACACTCTTCGTATTGTCAAGCATAGTGGTGGCTGCATCATGTTATGGATATGCTTGTCATCGGCAAGGCCTAGGGAGTTTTCAGGATAAAAATAGACGGAATAGATCTAAGCACAGGCTAAATCCTATGAGGAAAACCTTGTTTAGTCTGCTTTCCAACAGACACTGGGAGAGAAATTCTCCTTTCAGCGGGACACTAACCTAAAACACAAGGCCAAATATTCACTGGATTTGCTTACCAAGACGACATTGAATGTTCCTGAGTGGTCTTTTTACTTAAATGGGCTTGAAATTCTATGGCAAGACTTGAAAATGCATGTCTACAGTCTTAGAAAAAAGGGTTACAAAGGGGTTCTTAAGTTGTCCCCATAGGACAACCCTTTTTGGTTCCAGGTAGAACCCTTTTTGGTTCCAGGTAGAACCCTTTTTGGTTCCAGGTAGAACTATTTTGGGTCCCATGTGGAACCCTCTGTGTAAAGGGTTTTATATGGAACCCAAAAGGGTTCTAGCTGGAACCAAAAATGGTTATCCAAGGGTTCTCCTATGGAGACAGCAAAATAACTGTTTTAGGTTCTAGATAGCACCTTTTTTTTTCTAAGAGTGTAGCAATGATCAACAACAAGCTTGACAGAGCTTAGATCATTTTAAAAAGAAGAATGTGCAAATATTGTACAATCTAGTTGTGCAAAGCTTTTAGAGATTTACCCAGAAAGACTCACAGCTGTAATGGCTGCGAAAGGTGATTCAAACATGTATTCACCCAGGGGGTTGAATACTTATGTAACCAAGATATATTAGTGTTTATTTGTCAATATTACTTTTTATTTTACATATCATATAATTTTTCTTCCACTTTGATGTTACAGAGTATTTTGTGTAGATCATTGACAAACACAATTACAATTATATCGATCAAAAAAATGGACTAATTATTTAAACGTGATGAAAATTGTAAACTGCAATATGCACGAATCAGACTTGTTAGGTTTTACACGCTAAAAGTCTCATCCAAAGTGGAACAATAAATAACATTGAAACATTAATCATTTTTAAATTGCCTAAAACATTAGGCCTATAATAATATTGAATGAGTTTGTATATTTGTATTATTTAAATGAAATTTCGTTTGATCTACAAGGGCCAGATGTAGATTATTTGAAAAATATTCACACAACATGTAAGAGTTTCATAGTTCAGTGTGGTTTAATATCACAAGTTAATCTGTCAATTATAGACAAGTATAAACACATGCCTTTAGCCTTAAACGAAATAAGGCTTTTTTGTTTAACCCTTCCCTGGCCTTTTCGATATGATTATGATTATTATTAACTTATTGAGGAAACTGTGCAATTTAATTCGTTCATCTAAGTAATTGTTAGTGAACAATTTTGTTGCACAGATAACAATTACAATATCATTGGTTTCCAGATAGATTTATTATAGTAGTAAACATGAAAATAACAGGAATAAACATTTACAATACATTTACGTTTTAGTCATTTAGCAGACGCGCTCGTGCATTTAAAATAATACTACTAATCATCACCGATAATTTTCAACAATAACCATAATATGATAATGACATATGGAACGAAAATTGAACGGTTTTAGGGGAATTGTATATCAAGTATGATTGGACTTCAATACCATTTAAAAGTTGACAATGACACTGGTGAAAAGCTCTAACTGTTCTCTCACGGGTTGGTGCGTTCAGGCTTTTCCCGTTGTTATTTAAAACCTCCAGCAAGCAACGTGGGTCTTATTGCCTATCTGAATTTATATGCTGTTTTTTATTGTGGGCTATGATGAGGTCTAATCAAAACGTGTGGGGAAATGTCTCTCTCTTCGCAGGATGATATTAAGGGAAATGTTTCCCAACTTCATAACCAACAATAATTTAACCACAACAATAGGCTTCTCCCTCTCCCTCCGAAATCTAATCTCAGGTAGTTCCCCAAGCCCCCAAAGACCTCTAGCCTCAAATCGATGGCGATGGGAGGGGGGAAGAGAGATCGATGGGGAAGACAGACGAAGGCCCATACCCTAACACTCCGGAACTCGGTGTTCATCACTTTTGTCTTGATATGTTAAAAAAAAGAGAGCGCAACGTGATATTAAATCACACATTATAAATTAGTTTCATCAGCTGAACGCGGCCCTTCGAGCCTAGGCTGTGTAAGAGACGAGTTATTACTGTCGAGCAGTCATCATCGGCTCCAGCGTGCATCCTCATTACGGACGCCCCAAAAGATGAAGCTCTAAATTAAGTTATTGCCATCCAATGAACTCAAATTAGATAGGCCGTAGAGATGGCCGTCTGACGGGCCTCGATTTGAAACACCCTGACAGGCAGTAAGGTGGAGAGAGCGACGGTGGGGGAAGGGGGGTGTATGTACATTTCATGGTTTTTAGCCCCTTGGTTAAATTGAGCCCAATTGGAATCTCATTGGTAGCCTACTTATTACAGCTCACGCTATTAATGGCCTTGCAGGCACCTTCCCGGCCGCTCATTGATGCCGCTCCCTTTCTACCTTTTCGATGGGTCTACTTTGTTCCTTCCTATTTCATTTCTTTATCAGCCATTCAAATTAAATAGGACGTCGCTCTTTTCTCCCTGTCTGACAAGCGTCTCTCTCTCTCTGCCACTGTCCATAATCTCTCCATCCAGTTGACTAGCTTTCTTCTTGTCGGCGCTCAAATCGTTATTGTGTTTGCTACCTGAGTCAGCAGCAGCAGGAACGATGAAAAGCGGGGTTTTGACGGAATATGGAAGCATGACTGGTATTTGTCAGGACAGGGGGAGTGTTGATGGCGGCAGGAACACCTGAAATGGGTTTGCGATCTGGTGGTTGGAACGCTTCGGTCTATGAAGTCAAAAACAGAGCAACCAGCTGACTTCTGTCCCTAAAGCAAACATGTCAGAAAGACAGTGACAGATTGGCAGCGTCTCCATAAAGTCTCCCTCCTCCCATCGACACCTGCGCTACCTGAGATCCCTTCTCAGCTCACCCATATTGAGCAATTGAAAATGCTTTCAAATAGCCTAAATTATGCAGAAGCACATATTCGTTTACTCTGTACACTGTTATTAAACAACACAAATACTTTGAAAGTTTAGTGAAGTTCAATGCATTTGTTTATATTCCTTTTGGTAATCGAATAACTGTCGTCATGTAGGTGGGCTATTAGGGTGGTAAACATTTTTTTAAACCTTTATTTAACTAGGCAAGTCAGTTAAGAATAAATTCTTATTTACATTGACTGCCTGCCTACAGGGTCAGCCATGGTAGTACGGCGCACCTGGAGCAAATTAGGGTTACGTGCCTTGCTCAAGGACACATCGACAATTTTTTTTCTTCACCTTGTCCGCTCGGGTATTCGAACCAGCGACCTTTCAGTTACTTGCCCAACGCTCCGCTAGGCTACCTGCTGCCCCACACATGTGATAATGTATATGGCTATTGAAAATAGAAAGTTCGTTTGGAGTACAGGCCTACATTGTATTTTGATACACAGTCTTTATTAATTATTAGTGTAAATATTCAATCAATGTTATTTGAATAAGGTTGATTGCAAAAATGCTGTGGAGATTAATTTGTGAAAACTAAAGTCTTGCTATTAAAACATATAATACATTATACTGTGCTGTTTATATTAAAATGTGTTCCATCTGAATATCATCCATTTATGGAGTAGGCCCATATTACTTTAAAAAAAGAGTCTAACATTCACAGAACATCCTTTAATCTCAGCGACACGTTGTTTGTGTCAGTTGCTTTTTCATATATTTAAAGAGAAAGAAAGAAAGTCGCACACACTATATATGCTCCGAACAATGTAACGAGTAAATCTAATAGTCAACGTTTCGGCAACGCAGTGCCTTCTTCAGTGTACTTTTTACATGCCTTCATATGCTGGCTTTGTTGCTATTACGTTTGCTTAATAAATTATATCTCTGTGCAATGTTCAACATACAAAATTCCCCTTACCTTCTATACCATCACCTTTATATATATATATATATATATATACAGTATATGTGTTGTGGTTGCCATTTATGTCCCTACAATATCACACTAAATAATACATTTGAAATATTTCAAAAAAATAAAAGCAAACCAGAACAAATCCCACCACACTACAATTAACATTGGACCTGAAATAGGTTGATATCTTACGAACCCAATGCTGATGCACTAGCCTAGTGTATAAGCAAGCTACCAGGTGTGTTTGTACCAAGAAGTTGACCTGTCAGGGGAGACTTGTTAAGAATTGAACTCAAACTGTTGGCGGTCTCCAGACGCTCACGGTGGCATCGATTTGAAACTTGTCCTGTCTAATTTGATGATAGCATCCAGCTACCCTCGAGTAGCACCATGGACAGCGCTCTTTCTTGACCTTGGCTTGCTATCAAATTACCCCTGCCTGGGCCACGGTGGGAGACCAACACAAAGTCTCCACGACAAAGACGGAAGAGAGAGAAGGGGTTCTTTTTTTCTTCAACCCTGATCTCACAGCCCCCTCCCATCATGATATCTGTCGCTCCATGACTGTCAGTCTGGCACTATCTGCTGAGAAAATGCACTTCCTTACTGACGCTGTGTCCTTAAAGGTGTATCGTGCTTGAATACAGGAAATACGTATAACATTTCTATTTGTAAATGTACCATTAATCTAATTTCTAATATACCCCATCGAGTATGGTGGGATCGTTTTGAAAGTCTAAATGTCATGCATTTAAACATGTTCCTGATTATCAGTAAATTTAAGTATGTAGCCAAGCCACGATAACACACACACACACACACACACACACCATCTATATATCCATCCATCCATCCATCCATCCATGTGATATGTACTGTACATATATTCACACATGTATACATGGATATATACAGACATATATGTACATTCATACACACATAATGTACATGTATGCATAGATAGATACATACAGAAAGACATTGAAACACGCCACACCCATGTCAGGCGCACGTGTTAGGAGAAAAAGTTGAGGTGAGAGCCGGATTGGCTCATGTCTAAAGTTGGAAAGGGAGCCGAAGGCGTTGACGGAAGGCGGAATTTCTGGTGGGGCGAGAGAGGCTATTTGATGGAGCTCTACAGCTTTGAGACAGCTTGTTAATTAAAACCCCATGAGATGAGCCTCTGGAGCCACCGTCCATATCAGAACACTGCTAACTACCCTGACAGCAAGTTATAACAATCAGGCGCGAGGGCAGCTTTGTACTCGCTCTTCAATCCCACCTTTTAGCACATGCTAGCAGTGCGATAATGTAATTCGTTAAAATCCCACTGTGACGGTGAAATATTTTTTTTTCTACTGTCTTATTCGAGGAAAATGGTCCAAATGACTATACTCTCAAATCCACCCATGTCAGCTTAAAAAATGCGCGTGTAAGTGGGCAGAAAGAACGTCTTGGTTGGTTGGTCTAAAAACTAAATATTCATAATCACTTTGATCAAATCAAAGCATTTTCTTCTAAAACTGAAAGCACTTCTGAGTTTTGGGGTTTAACTTATGAAATAAAGAAACAATTAAAAAGTGAATGAAAACGTACGTCATTTCGGTGAGAACGAATGGATATTCTGTGATCAATTTCATCGAGGTCATTATACGCTTTGCCCTATATGCATTATTCCATCTTAACTGAACTGGCAACCACCATTTGCCTGCGGGATCTGTGCGTCATTTCATTTTAATATGCATATGTGAGATGATGGTTTGTTAAATCGTGAAAAACAAATACAGAGAGCCTTATTTAAATACTCAAACTGAGGATGACTCCATGGCCATTATACAAAAAGTAATTGAAATGTTTTATTTTTTAATGTATATTTTAATGTGTTGACCAAGCGTATGCTACGTATGTAAATACACCTATATTGTAGAAGAGTTATTGTTCTTAGTTCTGGCTGCAACGCCAACTTGATTGTGAGGAATGAAACCAAGCCGTGCTAGTTGTGGCTCTTTGATGCAGCTCTTTTGGTCCAGGTGGATGGTCTAGGAACACGCACACCTGCAGTGAGAAACTATGCACCCAGGATCGAACAGCGTGTGACGTGAACTAGCGGACAATACTTCTCAATCCCTGCTGAAAGATTACTTTCACAATGACGACCACCAGTCCACCAGTCTTTGTCACGCCTGCACAGTGCACACTATAGCCTCACAATATAGCTTCATGCATGGTGTTGGACATAATATTTCTGGACCCATCAAATCGCATTAGACTAATCTAGTGCCTAATATTTCAATGTCATAATCAACCCGGTCCATTGAAAAATTATTTTTTAATAGCATATCCAAACCAACAGGTAAAACATAATCTATACATTTTTTTAAATAAATGAATGGTTTGAAACTGCACACAAAACGCACCCCCCCTTACTGGACCAGTCACTATTGCAATGGAAGCCTGTTAAAACATTACATTCGGGCAATATTTATTTATAACAGCACATATGCCTGTTCTTTGGGTTTCCCTAACGTGTTTCTTGTATAGTCTAGCGCGGTTGCGGCCTCTGCACCTGATCGCCTGTGCCTGGGTCTGGGCTCGCGCTTTTAAGACAGCTGTAAAAGGTTCTCTACGTCTCCTGCACATTCATCAACGTCAGACATGGACAAGACGCTATTTAGTGAATGTGTAACTGCAGCAGTATATCTTGACAGAGAGTAGACCACTCAACTGCAAACTGCATATTTATATTTGTCTTAAAATTATGATATATTTTCTTGACTATATAAAAAATTATTGCATAGAATATATAGACGGATAAACTGTATTTAAATAGCTGTGTCTCATGGAATTAGCCTTGTTTTTAAAATATTAGCCTTGAAAAAATATTAAGTTCTAAATTATATTACTATATTTATATATCTGTTACAAACGTGCTAGTTAACAGAAATATATTTATGCCTGTACCAACATTTCAGTTGTTTCAATTAATTAACATTACCTTTTGAGCAATGTTAAGCCTACTATTCATTTTGGAGGATTCGAATTTGGAGTACGCTTACGTAATGTACCATTTCTGGAAACTTCACCTAAAATAAAACAAAATGAAGCCTAATGAGTTATTAGACTACCCAAACTTATAAGCAATGCACAATAATCAAAACAAATATCGTAGTATCAGTTTATACAAAAACCATGCATTAGTACTCTAATCAATATGACTAGTTCAAAATGCAAAACCCCTCTGACACATAAAACAATGAATACACTTTCCTCTCCTTTACACACCAACGAAATTAAATTAGGAGCATTTACAGCCGCGAAAAGTATACTGAAATCGCTTCAGAAGAGCTGCAGACAAGTGCGGTGGTTAAGGCTGAGCGTGGATAGAGGGGGGTTTGTGTTGATCCCCGGTCTGAGGGTCCCAGTATGCAGAGCGCCATCTAGCAAACAAAAGTAGAAACAAACAGCGCGAGACAGCCTCCATGCACTGCACTGCACGAGCACTGAAGCACGAGAGCGCCTTAATAAAGCCGCTTAGGAGCGCCACCAAGGTATTCAGACAAACTTTCTGCATCCTGCACTGCCTTCATTCAGCAGTAGATTGCTCTCTGTTCACGATTGATGCTTGACATAAATAAACCACCTTGAAATAGTAGTCACTTTCTTAAATTATTAATAAATTAACGAATCAATTAATTAGAACGAAGCAATGTGCGTTTTGCACAGGATCGAATTTTAATAAACCTTGAACGTTGAAGATACTACATAAACGTATCCTGTCATCAGTGTTCACGCTACATGTCTAGGAACTTCTAACGTCAAACTGGCTGACGGAGATGTGGCGAATATCAACTTGACAAAATCGATAGGCCTACTATCATCCGCCAGCCCCATAACTTTGTTTTAGTTCACTATGTGTACCACACAAGCACACAATATAGCTTTAAGTCTGTTGTAGTTCGAATCAATTGAAATGTTTCAAATGTAGGTTGTGGGATAAGGAGGGCCAGTGAGCTGTGTTGTCTGTCATGCGCTCTCTCCAAGCCACTGACAGCATGAGTATAGGCTAGGCTACACCCCAGCACCGGTGTAAATGACCACGCTCTCAAGTCATCATATAGGCTCGCACGTTACCACTCTTCACCCTCACTATTCCCTGTCATTCTAATCTCCATTACTTCAAACACCAACCAATATGTCGAACCAAGATCATCTCATGTATCCTAACACTATCACTAACGCCTCAAGTGTACCACTGCTAAAAATCATAGTGGTAGCAATAACATTTAGCAAGTAGTCATCGTCATAACCACCTTAATTGAGATTGTCTTAATAATAATAAGACTATGTAGCCTAATAACCATGATTAGTATGGCAGTCGAAGCGTATAGTCCTAATCTAAAATGGAGACAAAGACTATAGCGTCTTAGTTCAATTTATAACCAACCCATTTACGCCTCAAGCCTACTGTGCATGCCACTGCCTACAGAGACAGACAGACCTTTTGATTCGGGAAGGAGATTTTACATACTTAGAAATAGGCCTATTATAAATGCTAGAATATTTATATCAGAATATTTGTAATCACACTTTTCTCTAATACTTTCAATATATCCTGATGCCCAAGTGGAATATTAGTAATTTTATTAATTCTAATGAGTGATTAGTCGACGTTTAGGTGAGAAAATATATACCAATAGGCTTTCAGAGGGAGAGATGGCGCAATCGGTTGCTGTTGCTTTCTTCTACACAAACCGCAATATGTCACAATTTTAGTTGAGACACCTGCGCTAGTATCAAATTGCAAGGGACTTAAGAAATAACATTCTAGCTCAAAAGTAAAAAGGTACGTAATATACATATGGGTTTTGGCGTAATGCATATAGGGTGCTACACCGTGATAATAATTATAAAACATTTGCGGCCCATTATTATGCTTTTATGACAGACACACTTATCATAGTTCTCAAAGCAGGTGTGTGTCTGTGTGTGTGTGTGTGTGTGTGTGTGTGTGTGTGTCTGTCTGTGTGTCTGTGTGTGCGTGCATGTGTGTGTGTGTGTGTGTGTGTGTGTGTGTGTGTGTGTGTGTGTGTGTGTGTGTGTGTGTGTGTGTGTGTGTGTGTGTATGTGTGTGTGTCTGTGTGCGTAGTGCATCTTCTCATCAAAATAATCCAGAGCCTTATCAATTAATTTCATATAAAACTCTGAAATTTCCCTTATGGCTATTCTAGTATTGCTGATTTATTATATGAACAATTGCCTAAAGAGTCCAATGTTATCCTCATAAAATTGATCAAATATGATGCATAGGCTAACCAGATTCCTGAATCTCCTGCTAAACAACATATAAATGCGATGAACCTGTTGTAGACATGGTCTCTACAAAGAGAAGGCAGTTTGTCAAATGTGATTATAGGCTACTCGACATGAATATATAGGCTTTAGGTTGTTTTTTTGTTATGTTATTCTTTTTTCAGGATAAAGTGTCCTGCTCCATGTCCTGCTCCAACCCCTGTATTCATTATTTTCGGGCACATCTCTATTTTCAGTCGACTGCTCTGTGGTAAACGAGATAGCCCCCCTTTAGCCGCCTAGGCGTGCATTGGAAAGAGTGAAGATGTGACGGGGCGTATTTGAAGTATGACGAGCTTTGTGGTCCACTCCTTTTCATTCCCCTGCCTCAAATACTCCCGCTTTCAAATAAGCCTCTCTGGCAATCCCAGCCCGGCCGCCCCCCGCCACCTTGACATGAATGGGCGGCTGACCTTTCGGGCCGTGTCCACTCTCCGTCCAGTTTTATCCAAATAAGCCTCCTTCCCCCACCCTGCCTCATCTAGGATGCCAGCTATTCTTCACTGATATCATCAACGAATGCAAATGAATTTGGACGTGGGGGGCTGCATGGAAGGAGAAGGAGGAGGGTGGGTAGTCATGGACAAATACCACACTAGCGGAAAATGCGCGTGTGTAGATGGAATAATTGAATACCCACCAATATGGGATGGTTCGAACCATCTTGAATTCAATATTGCAGAGCAAATACACCTTCCAATTTCTGAATTTCGCATTCTGAAATACCACTAACAATTTCGCCATTCAGATAAGATGCGTTTATTTCTGTATGGCCTTTGAAGAGAGAGGGTTCGAGTCAGTCAGCGAGGAAAGGCCACTCCGTTAACCCCCTCCCTTTACACCCCTCCCTCTCTCCCTCCCTCCAACAGACCGACCCCCACCTTTTCTTAGCACAGGCGTGAGCGCGCGCACACAATTTGACTATAGCCTATCACCCGGGCTTTAAGGCTACACAGAGGGTAGATTAGAGCGTTGCTTCTCTAGCAAGTAGAGGAGGAGGCACTTCTGTAATCACAGTGGTATGTAGCCTAGGCCACAAAGTGTTAGCAGCCAGCTGTAGCGAGAGGAGCAGTCCAAGCGCTTTAGCGAGCAGTCTATCGACTGCTTTATAATCATCAAAGCAGAATATGTTATTACAAGTTAATATATTTTGGACATTTCAAAAGATAAGGCTACGTATGCATGTATAGCCTATCTCAAAAGTGTTTTTTATTTATTTTTTATTTTATTTTATTTTACCTTTATTTAACTAGGCAACTCAAAAGTGATGCCTGCCTATATTGTCATATTATCGGTAGCCTATTTGCCATTTGCCAAACGACATTCCATTTTGATAATAATGGACACTGTGTACATGAAGACAGTCGCGTTGCATCTTCCCTCGACTTTTTACCGTGGTTACATCGCTATTGGCAGCTTATCTTCGCTTAGACCAGTGCTGCTGCACATACATACACATTGATGGATGATGCTGAGTAAGATCGAAAAAATACATGTATTTATCAACAGTCTGCCTTTCCCCTAGGCTGGAGAGAGAGAGCGAGAGCGAGAGAGGGAGAGAGAGAGAGAGCGAGAGAGAGAGAGAGAGAGAGAGAGCGAGAGAGAGAGAGAGAGAGAGAGAGAGAGAGAGAGAGAGAGAGAGAGAGAGAGAGAGAGAGAGAGAGAGAGAGAGAGAGAGAGAGAGATGATGTATGTGCTGCACCAACCTTGGGGAAACCCTGCCACAGTCAATACCTGTGCCGAATGGCATAGATAAAACAAATGCCCTTTATGAAACGTTTCAGTCAATCAAGAACACAGACCACGCGCCAGACAGGTAAATAAAGCCTAAATTGCAACAATATAAACAGCAACATGAATAAATACTAAAGAGCTTGTGTACCACGAATACAGTCCTGGATCATACAACTATTCTGGCACGCTTCATAGCAGGAAAACAGATGTAACATTTCCACTTATCATTTATTAATGGTCTACATAAAGTTGGAAAGTCTCCAGAATGGCTCTGTTATTTTCATAACGGCTGTCCTAAGTTCAGACCTAGGCCTATAAGTTTGTTCATAAACATAGTAGAAATGAAACAAATTCACCCCCAAGCTGGCCTTTCTTTACCCAAACTATGGCTTTTACAGTTTATATCTATTGCATATCAATACATATATATTTTTTAACGTTTTGTCAGTTTATTATTTTGAAGACATAGCCAATAGGCCTTCGAGACTAGACAAATGATCAATTGCTTCATAAGCGTTATGATTGATTGAGTGATTGGCTGAAACGTGCAGTGAGTGGCCTATCAACCCAGTTTGGTCAAGCTTCAAGACACGCTATGTATTTTTTTTTTTATACACCATGCATTGAACGTGGGTACCAGGCCTATAGGCTACATAAGCATTTAAGCTAAAACATTTCCATATGAAAAATAAACTCCGTAAAGGCAATGTGAAAATCCTGACTATGAAGTGAAACATTAGTGGTGACCAAAATCATTTTTACATAAAAATACTGCTAAAATAGGTCACCAATTTATTTGGTCTCGGCATGAAATGTAATTGCAACAAAATGCAGCTGAGTAAAATTGAGCAGCTCACTGGCTGCGTTGGCACAGTCACAAACCATCTGGTATGTATTAGAAAGAGAAGCCGTAAATATTGCGGAAAAGCCAAGGCGTTATCAGGTAAGCCCGGCCTTGCTGGCCTCCCATATGTTGACATATTACACCGTGGGGATGTCTATTAAACATATCAGAATAATACATTGTCATATTAACTGCATTCATTTTGTTGGTGTAGGATAGATCTCCCGATGACTTGACGTCACTCTGTTTACATTTGTGAAGGGATTACGGAATGAATTAGTTGGCGCACGCATGCTGGTGACGTAATTTTTGAACCTTTGTGGTATTTTTCGGGCAGCACCTCGAGTTTTAAGTGTCCATAAGCAACAGCTTGCCTCTTCTCTGACTCAAAACACAATTGCAATTGGTCTTAATGGCAACATTTGCCACTGACAATCACAAACATCCCTATAAGCTTCCCAAAGGAAATAAAGTTGTAGCCTACTCTTCTCAAAACCTCAGCCCCTTGTTGTCTCGACTCGATTACCTCGTTTCACGCTTTCCCTTTCAAAATCCAACTTTCCTTTCCGATCTCCTGGGTCTCTTTTCCGGTACTGTGATTCATTTCACCAGCACGTATACATACACTGAAAAATAGCACTCTTGAGTTTAAATGCCACGTGTTGATTGATTTGTTGTTAATGACAGCCGGAGTCGCACACACACACGCATCGGCACATCCTCTCCTCTTTCACTTTCTCACATATCCCTCCCCCTTCTCTCACTCTCGCTCTCCCCTCTCCTCTCTCCCCTTGCTTATCCATTTCACTCAAACGTGCACACACACACACTGTGCAAGAGGGAAGAAATCAAGTCTTACTTTTTTCGTGAATCTCCATCATAGTCCTTGATGTTCCAGCTTCTCTGAGCCCTTCACAGCCTGTAAAGTCTGAAACGTTTGAGTTCGACACAACATCTCGCTTTAATTAATATATTTCTGGGCTCTGTCCCATAGACTATACCCAAAAGCTTAGAGTGAAGTGCAGATTGAGACATATTGAGCCCGCTTTAAAAGGATCATTTCATGTGGGAGGTTGGACACAAAGTTAGGACTCGTGACTGGCATTCCGGAGGGACATGCATATTTTAAAACAACAAAGCAAGATAGAGACGGGGCTCCTGGTGGGAGGGGAGAAAATTTGAAAGAAGTTACTATCTGATGAACAGCTGTCACTGTTTGGCAAGTCTCGAGCGCGTATTAAGATATAGCCTACATTCCCAAAGCCCCTGTTGAATAATTATCATCGAATTCCCCTCGACGATTATTATTTTTTCTCTCACGCTTAAATATTTGTATTTCACAATGACACTTTATTTCGTATAATTGGCACTTTATATCACCATGTTGTAAACACAACGTTTAGCCAATTATGCTTGCATGAGTTATTATAAAATCCCTATGCATTGTAGCAGTGCCATGGTGATTGATGTTCAGCAGCCACTCAATGTCCTACACTGCGTAAAAACTGGGTAGAATCTTCCCTTGAGGACGTAGCCTATGATGAATCCACAATAGTCTTCAACGTTCTGACGATTCACGTGCCAATCAAGAAACATATGTGAGAGTTTTGACAACTTAGTTGACCATGTTACTGGAAAGGCACACAATTGTCATAATTAGCCTACATGCAAACGCTATGATTTCTAGCTTATAACTAAGCTAAAAGAGTTAAAATGCCTTAGCACTAGGCACATTAATGAGCGATGAAGATAACAATTCACCGTCTTATTTTCTATAGGCCTATCGTTAAAATGACTTCTATTGTATGTGGAATCTGTTCAACGGTAAATGCTTAGAATGTGTTCACTGTGACGAAATCTTTCCGTTGAAACGAAGGGTATGGAGACAAAAGGAGAAAGTGCATGGTGTAGAGCTGGATATCTCTGTTAGTTGTCAGCCTTAGTCCATGGGTATGGAATGCTAATGAGTAAAGGGTCTCCCTCTGTCTCTCACCCCCTCCCTCGCTCGCTCGCTCCCTCTCTCGCTCCCTCTCGCTCTCTCTCGCGGAGAGCAGCGGATCGATAGCTGACCTGATGGTTTGGCAAATGCTTTATTTATCTGGCCAGGCAATGATATTATCAGCCTTGAACGTTATATACAGCAAACGTCTTCCTAAATCAACACAAAGGGATCGCTTACACAGCGATCTGTTCTCGCAACCTACTCCCTCGCTGTCTCTCTCTCACTCACACACGCCCGCTTGCACATACACAAACGCTCGCGCACGCTTACAACACACACCGCACGCGCGCGCGCACGCGCGCACACACACATGAGTCCCCTTATGTTACATTCACAACTGGAGATATTTTATACCCTGTAGTGTTGGATTTAAGCTTGTCTGTGAGGTCTGCAGACGGCAGAATTATACTGCGATCATTGAGATTGTTAGGAGCAATTGTACGTCATTCCAGGTCGACTACATATTGTCACAATTTCACATAGAAGGCAAACAAGCCATTTCATGACACACAAGAACACATTCATGCACTATATTTAGAATGCTAGGCTATTTCCCACTGTGCTGTTTTCAACTATTCACCAGAAGTGTTTGAATTCCCAAGCGATGCTGAAAAATGTGATTGTCATTGTCATGTAGGTCTATTCATTATGCATATAAGCCAATACCTGAAATAAAAGTTCATAACATTGTCATAGCCCATTCACGCATTGAAAATATTTTCTCAAACTGTTTGTTTGAGAAAAAAAAAGTGACTTCACGTAGGCCTAACAGGCAAAATTAACTGACGTTACCCCACACAAGCTTGTTATTGCCGTGTGACTGCTCAAGACGTGTGGAACCATTGGTTGCATGAGGTTTTGGAAATAGGCTCGCTGACAACTTAGGATAATAAATGTTTCGCTTTCAGTCAGATATCTCAAACGTGAAATCGCACCCAGCTGCTTGTGTAAGCAAACAAATAACCCCGTGTTAGGAGTCATTCACTTGTGGTTTGATGGATGAAACCAGACAAAGGTAAATTGTTATTTAACTCATTTGGGAATAACACTTGGGTAACCAGAGTTTTCGAAATTACCGAGACACAAATGGGGCCTATAGTGTGTCACAGATCCCGTTGCCTTACCCACTGTCATCAGTCAAGTGCAACAATACGATATGATAGAACATCCCAAACGTGTCACACGTTTCTTTCTTCTTCAGAAAGGCAGCTAAGATACCACCAGCATACACAATCCAGAGAGACCATTTGTATAAAATATTTGAACGTTGAGTGATCTAGGAAAAGACTTCTGCCTGAACTCTTATCATCCCAAACACTATAGGCCTATGAGGTTATTAGAAAGCCAAATACCAAACCATTATGATATTGTATCTAATTCTTGCATATGTGCGATTATAACAAACCTCTTTAAATTGTCATAATTGTTAGAAAATGAAAGCAACACCCCATTGATGGATATATATCACTTATAGGTCTAGCAAACTGTAGCCAATCATTCTTGTTTGTAGTAAGTCATACTGCTTCATTAACTAGAAACACATGGCTCGAATTATGTTATTTTGAATTGATTTATATAGCCCGTAGTGTAGCGATTTATAACAGAATGCGCTCAGCAAAATATGAACATTTGAATTCTAGAGGGGTTTAGAATACATTTTGAGGACAACCCGTTGAAAGTTGCATTTAATATGCTGGTAAACAGTTTAGTCGAGGGCTGTAAATGTAGGCTAGAATTGATCGAGACTCGTCATCAGGGAGACTATTTTCAGTAAATGTTATATTTTTCAAATTAAACATCTCTTCATATGCGGGTAATCATAAACTATGGTATTAGCCAAAAAATGAATGAGAAAAACACAAACAACCAGATTTATAAAAGAAAATGTTTATGGGGACTACAATCTAAACTTCCTAAAGCCTATTTATTGTTAAGGTTAAATGGGTCATTTGTAAAATGTTAAGGTATAATATGTAAAATTTTATGCTCTCATGTGTTAAAATGAGTGTTTAAGTTCTAAAACAAATGGTGTTCAATCCTCTAACTTGGAACTGGCCAACCAGCCAACATGCCCATGCCATTGTTAGTTCATAATTGTTGATAACCATATTGTTACACATTATTGAGGACATAACACAATTAAGGGTTACATTGATCTGAGAAATACCGTGTTGAAATATTAGCAGAAGCTGTAGAGCCGGAACACTGCTTCAATCACGACCACTGGTCGACTGGGAACAAATAAGACCTGCTCATCTTTTTACCAGATGAGACCATGAGAACTAGACCAAGAATAACCTCGACATTGGACGTCTATCCATGTCCTCATCATGCTACTATCTCAAGATCGACTGCAAGGCAAAGGCTACAAGAGACACCGTCTTATTCCTCCCAACATATTCAAGGTTATGTCCTTATTTGAGTCTGATACATCATGTGAATTATGTATATGAACAGAATACTGAGTTATTTCTGTACGTCAGTGATCTGCTCTCAGATCCATATTCATTCTAAAGGGTAAGCAGACATTGTCACGCAAGAGACGTTCAGCCTCTGTACACGAAGCTACTATACACTGTGCAGACAAAAATCATAATCCAACACGTTGAGGACTTCGTCGATGCAATCATTATAAATGTAGGCTATAGGCAACCCAAGGCCACATACACACTGATTTCCCTCCGCACATTTCCTCTCTAATTTTTCTTTGCACTGTGCACTTCGCGTCTCTCTCTCTCTCTCTCTCTCTCTCTCTCTATCCGTCACTCTCTCTATTCCATCACATTCGATGATTCTATCGACTGGCTTACATGCTGTAAAATACATTTTCCAGATTGATCACGCATATCACATCTGTTTTACAGTGAGTGCAATCCTTTGCTAAAACGCATATCAATATTGAAACAATACTTTCAAGGATATATGTTTGGAGACAGTCACAGTTGAATTGAGAATCACCTTGATTAAGTCACAAGAGGTAGGCTAGAGAAGCCTCTGTGGCTCTCATGCTTTCATTGCTGTCTTGGAAAATATGAAACATTAATGCGCTCACAGGCAGCGAGCAGCGTCACTACCTTCTAATTCTGCACATATTTGTGTTCATACTCAGTCGTGACTGAGCGAGTGCGTGAAACAGTAACATATAGCTGTGCAATGAGCAGCCTACCAGCCAGCCAATCTAAACAACGACTGTTCTATAACATAAGATGAGTGTCATATTTCCCCATCGTTCGCCTAGCTACATTGAGAAGAATAGAGGCACAATGACTATAATGCATTTGAATATTTAGTGTATTATGCAAGACAACACTGGAAAATGCACATATAAGGCAAACATATTGCGGAGCCTAAACATGTGTATGAAGAAGAGTAGCCTTATGCTAGCCCACACAATAAGCGCGAGCTCGCATCTCGATCTTCAGAGGAAAATTCTAGAGAGTGAGACATTGTTGCCTAATTCTTTTTTAATAGTACAGTCACCATCACACAACTTCATCAACCGACCCTTCTGCAAAAGCTGCATTATGAAGTAAGCAAAATGAAGGCAACAACCAATAAAATTCAAGAAACAATGAAAATTTCAAGACGAAACAAAGAAAATGTATTTGAAATGATATATTAAAAGTGCTTTTGATTTTCATGTCTCTCCTCTTTGACTGACGATCGACTCCTCAAACACTCATGACCAGGAACAAGACGTCCTCTCCTCAAAATGTCCACGAGGTCGGTGTGCTGCTGTTGCAGGTCCATAGTATCAGTTCAACCATCAGTTGTGATATTGTCATAGCGATTAGACTTGTTTCTTATTTGTCTAAATTTCTTTATTTTTCTGTTTTAAATTCTCACTTCAATTTTAATTCTCGGAGAACATAGCTTCGACAACATATATATCGCACTCATAATAAGAAGCAAAAGGTTATATAAAAATTATTAGTATAGAATCACAGAAAAGCTGGTTTAGAACCAGAAAAAATACAAAACAGAGGGGTACATAGACACAGGACATTTCTTATAATTGCTTGGAAACATTATTTTCCCGCTAAGTCTTGTTTTTCATTTTATTTGTGTGGGGGGGTTTTCTTTTACAAAAAAGGAAAATAAAGACTAGTATTTTACAAAACGAAGAGTACTGTTCTTGAAGATGAGAGTGGATTTACACAGGTGTAAGTCCAGTTCCATATTTTCTGTACATAACGTATTCCATCTCAGATCAGTCCCAGAAGACAAAAAAAAAACATGTAATGTCTTCCAATATGTTCAGAAAATGTCCTATATATAGTCTTCTTGTACGGGATGCTGAATTTTGGTCCTTTTTCTCTCTTTTTGTAACTCTCATTCGGATCATTGGATGGACATGTAAGGCCAGTTGAAGCTGCTCCCGGATAATAGCATATCCCTGATGAGGGTTTCAATAGGAGTTTTACCTACCAAGCGGACGAAGAACAGCTGCTCAATTACCGATGAGGAGACGGTGCGGAGAGATGGCAGCCGCAGCAAGAGCTTGCCAAAGCGGCTCGGCTGGTTAGGGTACTGGCTCCTCACGTATTCCTCCAGGGCGCACTGAGACTTCTCCTGCAGGCTTTCGATGTGAGCCGCATCTGACAGGCCGCAAGCGTCTGTGCATGCAAAGGAGAAACACAAAAGCACCCTGGTTATCATTCAACATCAGCGTTACGTCTTATTGACATAGTGAAATTAACAAAGACACTGCCCAAACATGCAACGTCACATTGAGTAAGAGGGACTGTCATATAAAATAAACAAGGGCGATCTGTTGAAGTGGGGAGCGCACCACACAGAGGCAGATACCTCTACTCGTTCATAAACCAATAAAAACAAAGAATATGCAGCTAACGGGCATGGCAAATGGTGAGCAGCATAAGCCTATTGTATAGCACTTTGCAGTTGCAATCGAGGAGCAGGGGGAAAGGTAGGCAGGCCCACTCATGGTTTCTGACTCAGGGGACTCATGTCTTTGGAAACGTATAAAAGACATTGATGAAATTGAAATTGCAATGGCTGTAATATGACCTAATTAAGCTACTCTCGATAAGCTGTTAAAACATTCCTCCGCTCTTTTCTTGATATACCATGTTTGGCCTGTTTTTCAGTGTAGCCTAGTAAAGGCCCTGGAAGCAATCACATTTATTAGCAGGGGTGAAGTCAATAGTCACGCAAAAAACACGTAAAAATACGAAAAGGAGCCAGCACATGCGACATGTGTTTTGTTCGTAGACTATACAGTCGAGGGTTGTTCATTGTACATTGGTCTAAATAGAGAAATACAATGTTATTGTCTTAAGATATGTTTGCGCATAGTAGTCTACAAACTAAACTCTCTACGCCTACGGCATACTGTTGTGCCTAAACATCTGCAGTAAACGGTTGTGCAGGGCCAAGCATACTGGCATATGGACCGTTATGCACAGGCCTGGGGAGTTTGTATTGAGCCATTGCTTTGTAGCAAGTGCACAAGAGAGATAGCTTCAATTTTCCAGCTCTAACACATTAAACACCGGACAATGGTATCCGAGAGGCTTTTAACCCTCGTCTTGATTTCTCAGGGTGATAACTCACTATGGCCAGACACAATAACCTTATGAACTCACGGACCGCGCGGGGGCAACGCGGAGATTTCGGGTTGATTTACTATATAATTTTAAACTAGGCGGCACAGTCCCACGTATGCAAATCCATCTGGATTAACTTTGAGAGTCTCTATTCAATAAATAAAACAATTAATCGGGGAGAAATGAAATACATTTCAAAACCTCTTGCAAATATAAACTTGTGAAGCAACACAATGATTAAGCGCAAAGCATTTCGACGACCGAGCAGCAGCGAATGCATGAGTCAAAAGAAAGCTCGTGAAAGTGCACCCTATAGTTCACCAAACATAGAACTAATCCTTGCGCCATACCACAATCTGAAAATATATATACATAAAGACATGTGCATATCTAGATTCACATTGAATAAGTATGTTTCAGTAATTATGAAAATAGCCGTCAATACATAACTTGACATAATATGAATCATAAGAACACAACGAACTAAACTAGGCTACCCCTATGGGTTTCCTGTTTGAAAAAAGTAATACATATTCAGAGCGACATACAGTTAGTGCATACATGTTTATACATTCTTCGTACTGGTCCCCCGTGGTATCGAACCCACAACCGTGGCGTTGCAAGGGCCATGCTCTACCATCTGAGCTACACGGGACTCAACACACTAACCCTTGACTACAACTATAGTTTGTTACGCATATTATTGGCCCCTACTGTGCTAAAATGGACAGAATCAAGGTTAAATCTAGTCATCTTAAACAACTATCTCTGCAGTTGTATTTAACGTTAAATTGCATATAGCCTAATAGCGTAAAAACAACTTGGTGCAAGGCACTCAATGTCGTCATGTTATGTTAATGACTAACAGCCTATAAAATAAAATAAGATATAAAATAAGATATAAGTTCGCATTAGCAAAGGTAGGCTATAGGTAAACCAGAAGGGCTTGATTGATCATATAAATGCGCCTATATTCATGTTTGCCTTGTTCACAATGATGGCTCGTTTTATTTGTGGGTGGGCCTCAAAAGGGCACAGTCGCCTGTAGAGGCCTACAAAGTAAGAATACAATGTTTGTATGCGAAGGACAGAAATGCACACAAACTATCCCATAATTCAGGAAGTCCTCACGGGCAGAAAAGGCAGTGGTAAAAGTCTACATGTCACTAAGGAGGGTAAACTAGAGGACTAGGGGAGGTTTAATGGAATTTAATAAAACTCTTCTTTTGTATCCCCCTTTGACCATGATCAAAACAAGTTCACTACTTGGTCACTACTCAACCTGTCTGAAGGCTATACAATTCTCACGATTTAAAAAATAATAATTACATATGGACATGTCTAATAATATAATAGCCTATAACATAATATAATATGCCTAATATAATATAATATTGTATAATATGCAAGGAAATATATTGAACTATTTAGAGTAGGCTATAGGATATCTTTATTAGGCTATAATTCAGTAAGATGCTAATGCTAGGGTACTTTGGGCTAGGCTATAGGTGGTCGCTAAGCATATATTTTTTTAGGACATCGAGAGTGAAAACATGTTCTATAAAATAAAATAAAAACACATATTACAAAACACAATGATTTGCAAAATGTTGCTTAATTGTGAAATGTATTGATTGAAATAATGCTATTTAATGCGAATTTGTTCACTTCTAAAGAGCCACATAAGAGCTCTTTGAGTCACGGTCGATGTAGGCTTCTTTATCCACTAGGCCTACTTACTCTCCATTATCCCTACGCGACTGCTTGCAAATGGTAATGGCAGCCAGGGTCCACAATCAAACCCAAAATATCTATATTATTACACGCGACAGGAATGGTGACCTTGCCTCAAGTAGATCTAGCCTCTAGCCTCAGATCATATAATGTAATAAAACAAGACGCCTGCTACAAACACCAAATACTTATATAGATTTAGTTATGAGAATTATACAAAATGTAATGCGATTAACTTTTTATATTATCTCACAGCCTTTCAATCTATTCCTACGAGGGAATAAAATACACATACAAATTTGGTTTGTTTACTTCACTAACGCTTTGAGTAACACACAAAATGTATCAATGTGGATATATGCAGCAAGCCATTGTCAAAACAGACTGCAGTAGCCAGCACTAGACAGCTATGGCCACTGAGTCAGTGCTGTTTTCCCTGTCTGCCCCCTTACTGCCCGCCTATGAGAGAGAAGGCCTCAGTAGCGGCATGTGAAACACTCACCTGATGTGAAGAGTACTATTGCCTTGATGCAGCTGTACTCTGCCGAGTCAACGTGGAGGGCCTTGAGCTTCTCAACCTGCTCCTGGAAGATTCGAATGTGATCCATGAAAGCCACTACTCGGTCCGCAGACATTGGAGAAGCATGGAGGCCTGCCGCGGCGAGCAGAGGGGCCACATGCAAAGGCATGGAGCACTGAGCAGCGTTTAGCACAAACAATTCGCTCCACGTCAGCCTGAGAAGGGACACCTGGTCAGTGATCTGCAGATCTGGAAAGAAAGGGATGTTCCTCGCCCATTCCACGGCGCTGAAGAGCAAGCGAGCTGCCAGCTCGCAGATGTTCTCGATACCCATGATATTGTTGGGCTGCATGCATTGGCTTCCATATCGGGACGTCGGGTAAGGCTCAGCCCGAAGCAATAACGAGATGTATCCGGAGAGATAGCAATGGCCGTTCAGAGGGTCCCCGTTCGTCAGCCCGTACTGGCCTGGGTTCGGCTGGGTTGGAGGCATTCGTCCTCGCTGAACCGCTGACAAAAAGAAAGAGAAGGAGAGGAAATGTGCATCCAGAACTGATAAACATTTTTATATGTGCAACCTATGCTGAGAAGCATTAGGCAAGCTAGTGTTTTCTACCCTGAAATAAGGGAGTAACATTTCCCATCACAATCTAGTTCAAAATATACATTATATAGTGTGTAAGATTGTGTGTTGTTTAAATAAATAATCATATTTTCAATATCTAAGAATGACCGTAGCCTACATGCTAAATGGTGCACTCTTTACATTAGTATTGACTATGCGTGCATCTAGATACACACACACACACACACACACACACACACACACACACACACACACACACACACACACACACACACACACACACACACACACACACACACACACACACACCACATACACACACCACATACACACACACACACACACACACAGTTTAATTTTGTCAAACGTATTCCTCCGTTACACCTGTGTTATACTGCACTGACAGGCTATGTGCTTAAAACATGTTTAATTGGTCTGGTTGTATTTTTGTTTACAATATTTTGGGGGGGATAATATTAATAACATGTATGGTAATTATGGTGGTTAATTTAAAATACGAGTATTATTATAATTCGTGCTCCAAAGAGAGAGAAAGTTACGGCTCATACATTATGAGGCTAAACAAATATGCACCGCACAAATTCTCTAGTATTAACGTCAGGCTGCTCAAGCTGCCTAATCTGTCTAGTCAGCATATGGAACAGGGAGGCGATGTGGTTATGTTGTCTGTTCGTTTTAATGCACAGACAAACCAAACACAAGTCTATCACTACATATGTAAGGACGTGCACTAGCATGTTATCTCTCTCTCCTCCCTCTCTCTCTCTCTCTCTCTCACACACACCCCCCCCTCCCCCACAAAAGCAAATAGCAAATTGTTATGTTTAGTTTTGACATCAGCCAAATAATTAGCTGCTGTTTTAGCCCGTATAGGCTCCCTATCTTTTATAGCTGCGTTGCATTTGACCCTCTCTATAGGCTAAATGCGCGCACACACACATCCTCTCAAAAAACATGGATGTGCAATGTGCTCAGCCGTATGTATGTGACCTTTTATGCAACATGGCAGCCCTAGTCGTCAATGAACCGTAGAATGCATCATGTGCCATTAAAAAAAGATATTCACCTTCCCGCCGCATTCCCACTTTTAAACATTTCTTCAGACGACAGTATTGGCACTGATTTCGGTGGTGTTGGTCAATGGGACAGTTCCTATTGGCACGACATGTATATGTTAAGTTCCTTCGGACACTCCTCTTGAAGAAACTTTTGCATCCCTCGCAGGTGAACTGACCATAGTGCTTGCCGCTCGATTTGTCTCCGCAAACAACACATTCAATATGCTGTGCGCCACTCTGTCCGGAATTCTGACTGCCCTTGTCCCCAGCAGTCCCTGGTGTTGACGGGGGTCCTGGCTGACTGGGGGTCTGCGGAGTGTGCGGTGCTGCCGACGCCGCCTGCTGTTGCTCCCTCGCCGGCTGAGTTGCAGAATTGGGGCCGCTTGGAGGTCCTCCGACCACGTCTTCTTGCGGATCTCGCCAGACGCTAACTACCATTGCCATATCTCGGGCCCGGAAAGTGCTATAAAGCGAACGGATCGCTGGGATTTATAAAGCGAGGGGATAAAAAATATCTCAAACACCACAGTGCAAAGTCAAATCAGAACAAACAATCTCATATGAGAAAGAAGGTAGCAGAACACGATCAATGCAATACAGGAGGCGATAGAATAGGCACCCGATCAGGATATGCAAGTATCGGGAGGCCAGTTCCAATGTAAATTGCAGTCAGCCATTCAGGAACCCAATCTTCAAGAAAAAGCGAGCCAGACAAATGCAGTTTGTTAAAAAATAGCCAGAAAGGAGGCAGGAGGGATTCACATGGGCGTAGAAATGAACATAAAATAGACGCGATCCAAAGTGCTGCGAGAAATAAATTCCCTTCTCCTTTCTTCCTTACTCCCGTCTTCAGTGTTGGAGGGGAGGAAAAACTGAAGAGCGGAATTTTACATCTATATTCTTAAATAAATCTCATTTCGACCAGCAAAAAGACCGCGTCGCCGAAGTGCCCGTGTAGTTTCACCTCTCCAGCAGAATGGAGCGACAGCGAAAAGATAAAAAGAAAAAAAAAACTAATAGAATATGCAAGAAGGAGAGACCCAAAAATGAATGTGTTTAAACGAGAAGACCAGCAGAGCAATGTTTCCGAAACCGGGATCTGCGCGAATGTCTGTATATAGTGAACTTTGACACTACTATTGAAACTGACACGTTTCTATGGAGATCGCTACGCCTTATATGGTGCTCGTGTCAAGGAGCCAAGAGAGGGGCTGCTGGCAACTGATAATCAAAGGCGACTGACTGGCCAGAGCCCTGCATTGAGGGGGAGAGAGAAAATGGGAGGCTAAGGTTAGCCAAGCCTCTTTCTCTCCATTGGTTAGAGTCCTCGTTCCTTGCTACCTACGACTGGGGGCTCTGACAAGCACAATTTACATTGAGCTCGCCCTGCGCTGCTATTTACTTTGAAACCTGATTAGTATGGGCCGTCTATTGTCACAAAAAGAGGAGGAAACCCTGGATAGAATAGCCGAAACAAGGGTGAAAGCGGGAACAAAGCTTTGCGCACGTGAAATAAACAAACGTGCAAGGCGAAAGGGACTGGCATAGAATTCCTCAAAGTTGGAAATGGTTTGTTTGGGACTGCAATATTATTTAGAAATGCGGGGGACATTATTATTGATGTATCGTGTATTTTATTAGAGCCTACAGCATTTGGTGGTGCGTGAAACTGTATATGCGTTAACGTTACATTTCCATTGTAAAATGTATTCGGGTCCAGTTGCTGGGTCAAATTAAGAAAAAATACAATGTAAGACATTATGCATAATAGACTAGTCGTGTTAGAATAGGCAGACAGGATGCGATGGCGCCAGTGAATCTCAAAATTTCATCGACAAATAACCAATACTCTATAACAGTTGATGTGTTAGGGCCTACACAATCACTGAACGGGTGTCATATTATGTTTTAATAATGACAATAATTCCAAATCATGTCAAGTTGTTTGAAAATTGCACGGGGATTCCGGCTTTTTGTATATGGATACTGAAGCCTGCATGCGTCTCCAACTCAAAAATGTCTGGATTGGTCTGCCATCTAGCGTGCAGCATACAATTACATCCACATAGTAATGCATAACTCACTGTGATCATGCATGTATTCTTATTAACTTTGTAAAATCCTAAAAACAAGAAATAAACTCATGAAAATCGATTGATTGATTTTTATTTTTTATTTTTTACAGATATTGTGTTCCTGATGAAGATTTCAAACGGAGCAGCTGGTGCCTGTTTTGTAGATTGAGGAAAGTCCTTCCAGGTAAAATCACTTGAAATTAGTGGAACTCAGCTCAGATAACATTGACATAAAATGTATAAAAACACTCGGGGTAGTCTGAATATGACAACAGATACAAAAGCATGTAGCCCACATAGTCACCAAAGCCACCAGAACTTTATTCAGTAGGCTACAACATGATGCGTCGACAGGCATCCATAATAGCATACACTAAATAGAGTATAAGGTATGTTAAAATAAAGTGAATAGTTTATGAATACCTTTGTTACGGCTGTCCGAGTGTATTCAGCTATTAAAAGATAATGGAGCGCAAATATGCAAGTGCCCCCCTTGTTAACGCATAGGCGGAATGGGTGTTTTTAAGTATTCATCAACAGAGCTCTTCCCGTCCCTGTCTCGGACACTGCACTGAGACTCCCGGTCATGTCTCCAGCTCTTCGAAAAGGTGAAACGAATAAGATTAAAACGGACAAAGTGTGTATCATTAAGATTTTAATCCACAGACTGGGAAGAGAGCTGGACGGAGAGAGAGAGCGCGTGGGGTGACAGTGAACGAGAGCAGCGGGAAGAAGGCTTAGCACGAAATCGGGAGAAAGGGAGAATGTGGTCAGCAGGTCATTAAAAGAAGAAGCACCCAACGACGACTATTAGGCTGTAGTGAACGGGACACTTCGGTACCTGAATTTGGCTAACACCAGCCAGGCAAGTACAACATTTATTTATCTTCCACCTATTCACAAGTAGCTCTAAATGAATGAAGAAAACATTATAGCCTCGCCACATTACCATGCAACCCATGTAGGCAACCGCTATCTTACTTATCTGTATAAATGTCAAACAACCAATGTTAGGCTACATTCAAGGGCGAAACTGTTGAACCGAACTTTGGATCCTTTACTATTCTTACTGATTTGGGGACCCGTTTCTCCGTTTTAAACTGTCGTCAGCAATACATACGAACATCGTTGATGCTGTTAGCGCAATTCAGGGAACCCTTTCCATGTTGTGAGCATTTCACCTGTGCAAGGCTATTTGTTGTTTGGTCACATAATGAAAAAATCGATAGCAGCCTGTTTCTCATCGATAGTTTCAACGGATTAAGGGACAGTTATACGACCGGTCAGGGATAGTACAGGCATGATGATAGTTCCTGAAAGACTTTCTGGCTGTTTATTTTTGTCATATGAAAATGTAGGGGGTTCATGATAATCAAATGATCATTATTTAATTGCAAAGTTTGCAGTTACATTTTCAACCACACTATGTTAGATAAACATAATACATTATGTCAATTTAAAAGCAGTGTTTACGATTAAGGCAACGCACATTAAATTATTTACTACAAATAGCCTATTATTTGGTAGATAATTGATACACAAAATTGACATCGTGCGATAATACTGACACAAGCATAGGCTATATGAAATACGATTTTGGCGAGACTATATTCAACTTCGATTCCATTGTGTCTCAGATTTTAAGTTCCACTGGCAGAAATTTCTATGTTATACTTTGAGTTAGCCTATATTTCCCTAAAACAAAGACGCATATACATATAATTCTGTGACATACACATAATTATGTGTTTTCACCTAAAATATCAAATGCCATTCGCAGTGCAGTTCACATGTAGCCTATATGAATCAGATCATGCATATGGTTTGCTGAGCATCTACGGTGAGTTAGAGGTCAAAATAGCCTAGATATAGGCCTACGTGGGCTTCAAACATATTTAAAAAAACATAGGCTAAATTAGGCTAATTTCCAAGTAATGTGGTCTCTCTCTATCCGTTTGTATAATAAATTAATCAAATTTTGCAGGGCAACTGCACACCACAAACATGTTTTCGCTTCTGCAAGCAGTCAATCGAGCGTTATGAACTTTTGGACCAGTTGTGAAAGCAATAAAAGGCCATGATAGTATGACCTCCTACTTCGTGAACATGGGGGCAAATATCAGCCTATCGGCATTTCAGATCATGTATAAACACCAAACAACGTTGCAGAAATATTGCTAATAATATAATCCTCATTGGTTCAGTTCATGTAGGCGCTTCAATATAGTAAATCTATAAAGTCACGACACCGTTCATGGCTTCAAGCTCCATCCATTGCGTTCCCTGACGCTTTAGAGGCCTCTGTCGAAATGCCTCCTGTAAAAACAAGTATAATGTTTCTTCACGAGAGGGTAACACACAATCTATGCTTTTCCCATCCACGCGCGCCATTGAGCATCTGCCCCTACTGAACAGCTAACTTTCTAAAAGAAATGGCTGTGGTGTGTTGTTCCAAAAATATATAAATAGCCTATTTCTACCAAGAAAAATACAAGTCTAAAAGCTATGAGAAAAGTGTATTAGAGACGTTTCAAGTGCGTAGGTCCTGTATCAGTGTTTTCATTAACAAAGTAGGTGTGCTGCTGTCAATTATTGACTTAATATGCATAATAGCATATGTTACATGTGCAACTACATATAACAAAACATATATTTGTTGAGTGATTTACGACAATTAGAAATGAGAAAATAATTTCAATGAACATAATAATGTTTTAACAGATAGCAGAAACCTCTGAAGACAGATGGTTCAATAATTCCTTCATCTGCGTCTTTTCAAACTTTCCTCCATAGTGTATCACTGGAATTATATAGGCTAGACCTATTATATAGCATACTTGAAACAGGTATTGTCTATAGCTAATTGTAAGATGTGTTTTGAGGTGTTCAGTGTAGCCTAGTTTTGTTACAGCTGGCTCTCAACTTTAAACCACATTTACAAATGAATCAGAAAAATAAGTGTTGCATAATGAATTACATGAAGACAAAATGAAGATGGCCAGTGCTGCTGCTTTTCTTTAGAACCAAGCTGTGCGTTATACTTTAATGTGTGAGTTGGAGGTTTTGCTGAGAGCCCCTCCGCTTTGAGTTGTTACGAGTTGAAAGAGAAGAGGAGGGGGCTTTTCCCCAATCTGATCCCTAACTATTTGGGGGCTCAGATTGGTGTGAAAGGGAAGAGAAGGTCACTTGAAATCGTCTTTTATCCGCTGCCATTTTGTCTATGGATCAGCAACTTTGAATAGAAATAATCTAATCGCTCTTAATGGAAAAGCTATTCGTGAGAAATAGGGAAAATATTTTAGAGCCTCACCACTTAAGGTCGCTATGTTTAACGCAGGCAGCTTCAACAAATTTACAGACAGATCAAAGTAGCTAACAAGTTGAGTTGGTCTTGTTTCTTCAGGGTTTTATTCACCGGTCTAAACACACCATGATGAATGAAGCACCACGCACTAGAAGTCTGAGGCTATATATATAGCCACCGCTATAATTGTAGACAATGAAGCCGAAATGACTTTTCCAATTAGCTTTGTGGTTGAAGTTTAGTTAGAGGGACTGTCAGTTTCTGCGATGGGTAATGGCTTTATTGCTCACAAAACCATCATATATTTAGAGCATATGTGCTAATTACTTTAGACGGTGTCAGAGACCGAGATCATAAATACATTAGCACTGAAAATCCTCATGTTCCTGCTGTAATATTATAGTTCACCAAAAACCGAACTGCAGCACCAGTAGCGACATCAAAGTAAACACATTTACTGAGTTGTTAACGTTGTAAGACGGTCAAAGTGAAATTAATTACGTGGTTCTGTATAAGAAGTGGTCAAATTCATGCGTAAGGTAGGCCTATAACTTAGTATAAAGTGTGCATCATGCAATTCAAGGCAGACCAAATCCTTCAAAACACCGATAGTGACGTAATATGGTAGCCTATATACGCCTAATAGCTTGGTGGCGAACAAAGAAGACATTAGCTAAACACAGCCAAATAATCATTTTGAATGGGAGACGATAACATATTAATTAATGCATTATGCAACCAATGGCCAAGCACTTAAAGGCTACTTGTGATAGCCTACTGTCAATGTCTTGAGACTTTTTAAATCACCTCAAACCATATAATATGAGGGCAACTCTTTACCCCATGTTATAATGCTTCAAAAGTTGTTGAAATTAGCCTGGTTAAATCCAGAAAAATATACAATTTTCTCTACTAATCTACTACTACATCGATTCCACCTACAGGGACCAAGGCAACACAAACACAAGTTCCAAATGAGGTGCATAAAGGCATTTCACCTTTAACATTCATTTATTTCAGGGAAACCGGAGGGCAAAGGTGGAATTCTGGAGAAATTCAACAAGTTTCGGGGAGCTTTTACAATTCAGCACGCTGATTACTTTTCATCCTGTAGCCACATCATCCGAAAACACACTGTCGATAGACCAAAGACAAAAAGGCAGGACAAGATTATCTCCCGTGCAAATTTGCGACCGGCACATAACCATTTAAGGAGTTGGCGTATTAAAATATAAGTGGAGTAAAGAGAGAAAGGAAGAGACAGAGCCTAGACAAGTGGCTTGTCTTATTTGTTCAACCTGAAACTGGGAGGTGAAATAAAATATGACATTTCCAACTTACCCGTGTCATTGCGCATTTTTTGAAGTTAAATGAGTGGAATCACCTCAAGTATCTATAACGGTTTTCTTAAACCAACACACAGCAGGCGCTTAATTAGAATGTTGTCTGTCTGAAGCGCCACGATGCTGTAGCCTAATAGGGGGTGACTGAGCAGCACGTTGAGACACAGACTAAACAACAGAACACAATCATTCTCAAGTTACATATCATTCATTTGGGATCATTTCTCGTATTTTATAAGGCAGGATAATGAAACGCGTAGCCTAATTTGCATGCAGACATTCCGTTTATAAAACAGCTAAGGTTATGTGAGCCATCAGTTAAGCAAGATACTGAACAAAGTAATTTGAAAATCAACGATATCCTTTAGAAAACCAAACATCTATGAACATGAGACATGTTAAATAACAAAGTGCATCCCCAAACAGAATGAAAGATGAGTGACACCTATCATTACATCCCACTAGGCACACACTGGTTGAATCAACGTTGTTTCCACTTAATAATAATAATATTCAAATAATGTAATTACAGTGTTTAACACACACACACACACACACACACACACACACACACACACACACACACACACACACACACACACACACACACACACACACACACACACACACACACACACACACACACACACACACACACACACACACACACACACACACACACATTAACATAAAGAAAGAGAGTCTTTACTATTCCTGTTCCAAGTGCTGTAATTGCTTGCAGGACACTAAATAGAGACCGCTTTGAACCGTTTACTATACCTGATCATTAGAAGAATACATGACAAAAGCACAACAGACCAAATTTTTTCAGATTGATGGTGGAAATGGTGTGTGTGTATCTATCAGTGCAGGTGTGTGTGTGTGTGTGTGTGAGATCAAATAACTCCACAGCTATTGCCTGACTATTTTATCTGACTATCAGTGCTACGCTGCACCAGGGGCAGCTTGACCGCTTGTCTCAACTGTACGTGTGATGTCTGGGGGGGAGCAGAATACAAATGCTGTTGTTCGCTGTAACCAATGGAAAATAAAGTTGTCTTGTACTGTATTGAATCTTTGATATGGCTTCTCTAGGATCTTTGGCCCTCAAGGTAACCAATGTCAGGTCTCTCCTGGCAAATGATGGCAAACATAACTCTGTGTTACCTCACCTGTTGATCTAAACAGAACATCTCCTCACCTTTCAGATAGTGTAAAAAGGGTTAAACATTTAGCTTCAGGTATTGGTCTGTTAAGCAACTTAACAGACCAATACCTGCTGCATACAGCACACACCTACTGAAAAGCAACCATGCTGCTCGATTTGTTTATTCTCAAGCTCACAGATTGTGAATTTATCAGTCTGTCATTCCCTCTACCCTTAAAACTCAAAATACTTTTTGTTTGATGTTTCTGCCCAAGGAAAGCCAGAGGGATCAAAATTAAGAAAATATCGAAATTCAAAGTCAAACTCAACTTCGGACCAGACAATATGTTATTACTATATGGCAATAGCCATACAGCATGTTTCTGTGTGTGTGGGTGTGTGTGTGTGTGGTCTCATCGTCAAATAAGGATCTAATTGTGTTTCTTCCTGACAGGGAGTGAGCGGCTGTACAACATGATCGTACCATGTAAGTTCCACTGCTGCTACACAGGCCCCGTTCACCAATTCACTGAGACATCTCACAAGCACCAATGGATTCAAGGATGGAATAATTTACCTAAAATAGACCTTTTTTATATTGGTATAACTTGAACACTCTCTGAAATCAGATCCGCAATATCATCTTGATCCCTTGAACAGGGCATGGCCAAAATCCTCCTTTTGACTCAGGTAGCCAATTGCCTTGAATTGTATGTGTAACATAAAGCAGCTTGCCCCAGCCAGCCAACCCTTTCATCAATGTCTCTGTGTTGTTTTTTTCTCTCAGATTTAAAGGAACGTCGTGGCAAGTTCCCCTTCCTTTGGAATAAAGATCACCGTGTCACACGGTCAGAATCGACTGAGGGTTGTGATGTCATGTGCAAAATAATTGTCTCTGTTAAAAGCTTAGTCACAGAAGCGTAAGTGTAATCATGCAATCAGCACCGTCACACAAGGTGTGGCTCACAGAGGCCACAACAAGTCTTCTCCTAATGTAGTCTTCAGAAAATACTGTTTATCACAACCTCAGCTTAGGTAGCTACACCTGTGATTTACGGATTTGTGCACAAGGTAAGGTTTTCTACTAGGAACCTGTGTCAGCAGGTGAAGGGAAAGACAGACCAACAGGAATGTTGGCCGTGCGCAGTGGATATTCTGCTGGGAGTCGTGAACAGTGGCGATTCAATATGCAGAATCCTCTTTAAATGAACAGAAAATGACGGCCGATGTTCTGTAAACAGAGGTGATAGGAAGGCCAGTACCTGTCTTGGCCTTAAAATACAGGTACTGACTGCAGTTGACAATATCTACTGTGCTATGAGTTATGCTTGTGCTTCTGCCCTCACTGCTCTGGCCTGGCATGGACCCCAGAAAACATATCCTTTACAGACTGTACTAACCTTCACTCCACGACGCTCCGCTCTGCTCCACGACGTTCTGCTCCGCACCACGACGCGCCGCACCGCGCCGCTCCGCTCGCCTCTCCATTCCTCCTCCCTCAGTTAACCTTGATCCCTTCTACCCAGCAGCTCACACAGCCCTGATGGTCAATGGAAACAGAGTAGATCCATTATGAAGATGGTGTTTTTAATAAGCTATACTTGAAATAACATTTCAAATGTGTTTGTGATGCCATTAGTGTTTAATTGTGTTCAATGTTCTTATTGTCATATTTAGAAACTAACGTGCAGCTGTAATTATACTGTCCTGGGCAAAAGGGATTTAAACTATAAAAAAATAAAAAAAATATTTCACCTTTATTTAACCAGGTAGGCCAGTTGAGAACTAGTTCTCATTTACAACTGCGACCTGGCCAAGATAAAGCAAAGCAGTGCGACAATAAAAAAACAACAACACAGAGTTACACATGGGATAAACAAACGTACAGACAATGACACTATAGAACATCTATATACAATGTGTGCAAATGTAGTTAGATCAGGGAGGTAGGACAATAAATAGGCCATAGTGGCAAAATAGTTACAATTTAGCATTAACACTGGAGTGATAAATGTGCAGATGATGATGTGCAAATATGCCTTTGATGCGTAGTTGTGTCTCTCGTTCAGTTGGATTTTGTGTATGTGATTCTGTGTATGTGTGTATGTGATTCTGTGTATGTGATTCTGTGTATGTGATTCTGTGTACGTGTGTATGTTATTCTATGTATGTGCGTGTGTGTGATTCTGTATATGTTATTCTATGTATGTCATTCTGTGTATGTGTGTGTGTGATTCTGTGTATATATGTGTGTGACCACATGGCAAGTTTACCTCGGGTGACCCCCGCTGACCTGAGGCATCCCAGTGGAGATCAAGCCTTGACAAATAAGTTCAGGCGCAGAACAGCAAACATTCCACAACATGTTCTTCCTCAAGAACTCTCCCTCTTCTCCTTATCCCTCCCTATACTCCTCCTCTGAACATCTATCTCTTCAAAAGGTTGTAAGAATGCACTTATCAAATATAGTCCCATGTAGCTCAGATGATAGAGCATGGTGCTTGCAATGCCAGTGTTGTGGGTTTGATTCCCACGGGGGACCAGTATGAAAATGTATGCACTAACTAACTCTAAGTTGCTCTGGAGAAGAGTGTCTGCTAAATGACTAATGTAAATGTATAAACATAATGGAATGTTCCAGAACATGAACTTCAGAGGAAGACAAGCCTCAATAATCTACAAAGATCTGTCTTGTTTACAAATGAAAAAGAGAGTGATGTTAGTATAAAAAGCAAAGTAAACCTGTTGGATGTTACTATCAAACTACTGTTGATTAATGTTCAGGGCTTCAGAACCAGGCAGTGATGTAGAGGCTGAGAAAAGGTATTGTGTTTAAACAGGATGTGCAGGCTGTAGCATTTCTGGCAACATCACCCATTCTCTTCCCTCTTCCTCTCTCGCTCTCTCCCTGGTTTCTCTCTGATTTTCCAGCATGCTGCTGCCTGTGTCAGAGGTGAAAAAGGTTATTGGTATTCTTCTTTGAGAGGCTCGTTAAGGTAAGTGGCACCCCCCGTTACGATGACAAGGCAAGTAAAGGTGCCACTTGTCCCACGGTTCCCCATGACTTATTTTATTTCCCAGGGAGTGATCCTACCATCTCTTCCACCCCTAGTCATGCCCACTACTCACTACATGTTTTTAAGAACACATGTGGTCGGACAAAGGTGAACGTCAGCCCAACCACTACGTCACAGGCAGACACACACAGGAACAGAGGAGGCTAATGTAATGCAGTGCTGGGAAACTCTACATAAATCATGATTGTGTGTAATAGCATTACTATCAGAGAAAGCACCATAACATGTCTGAATAAAAGGACCAATAAATATCACTTGTATTTACATGTTTTGTTTTCTGGGATATTTGCATTGATATTCTTTAGTTGTCTGGTAATACATGCTGCACTAGAATAGAGCTGCATGTATCTATGAAGGGATGGATGATTCCTGGTGTAGGTCATGTGCTTAGATCTCAGATCTCTAATTGGCTGAACTGAGGTGTACCAATGGTACATGTAGCGGTGATAGGTACATGGAGCTCTAACCTTTGTATGGCAGTGTGTGTGTAACAGAATGCGTCACCATTGGAACAATGCAACAGAATGCGTCACCATTGGAACAATGCAACAGAATGCGTCACCATTGGAACAATGCAACAGAATCCGATGGAATTGGAACAATGTGATGCCACATGGTGAGGTTGTGCTCAATGTGCTTGTTGGAGGAGAATCTCAGTTTTCAATACCCACCCCCACAGCAGGGCTCCCTTTCTCCCTCTCTTTCTGACCCTTCCTCCCTCCCCACTCAATCCTAGCATTAATTAACAATACACAGGCTATATGTCCAGTGTAAATAAATTACCTATCAGTCTTTCCATTAACTTGGACAGGCAGAACCAGCTGGAGGCAGGAGGAGAGACTGGTGTGTGAAAGAGAGAGAGACATGTAATAATGGCTGTTTATGGTAATGCACTCCTGATTGTATTTTGCCGCTCTCTGTTCTGCTCTATGCTAATTTTTTTGTACCTTTATTTTACTAGGCAAGTCAGTTAAGAGCATATTGTTATTTACAATGATGGCCTAGGAACAGTGGGCTAACTGCCTCGTTCAGGGGCAGAACAACAGATTTTTACCTTGTCAGCTCAGGGATTCGATCCAGCAACCTTTCAGTTACAGGCCCAACACTCCAACCACTCAGCTAACTGCTCTCTGCTCTGCGCTGCTCTCTTCTTTTCTCTTTTCTCTCTGCTCTGCTCTCTGCTCTGCTCTTTGCTCTCTGCTCTGCTCTCTTCTTTGCTCTCTGCTCTGCTCTTTGCTCTCTGCTCTGCTCTCTGCTCTGCTCTCTGCTCTCTGCTCTGCTCTCTGCTCTGCTCTCTGCTTTGCTCTCTGCTCTGCTCTCTGCTCTGCTCTCTGCTCTGCTCTCTTCTCTCTGCTCTCTGCTCTCTGCTTTGCTCTCTGCTCTGTTCTCTGCTCTCTGCTCTGCTCTTTGCTCTCTGCTCTCTGCTCTCTGCTTTGCTCTTTGCTCTCTGCTCTCTGCTCTCTGCTCTGCTCTTTGCTCTCTGCTCTGCTCTCTTCTTTGCTCTCTGCTCTGCACTCTGCTCTTTGCTCTCTGCTCTGCTCTCCTCTTTGCTCTCTGCTCTGCTCTCTGCTCTCTGCTCTTTGCTCTCTTCTCTCTGCTCTGCTCTTTGCTCTCCGCTCTGCTCTCTTCTTTGCTCTCTGCTCTGCTCTGCTCTTTGCTCTTTGCTCTCTGCTCTGCTCTCTGCTCTCTGCTCTCTGCTCTCTGCTCTCTGCTTTGCTCTCTGCTCTCTGCTTTGCTCTCTGCTCTCTGCTCTCTTCTCTCTGCTCTCTGCTCTCTGCTCTCTGCTTTGCTCTCTGCTCTGTTCTCTGCTCTCTGCTCTGCTCTTTGCTCTGTTCTCTGCTCTCTGCTTTGCTCTTTGCTCTCTGCTCTCTGCTCTGCTCTCTGCTCTGCTCTTTGCTCTCTGCTCTCTTCTTTGCTCTCTGTTCTGCACTCTGCACTCTGCTCTTTGCTCTCTGCTCTCTTCTTTGCTCTCTGCTCTGCACTCTGCTCTGCACTCTGCTCTTTTCTCTCTGCTCTGCTCTCTGCTCCCTGTAGACAGACAACACCGCTGCCCCAGTGTTGGCGTTGCGTGGTTGTCTGTCCCGTCTCCTGGGGCTCTCTCCCCCCGCCGTGCTCCCTGATTCGCTGTGTAAAAGCGTCCGTGAATGATGGATGACTGTGTCACCGCAGCCTGCAAAGGATTCATTTGTTTCATTGATTTCTCTTTAGGCAGAATGCCAGCGTCTGCCGCTTCCCACCTTTTCCCCAAGACTTCCAGCCGTAATAGACGGTAATGGTCTAAGACAAATCAACCCGTTTCTTGTATAAATAGCACCAAATAATCCCTGACTCTGCTCATGAGCACATTGGGGAGAAGCACTCGATGTGCTGGCCACTACACCCTGGTAGTATTAACCCCACTGAGAACATCCAGGCCCATTCTCAATGCCATAAGTCTCCCATACTTACAGCTCCATCTCAGGTCTCACAATGGATGGGTCATGACTGGCTGGCTGTCTGGAGGGGCAGTTAACTGCTAAACACATGCTCTATGACATGCCTTACTACACCACTTCACCACAACATTCTTCTTAGTGTGTTATTTCAAGTTATTTCAGGTTATTTCACACTCATATTAAAGTGTGTCCCTGAATTCCGGCATATGCACACACCTATTTAGTGGTATGACACTGATGTTCCAAACAAACCAAAATTTGCCTTGCACTCCTCATGAAATCTGTAGGAAATAGTTGTGATTAGAGAACACAAAATCTAAAGCATGGAATCTGAAATATTTTGGGCACATAGCAATCTGACTTACTTTGTGTAAGTATCACTTTTTGATTATTGACCATTGACAAAACTGATATTCCACTGTTGATTCTCAGTGGTTTCCCGTCAGGTCTACCTCTCCAATAACCATGCGTGGTGAAACTTAATCCAGTGCTCTGAGAGGGCAGTACCTCCAGGGCAGACCATGGTGCATTCAGCGAGGGCGAATAAGACCCCATCTACTGTGTTAATGAACGCAAATGCTGTGAAATCTCATCTGCTCCATGCAATCAATTTAACACTGCTGCCACCTGTGAGGTTCTGTGGATGGGACAGACATACTGGCCACCCCATCTTCAAGTATATGCCTGTGTGCTCTGTGCACCTCTCTGGGGTAAACATAGCCAAAGCCCCCTTCATGTCTGACATGAACAAGCCCTTCAACTGGGATGCTCTGAGGATTAGGTAATCTCACCATGATACCGTCTCTCTCTCTTTTTCTCTCTCTCGTCTTTCATTCCCTCCTAACCCTTCTCTCTCTCTCTCTCTCTCTCTCTCTCTCTCTCTCTCTCTCTCTCTCTCTCTCTCTCTCTCTCTCTCTCTCTCTCTCTCTCTCTCTCTCTCTCTCTCTCTCCATGGCTCATCTCTCTCTCTCTCTCTCTCTCTCTCTCTCTCTCTCTCTCTCTCTCTCTCTCTCTCTCTCTCTCTCTCTCTCTCTCTCTCTCTCTCCATTGCTCACCACTCTATCCTTTCTCTTTTTCATATCTCCCCCTCTTTCTCTGTCTCTCTCAATCCTCTCTCCCTCTGTCACTCACCTCTCTCTCTCAGGCTGCCATGGTGAAGTGCCTGTTCCACTCAGGGCAGATCTATCCTCAGGGGTCCTTACATCCTTAAGTGCCTCCAGAAAAGGTTAGTTGGCAGGTAATTGTCCAGCTGTGGTCGGGCTTATCTTAATCGTAGGTGCTTCAACGCAAGCTATACTTCCTGTGATGAAGAGGCTTACTTCAAGTGAAGGGAGGAGAAGGGAGAGGTGGAGAGAGGGATAACACTGTGGTTTCAACGACCCCATGATATGACAACAGTGATTTAAACTATTTTGTAGATGTAACTGTCACACAGAGACTATTATGTAACTCAAATGGTGGTATCTACCTGAAAACAGTCATGCAGGAGTCTGACCCAATGGTGCATAAAAACTTAAGCAAACATTTTTGGAATAATTTTTTATTTCATCTTCTAAACACATTATTTAAATATGTATTCAAAGTCCACCAATATTATTACCATAATTACAAATGTTGATGGTCAATCATTCAGAAATAAAAACATAACAACATGCATAGCAACACATGTCAACATAAGGCTACATTTCTGTGACTAGACTACCTTGCAGTTGAACTAGGCCCAAATCGTATGGGAGGGACATAATTTTAGGGCAGAGGCATTCCATTGTCATTTCAAAATTGTGTGTTATTCAAAAACGTTTTGCTGTATTTTCTGTACTTGAGTATGCATGTAATTACAATCAGGTGAGATAAAAATTTTCTAGCGCACATGCAGTCTCCTAGTGCACATGCAGTGCTAATGTGTTTGACTTCAGCTAAGTGCTCAAAACATATTTCATTCTATTTCCTAATGATTACAAATAGCCTACCAACTGAAAGCAGTGTAGCTGTTGTTTTTAAGGTAACATACTGGAAGTTACTGTAAAAACTTTACAGTAATAATTTACGGTAACATACTGTACTTTTTTTACAGTAACTTACATGTAACTGGCTGCCAGTTACCGTAAAAACAACAGCATTTATTTTACAGTGTACATTTCTCTAATATAAATGTCAGGTCTTAACAGCTATCTATATGATCATATGTTCAGGTCAATAGGAGCTCACTGTGGGGGGGGTTTGGTTGGGCCGAGTCAAAGGTCACTCTGGCCAATAAAATATTTCCAATGGTCCATCAATAACTGTGACATGCAGACTAATACAGTATGGAATAGCAGGGGGGATGGACCCAATGCTTGCATCAGGCACAATGGAAGAGTGAAAGACCAAAAGGTTACTCGACAGACATTGACCCTTACCCTGCCGCCCTCTCATATTTGCATAATAAGGTACAGTATACTTCAGACAGGTCAAAAATTTTAAAGTGGTGGCTGAAGTCAAAGGTTAGGAGGCCCATACGAATACATAAGGCGCTGCTGGGCTCTCGTAATGGAAACAAAGAGCTGTGTCTAGAGGGACAATCACTAATGATAAACAATAGATGGACCTTTGCTTGGAACCTCACATTAGCCTGTACCTTTATCATTAGACGTATTTCACATTGGAACCTCACATTAGCCTGTACCTTCATCATTAGACGTATTTCACATTGGAACCTCACATTAGACTGTACCTTCATCATTAGATGCATTTCTAATGTGACCACGCCTCATGGTGACAATCTTAATCATGGCATTAGGCCTATGTGTGTGTTTGTGTCTCTGTGTGTGTGTTGTGTAGAGAACCATCACCCCGTATGGCTATTAAATATGAACGGCCAAGGTCAGGGAGGTCGGGGCATGCATTTAGCACGGGTGACCAATGCCAAATGTAAAGGTCAAAGTGGAATTGCCTGTGCTGGAGCCATACGAAGGGACTTGGGTACATTTATGCATCTCATTGGCAGTGATTTATGGCTGGAGATAAGCTTAGGGATGGAAGAAAACACTCTCTTTTTCCCATGCTTGTGTAAATACACAACTTACTCATATCAATCACTGTGTCACACTGGATCACCACTGACTGTATGCTTCCTGCCCAGATTAGTAACAGCCTTTGTCTCATTCCGCCAGCTCCTTTACACATTGGGGAAGGCACAACTGGTATTGCAGCCATTTTGTGGCTTGACATCAGCATTTTCAAAAGCAGGAGTTGTGATATGTAGGTTTTTCTTTCTGCTGGCATTATTGTCTGGTAGATATGACCGACTGGTGGGATTATTCTCTAATGATTTCACACATTAAACAGACTCATTAAAAACACACATTAAACATAATAAACAGACATATTAAACAGACTATTAAACATATTAAACAGACACATTCAACATATTAAACAGACTCATATTAAAAACACACATTAAATATATTAAACAGACTCATATTAAAAACACACACCAAATATATTAAACAGACTCATATTAAATACACACATTAAATATATTAAACAGACTCATATTAAAAACACACATCAAATATATTAAACAGACATATTAAACATATTAAACAGACATATTAAACATATTAAACAGACATATTAAACAGACATATTAAACATATTAAACAGACATATTAAAGAGACATATTAAACATATTAAACAGACATATTAAACAGACATATTAAACAGACATATTAAACATATTAAACAGACATATTAAACAGACATATTAAACATATTAAACAGACATATTAAACAGACATATTAAACATATTAAACAGACACATTAAACAGACATATTAAACATATTAAACAGACATATTAAACAGACATATTAAACATATTAAACAGACATATTAAACAGACATATTAAACATATTAAACAGACATATTAAACAGACATATTAAACATATTAAACAGACATATTAAACAGACATATTAAACATATTAAACAGACATATTAAACATATTAAACAGACATATTAAACAGACATATTAAACATATTAAACAGACATATTAAACATATTAAACAGACATATTAAACAGACATATTAAACAGACATATTAAACATATTAAACAGACATATTAAACAGACATATTAAACAGACATATTAAACATATTAAACAGACACATTAAACAGACATATTAAACATATTAAACAGACATATTAAAAACACATATTAAACAGACATATTAAACATATTAAACAGATTATTAAACATATTAAACAGACATATTAAACATATTAAACAGACATATTAAACATATTAAACAGATTATTAAACAGACTATTAAACATATTAAACAGACATATTAAAAACACATATTAAACAGACATATTAAACATATTAAACAGATTATTAAACATATTAAACAGACATATTAAACATAATAAACAGACATATTAAACATATTAAACAGACTATTAAACATATTAAACAGACGTCTTAAACAGACATATTAAACATATTAAACAGACATATTAAACAGACATATTAAACAGACATATTAAACATATTAAACAGACATATTAAACATATTAAACAGACATATTAAACATATTAAACAGACGTCTTAAACAGACATATTAAACATATTAAACAGACATATTAAACAGACATATTAAACAGACATATTAAACATATTAAACAGACATATTAAACATATTAAACAGACATATTAAACAGACATATTAAACATATTAAACAGACATATTAAACATATTAAACAGACATATTAAACAGACATATTAAACAGACATATTAAACATATTAAACAGACATATTAAACAGACATATTAAACAGACATATTAAACATATTAAACAGACACATTAAACAGACATATTAAACATATTAAACAGACATATTAAAAACACATATTAAACAGACATATTAAACATATTAAACAGATTATTAAACATATTAAACAGACATATTAAACATATTAAACAGACATATTAAACATATTAAACAGATTATTAAACAGACTATTAAACATATTAAACAGACATATTAAAAACACATATTAAACAGACATATTAAACATATTAAACAGATTATTAAACATATTAAACAGACATATTAAACATAATAAACAGACATATTAAACATATTAAACAGACTATTAAACATATTAAACAGACGTCTTAAACAGACATATTAAACATATTAAACAGACATATTAAACAGACATATTAAACAGACATATTAAACATATTAAACAGACATATTAAACATATTAAACAGACATATTAAACATATTAAACAGACGTCTTAAACAGACATATTAAACATATTAAACAGACATATTAAACAGACATATTAAACAGACATATTAAACATATTAAACAGACATATTAAACATATTAAACAGACATATTAAACAGACATATTAAACAGACATATTAAACATATTAAACAGACATATTAAACAGACATATTAAACAGACATATTAAACATATTAAACAGACATATTAAACATATTAAACAGACATATTAAACAGACATATTAAACAGACATATTAAACATATTAAACAGACATATTAAACATATTAAACAGACATATTAAACATATTAAACAGACATATTAAACAGACATATTAAACATATTAAACAGACTATTAAACATATTAAACAGACATATTAAACAGACATATTAAACAGACATATTAAACATATTAAACAGACATATTAAACATATTAAACAGACTATTAAACATATTAAACAGACATATTAAACATATTAAACAGACTCATATTAAAAACACATATTAAACAGACATATTAAACACACGTATTAAACATATTAAACAGACTCATAAAGAAATATAAGAATAGCTTACGTGCAGCAATGTCAACACTTTCAATTCACTGCTTTACATCCTATCACATACTGTCGTATGCAAAAGTTTGGGCACCCCTCTGAGGCTGCATAATAATTTACTCTGTCATCACAGAAAATGATCACAGTGGCATGCCATTCATTTTCTAATAAAAGCTGAGTACTGGGGTATTGTCCAGACAAAGATTTTTAGTGTAACAATATTAAGTTGTATGAAATTAAATCAGATGTGAAAAAAAGGCTATGCAAAAATTTGGGCACCCTTGTCATTCTCTTGATTTGAATACCTGTAATACCTGGAACACACAATTGGTTTAGTTAGCTCATTAAGCCTTGAACGTCATAGACAAGTGCATCCAATTTAAGGTGGCCAATTGCAAGTTGTTGTTCTCTTTGACTCTCCTCTGAAGAGTGGCAACATGGGGGCCTCAAAACAACTCTCAAATGACCTGAAAACAAAGACTGTTCAACATTATGGTTTAGGGGAAGGCTACAAAAAGCTATCGCAGAGATGTAAGCTGTCAGTGTCCACTGTGAGGAACCACAGGCCACAGGCACAGTTCTTGTTAAGGCCAGAAGTGGCAGGCCAAGTAAAATATCGGAGAGGCAAAGGCGAAGGATGGTGAGAACGGTCAAAAACAGCCCACAGACCACCTCCAAAGACCTACAACATCATCTTGCTGCAGATGGTGTCACTGTGCATCGTTCAACAATTCAGCGCACTTTGCACAAGGAGAAGCTGTACGGGAGAGTGATGCGGAAGAAGCCTTTTCTGCACACACGCCACAAACACACATTTGGACAAGCCAGCTTCATTTTGGAATAAGGTGCTGTGGACTGATTGAGTTATTTGGTCATAACAAGGGGCGTTATACATGGCGGAAAAAGAACACAGCGTTCCAAGAAAAACACTTGCTACCCACAGTAAAATTTGGTGGGGGTTCCATCATGCTGTGGGGCTGTGTGGCCAGTGCCGGTACTGGGAATCTTGTTAAAGTTGAGGGTTGCATGGATTCCACTCAACATCAGCAGATTCTTGGGAATAATGTTGAAGAATCAGTCACAAAGTTGAAGTTACGCCGGGGCTGGATATTTCAACAAGACAACGACCTAAAACACTGCTCAAAATCTACCCGGGCATTTATGCAGAGGAACAAGTACAATGTTCTGGAATGGCCATCCCAGTCCCCAGACCTGAATATCATTGAGAATCTGTGGGATGATTTGAAGCTGGCTGTCCATGCTCGGCAACCATCAAATCTAACTGAACTGGAGATGTTTTGTAAGGAGGAATGGTCCAAAATACCTTCATCCAGAATCCAGGCACTCATTAGAGGCTATGGGAAGCGTCTAGAGGCTGTTATTTTAGCAAAAGGAAATTGATGTGATTTTTCTGTTGGGGTGCCCAAATGTATGCACCTGTCTAATTTAGTTTTGATGCATATTGCACATTTTCTGTTAATCCAATAAACCTAATTTCACTACTGAAATATTACTCTGTCCATCAGTTATTTGATAGATCAAAATGAAATTGCTGATCCAATTATTTTATCCAGTTATTTATACATTGAAATCATGGAAATTGTCAGGGGTGCCCAAACTTTTGCATACAACTGTACTGTCTAGTCTGTTTGAAACTAGCTGTAATTGTAAATGTATGCATTATTATAGTACTACTGTGTTCTGCTGTGTTCTAGCTCCTTACTTCAGAGAACCCAGGCACTGCTCTTTGCCAAATAAATTAGTACATGGTTTGCTTGGAAAATGAATCTTAGAAAATGGACCCAGATCCACTGTGCCTTTCAGTTACAAGCAGATTAGTTTATGACGTACTCTTAAGCTTGTAAATCAATTCACTACTGATTAAAATACATTTCTCTGTTGTAACCTCCCACCAATGGAGTTTTATGTGCAGTGGCCAAACGTGGTTTCGCCTTTGGGAGCGGCTGCATTTGGGGCAGCCGAGGCTGAGTTGGTCAATTACTCTACACCCAGGCTTCAAGCATTTTGCAGGCCTCTAGGAGAGGAACATGCTCTCCACGTCCCTTTGTCCTTAAATGGGAAAACCAGCCTGGCCTTTTAGAACACCCCCAAGAGGTTCAGCCTGGCCTTTTGGAACACCCCCAAGAGGTTCAGCCTGGCCTTTTAGAACACCCCCAAGAGGTTCAGCCTGGCCTTTTGGAACACCCCCAAGAGGTTCAGCCTGGCCTTTTTGAACACCCCCAAGAGGTTCAGCCTGGCCTTTTGGAACACCCCCAAGAGGTTCAGCCTGGCCTTTTGGAACACCCCCAAGAGGTTCAGCCTGGCCTTTTGGAACACCCCCAAGAGGTTCAGCCTGGCCTTTTGGAACACCCCCAAGAGGTTCAGAACTCAGCCAGAAAAATAAAACGTGTTTGAACTGTGCTCCAAAGCGGGAACGCGCTCTTGTGCGACACAGTTTTACCTGACGGTCTCCAATTGTAATACATTTAGTCTTTCCTTCTAATGCTGGTGTTTAGTTTTTCCATGAGATGATCAAAGGATGGCAATGTGCTACAACATAGACATGAGTGTATATTACATAGCACCTATTTTCCCCTTGTGGCTGTCATAGCTCAGCCATTGTCATATATCACCTAAGTATCAGATACCATATAAAGCATTGGAAAAACTTAACACCACAATAAAACATTATAATTCATGTTGCTCTTGAATATGACGATGGTGGTTTAAAGTTTCTTGGAGGAATGGATTGTGAGGGATTGGGCATTTGAATACCAGAAATGACACATTAGATTACTCCCTCCCTCCCTCTCCTTCTGAACACATCAGCCCCAGAGGCAGTTTGTATACAGTGGTTCTCTCTGTGTTCTGTCACATTCATCTCTATTCCTGTTCACCATGGGGCATTAGAGCCACATCAGCCTCCATTACCGCCATGCAGATTCAACCATCACTGACAATATAAATCATGATAAGATGAAGCCGACGCCCCATAAACACCATCAGGTATATGACATCATACCAGCGGCTGAATAGGAGATCCCACCAGTCATCTCTATGTGTTTACTCCCACAGGATAGCATAGAGATATGGATATCATTATTTCTTTATATGTCTTTAACTGTGTATTACCACAGATGTAGGATCTTAATTTGAGCCAGTTTGTTACGGCAGGAAAATAATCCTGCATCAACAGGAAATGTGAATTATTATGTGGATTATAATTAATGGATATTTTGTATTTGTATTTTTTATTTAATCTTTATTTAACTAGGCAAGTCAGTTAAGAACAAATTCTTATTTACAATGACGGCCTACATCAGCCATAGTAGTACAGTGCCCCTAGGGTTAAGTGCCTTGCTCAAGAGCACATCGACACAGGGCACATCGACAGGTTACGAACCAGCGACCTTTTGGTTACTGGCCCAACGCTCTAATACATTTTTTGTTAGGGAAAATCCAGCCTGAAATTTGAAAGTGGAAATTACAAACTTTAGAAGCCTTTTAAACCTCAAATACACTACAAGTTTGCATTTCCTGCTGTGCAGGAATATTCTTAGCAACAAAAGAGTGATCAAAGTAAGATCCTACATCTGTACTCATTCAGCGGCTCCATCTGAAAAGGTGTTTGTGTGCGAGACAGTATTTTTCTGGGTTTGGTTCACATCCATCACTCAGTAGTGGGAGGCCCTGCATGGCTGGCCTGCTTGTGTGGAGAGATTTACACTGTAATGCGTCAAATCAACAGACCTTTACAGTAAAATAGGATATTTATCAATAGGGGTGATCAATAATGCAAGCTGGTTGTTGTGTAATTATTAAGGTCAGGGCGTATTAATAAAGCTGTCCCACCCCACCTCATGATGCCAGAGGCTACGATGGATACTGTGGAACAACATGAAAAAAAGACTACAGTGTACTATAGAATACTACAGTACTTATTATAGAATGATGTAGTAGACTGTAGTATACGGTAGAATACTATACTACATAATGTAGTATCCTTCGATCATGAGTAGTACTTACTATATAATGTTGTAATATACTGTAGAATACTATAGTGCATACTACAGTAATGTCCGCAAAAACACTACAGTCCCCAAAAACACTATATTTTCTAAAGGATAGTAAATGCTACAGTATTTAATTTGCATATGACCAGCCCATTCCCCTCCCCCATATGCCAATTTTTTTCACCCATGAGTGAGAAACCTACATGCCAAGTATAGACCATATAATGTGTTCCCTACAGAGGTGAGAAAAGAGCACAATCTCTGAACTGTCTGTTCAGACCCCAGTTTTACCTACCTACCTACCTACCTACCTACCTACCTACCTACCTACCTACCTACCTACCTACCTACCTACCTACCTACCTACTTACTTACAGGTTATGGAGAATGAGCTCTTTTAGTATTTCTCCAGTAGGTTTCCTAAAGGAGAAAGCCTCTACTTCTATATCAAATAGCAAAAACACTATAGTAAATTCTAAAAAGTATACTACAGTCTGCAAAAACAACAAGTTGAAATATTACAGTTTTCTTTTACTACAGTAATTATACTATACTTACATCTACATACAACAGTGTACTACAGTAAAGTCTGCAAAAAACACACACTACAGTGAATACTATAGTATTTATACCTTAGTTTTGTATTTTCTTTCATTTTGGGAGGGTTGTTGCTTCTCCATACTGCCCTGAGCAAAACTGCCCTGAGCAAATGGTCAAATCATTACTGTACCATTACATCCTACGGCTTTTTGGCCATAGCAGAACTGTATGAATGACTGAGCTATGAGCTGTTGAGGTTTTGTGTCAACCTCTTAGAAAGACCACCTCCATCTTCATAAGCCAGGCAACATCTGTTCCCTCTATTGACATAAATAAGACTGGGAAGCACACATCGTCCAATTATTATATATATTTTTTTATTGAACCTTTATTTAACTAGGCAAGTACTCATGGGATTAATGGTATTCTGCATGTAACGACCATGCTACAGTTGAAATAGACAACATATAGAAGGCAGGAAAAACAGATAAACGGTAAAAATCAATAGTTGTGGAAGACTTTGGGATGTCATTGTTACGTGGAAATATGAGAGGGATCCAGTGTGGCCCTCCCGGCAGCTCTTACAAATAGTAGCTACACGATGCAGTTGGTAATGTCATGTTCTTCACTGAAGCGTGGATAATTTGTCTCAAGGAGTGACAATTCAAGCAAGAGAGATTTCTCTATAGAGATTTGAGTTAAACAGTACAGGAGGGGAACAATGCAGACGCGCACACACACACACACACACACACTAGTGGAGACAATGAGCCAGTCCATATCGGGATTTTTGTTTCACAGCCGCGGCCTCCTGGGACAGAGGGGCCTGCCAATAACACTTAAGAGACAGAGCAGGAAAAGTAAGCACATTTATTAGAGCTTATCACTCATGTATTTTCTGGCAGCATTTGTGATTACAGATCAAGTGATTGACTAACTGGACATTCAGCCAGTGAGTTATGAACAGGATCTATCATCCTAGACCGGCAGATTCTTCACATCGGCTATAACTCATCCTCTCTCAGGGTGCTATATCAGAGAGGACGCCTCTGCCGGAAGAGTTAAATAATAACTTCACCTTTATTGTAAATCTGTAGAAAATTAAACCTGTGCAGAGGCCGTTCCGTTCTGTCCTGCTGGGGGAAGGTGGGTGGGTGGGTGGGGTGGATCAATATAACTGTTGATGGGGTTATTGATAGACTGCAGATGAGGTGGGGAGAGGGGACGGGGTGGGGCCTCACCTTGAATGGATTGGCAGGGTGTGTATGGAGCATTAGACTCACACAAACAGAGAGACTCACGCACATGTAGGCAAGTCGGCTCTTACACACACCCACAAACACAGTCTATACTGTCTATACAGTAAATAATACTTTGAAGGGGACCTCTCACCATGAAAAAAGAGCAGGGAAATTTAACAAAACATCATCACATTTCTCGAGGATTCCAAAAAAGAACTGTTTTGTGCAATGATCCTGTTTCCTCAGTATGCACAGACATGTTGTATTGTGTTATCCATGCAGTAAATCAATTTCTTACAGTTTGATGAGCATAGTAGCAGACACATGGGACTGATTGAGATGAAATAATACAGAGAACACTTCACAGTGAAATATCTCACACAAGGTTCAGATCTCTATGTCTTCAAAACTACAAGCCTTCAAACCGTTATGAAAGCCGCTTTTACGAAACGAAAAAATAAAACTCATCCAGCTCTGTGGTTCTGGGAACACATTGGACCCTTGAGGTGGCCGTTCACTTTGGATTCACCCCAGAGGATTCCACACATTGCTGCAGCCTCCATTCCACAGAGTTGAGTTCTGGCAGGGAAGAGATGGCCACTATCCCCTGGGTGTGACGCTGCCTGCTGGCCTCCTGGTCCTCGTCCTGATCCTGGTCTGTGGTGGTGGGTGTGGCTGGGACAGGGAGCATTGCCAGGCTGGGCTTAAGGACCAGTGTGCTTCTGGATTGTTCTGCTTCTGGGGTTCAGTACACCACCACCACCACCAACCCCACCACCACCACCATCACACCACCATCATCACCACTGTCACCACCACCATCATCACCACTGTCACCACCAACAATTGTGAGTTAATGCCTGAACTTAACCTTAAACACGATGAAATTTGACATTTGGAACAACTTTGAAATTTGACATTCGGGAAAAATGGATGAACGTCTAATTCTGACATGAGATAGTGAGAGCTGGTAGCTCTCCCACCCCTCCTCCATTCCCCCCAAGGCCCCACCGACCTGCCACCCCTCCTCCATTCCCCCCAAGGCCCCACCGACCTGCCACCCCTCCTCCATTCCCCCCAAGGCCCCACTGACCTGCCACCCCTCCTTTTCATTCCTCTCTCTGCGTTTAAATGACTAGTGGCCATTTCCTGTCCCGTCCGTCTCAGACGGGGCCCACGGCATGGCAACCGCTGGATCATGTCCGTCACCCTCTCTCTTCACCTGTATCTCTCCCACTATTTCTCTCCTTCGTTTTCTCCCCCTCTCTTCCTCTGTATCTCTCTCTCTCTTTCTCTCCTTCTCTTTCTCCCTCCCTCTCTTTTTCTGTCTCAGGGCACTTGGTTTCCCCTGGTCATCAAACGAGGCGGCCGCGAGCAGCCGGGGAACGGGTGTAGAGTCCAACCTCAGCGTGGTTAACAGGGACCTGGCTCTGTCTGCAGCCATGTGCCTGGAGGATGAAGAAATAGTGCTCACACTAATAATGTAATTACATTATTAAAACACACACATAATAATAATAATAATAATTACAGTATTAAAACACACACACACACATAATAATAATAATAATAATGTAATTACAGTATTAAAACACACACACACATAACAATAATAATAAAAATAATTGAATTACAGTATTAAAACACACACACATAATAATAATAATAATCTAATTACAGTATTATTGCCTTGCCATAAGGTTACCTTCATGAGCACTGTGGTATAATTCTAATTGGCTTTATTAAGGGGCTTTAATCTAATACCCACTCATTGCACTGCCACAGGCAGAGTGTCAATGGAGTTGTGACTCAACAAATGTAACCTAGCATGTACTCCATGTAATAATTATAATTTAGTTTTTTAATAGACACTATTATTGAGAGAGGCTTACAGTAGTGAGTACATACATTTTAATACTTTTTCGTACTGGTCCCCCGTGAGAATCAAACCCACAATCCTGGCACTTTGCCATGCTCTACCAACTGAGCTACACGGGACCTAGCGATCCAGGATCCAGTCTAGCCGTGCGGAGAGGACAGCTATAGCATGGCTGTCGTTGTTGTGATGCTGGGTGTCCTGTCTAAGTTTATCACAGAGGGCTTCCCAGTCTAAAGCCTCAGACAGATCAATAGAGCTCCGCTGAGCCCATTATCTGATGTGATGCAGTAAGGTAGGGTTATGAGAAAAACAGCACCGCAACATCTGACCCCGTTTAAAAATGTTATACCAATTAAGTGGGATTTGGAGTGTAAGTAATTAAGCAGATATCTTTCTCGCATGCACACACGCGAACACGCACACGCACACACACACACACACACACACACACACACACACACACACACACACACACACACACACACACACACACACACACACACACACACACACACACACACACACACACACACACACACACACACACACATTCAGTGGAAACAGACTTCTTAATGCAACAAGCTCTCACAGTCAGAATAAGAATCATCCATATTTCTCTAATTTCGAAGTTGTTCCAAATTGTTTCAGGTTAAGTTTAGGCATTAACTCCAACCTTTTAAGGTAAGGGTTAAGGTTTTGAATAGGCTTAAACCTAAAATCTCAAAAACAAACTTTCTATCGCTGGATTCAAACATGCAACCTTCCGCACCAGAGGCAGATGCTGTGAGTGTGTGTGTCTCTGTGTGTTTGTCTGCACTAGAGGAAGATGCTTACATACCCGTCCACAACGCCCTAGCAAAACTGAAACCTACTTGAAAGTAAGAGCACTACTTTGCCCCTAGTGGCCGGTTTCTATGTCATCTCCCGGCGTCTTCAGACATGGATGGACGTCTAATCCTGACTTGTATCATGTGTGAACTGGCTGCTTAATGAAAGTAGAGCAGAAATACATTCTGTTCCTGTACATTTCACTTCCTGCTTCTCTAGTTTTCTCATCACATTTATTCATTTATTTTCTTTGTCTTTCTTATTTGTGTCAATTAGTTACACTAAATCAGATTTTTTAATTCATGGTTACAGTAAACTCAACATTTCAACGTAAAATAGCCTGAAAAAGGTATTGGTGTGTGACTAATTTGGTGTGTGTTTGCATGAGAGTGCGTCAATAAACATCTGTGTCAACGTGTGTGTGTATGTATGTGTGTATATGTATATGTGTGTGTGTGTGTGTGTGATAGAGAGAGATAAATAGAGAGAGAGAGAGAGAGAGAGAGAGAGAGAGAGAGTAAAGCCAGTGATATGTCAGAGAGAGGAGCCTTAGGTGTGGTGAGAGGATTAGACAAAATGACAGTAAACACCTGAATGACAAGACGATGGGGAGGAAGGTGTGTGTGTGTGTCTTTGTGTGTCTGTGTGTGTGTGTGTGTGTGTGTGTCTGTGTGTTTCTCTCTGTGTGTGTGTGTCTGTGTGTGTCACTGTGTTTGTGTGTGTCTATGTGTCTGTGTGTGTATGTGCATGTGTGTGTGTGAAGGAGATTAATATATTTTCCATTCTTTCGATTTTTTGGGGGGTGATGGGCTGAGTAAAGTGAGGACCCCAAAATGACTATGTACAAGATGAGTGGAATGAGGGGATGAAAAGGGATGCAGAGAGTGAAGGTTTGAATGAGTGAAGGAAGTAGACAAAGAGTGAGATCGAAGTAGGAGTGAGTGAGTGAGTGAGTGTCTGAGTAAGGAGGGAGTGTCTGAGTAAGGAGGGAGTGTCTGAGTAAGGAGAGAGTGTCTGAGTAAGGAGAGAGTGTCTGAGTAAGGAGGTAGTGTCTGAGTAAGGAGAGAGTGTCTGAGTAAGGAGAGAGTGTCTGTGTAAGGAGAGAGTGTCTGAGTAAGGAGGGAGTGTCTGAGTAAGGAGGGAGTGTCTGAGTAAGGAGAGAGTGTCTGAGTAAGGAGGGAGTGTCTGAGTAAGGAGAGAGTGTCTGAGTAAGGAGGTAGTGTCTGAGTAAGGAGAGAGTGTCTGAGTAAGGAGAGAGTGTCTGAGTAAGGAGAGAGTGTCTGAGTAAGGAGGGAGTGTCTGAGTAAGGAGGGAGTGTCTGAGTAAGGAGAGAGTGTCTAAGTAAGGAGAGAGTGTCTGAGTAAGGAGGGAGTGTCTGAGTAAGGAGAGAGTGTCTGAGTAAGGAGGGAGTGTCTGAGTAAGGAGGGAGTGTCTGAGTAAGGAGAGAGTGTCTGAGTAAGGAGGTAGTGTCTGAGTAAGGAGAGAGTGTCTGAGTAAGGAGAGAGTGTCTGAGTAAGGAGAGAGTGTCTGAGTAAGGAGGGAGTGTCTGAGTAAGGAGGGAGTGTCTGAGTAAGGAGAGAGTGTCTGAGTAAGGAGAGAGTGTCTGAGTAAGGAGGGAGTGTCTGAGTAAGGAGAGAGTGTCTAAGTAAGGAGGGAGTGTCTGAGTAAGGAGGGAGTGTCTGAGTAAGGAGAGAGTGTCTGAGTAAGGAGGGAGTGTCTGAGTAAGGAGGGAGTGTCTGAGTAAGGAGAGAGTGTCTGAGTAAGGAGGGAGTGTCTGAGTAAGGAGGGAGTGTCTGAGTAAGGAGAGAGTGTCTGAGTAAGGAGAGAGTGTCTGAGTAAGGAGGGAGTGTCTGAGTAAGGAGAGAGTGTCTGAGTAAGGAGGGAGTGTCTGAGTAAGGAGGGAGTGTCTGAGTAAGGAGAGAGTGTCTGAGTAAGGAGAGAGTGTCTGAGTAAGGAGGGAGTGTCTGAGTAAGGAGAGAGTGTCTGAGTAAGGAGAGAGTGTCTGAGTAAGGAGGGAGTGTCTGAGTAAGGAGAGAGTGTCTGAGTAAGGAGGGAGTGTCTGAGTAAGGAGAGAGTGTCTGAGTAAGGAGGGATTGTCTGAGTAAGGAGGGAGTGTCTGAGTAAGGAGGGAGTGTCTGAGTAAGGAGAGAGTGTCTGAGTAAGGAGGGAGTGTCTGAGTAACCTGAAAACCACTTCACTCTAGCCAGGTCAACTGGACTGCACTTGACCTCCCGAACCGTGTGAGTGTTTGTATATGTTCAACATCCCAATGCTTAACGTGGGGCTGAATCAAATAAATTCACAATTCATTTAAAGTGTATTTAACAACATAATGTGATTGAGGGAGTGAAGGGCGGAATTAGTGAAGGATTGAGTGAAAGAGTGAGAAGTGGAGTGAAGGAATTATGAAAAAAGGGATCCTAGATCTGCTAGAACTATACTTTGAGCTAGATCTTTGATCCTAGATCTGCTAGAACTATACTTTGAGCTAGATCTTTGATCCTAGATCTGCTAGAACTATACTTTGAGCTTTGTGAATCCTACTTTACAACGGCAGGGTCTTCGTCTGCGTGTGACCCCGTTTCCCCTTCGGCGACCCCCCCCCCCCCCCCCCCCCGCCTTACCCCGCGGCACCTCCTGTCTTTCCCCCCAACTCCCCAAGCTCTGGAAGATGGTAGAGCTTGGTGGAAGGCATGCCAAGGCAGTAGACACTTTTAAGCAAAGATTAAAGGTTTTTCTTTTTAATCAGTCATTTGGCAGTGATGTTAGCGCTTCACCCCGGCACTGCTAGGGATCAATTTTTAATGCTGCTGTGCAGAGAGCAGCCACTTGATTGCCAAGAGAAGAGCTATTTACAAAGGATCTATTTACAAATATGCTTTAGAAATATGCAAAGGGCACAATTGACATCTCTTAAGGAATTCGATATATGAGCTCACTCTGTCATGAGGCACGACCTCTATGGGGTTCTGATCTCGGCAACGTGAGCGTGTGTGTTTGTGTGCTTGTGTGTGTGTGTAAAGGATCCCAGTGGTGTTGCATTGTGTTTTTTGGCTCCATGTTCTGCTGCCAGAAGTCAGAATATCTGGGTCAATCAACATCATACTACATACATCACAGATCACACACAACACATCAACATCAATGGAATTCTCCTGTCACACAAACAACATAGCCTATCCATAATCAAACAGCTACTGTCTCCCTACCGTACCATAGACTCTTAGTGGGCACCTTGCCCTCCGTTCCGATCTGGCTAGACAGGGACTAGGCATGTGATTCACCCTAACAAGGCGTCCGTTGAGTTCACCCCTTCACTTCTCACTGAACACCTTGGTCCACACAAAGGAGGACCTGACACCACCCCCCCCCCCCCCCTCTCTCCCTCTCTCCCCCACTACCCACCCAGCACACACACTATTGATCCCATGGTTGACCCTGTACAGGCAGAATCAATACACTATCAAATGGCATCATTGTAAGCGGTTAGCTACAATGACAATGGGTTGTTTGTTCAGTTAATTTCCAATGAGTTAGGAAATGCAGTGCTCTAATCCATGTCCACTCTCTTTCTCTTCCCATTGATAAGATTAGATAGGAGAGGGTGGTAGGAATAGGAGAGGGTGGTAGGAATAGGAGAGGGTGGTAGGAATAGGAGAGGGTGGTAGGAATAGGAGAGGTGGTAGGAATAGGAGAGGGTGGTAGGAATAGGAGAGGGTGGTAGGAATAGGAGAGGTGGTAGGAATAGGAGAGGGTGGTATTAATAGGAGAGGGTGGTAGGAATAGGAGAGGTGGTAGGAATAGGAGAGGGTGGTAGGAATAGGAGAGGGTGGTAGGAATAGGAGAGGGTGGTAGGAATAGGAGAGGGTGGCAGGAATAGGAGAGGGTGGTAGGAATAGGAGAGGGTGGTAGGAATAAGAGAGGGTGGTAGGAATAGGAGAGGGTGGTAGGAATAGGAGAGGGTGGTAGGAATAGGAGAGGTGGTAGGAATAGGAGAGGGTGGTAGGAATAGGAGAGGGTGGTAGGAATAGGAGAGGGTGGTAGGAATAGGAGAGGGTGGTAGGAATAGGAGAGGGTGGTAGGAATAGGAGAGGTGGTAGGAATAGGAGAGGGTGGTAGGAATAGGAGAGGGTGGTAGGAATAGGAGAGGTGGTAGGAATAGGAGAGGGTGGTATGAATAGGAGAGGGTGGTAGGAATAGGAGAGGTGGTAGGAATAAAATAACAATAACGAGGCTATATACAAGGAGTACCGGTACCGAGTCAATGTGCGGGTTAGTCGAGGTAATTGAGGTAATATGTACATGTAGGTAGGGGTAAAAGTGACTAGGCATTCAGGATAGACAGCAAACAGAGTAGCAACAGCTTATGTACAGAGTGTGAAAGTGTGTCTATGTGTGTGTGTGTGTGTGTGTATTGGAGTGTCAGTGTAGTCCTGTGAGTGTACATAGAGCCAAGGGAGGGAGCACACACACTCACACATAGTCATGCACGCATGCAGATTAGAAAAGACAGTAGATCAACATTTAGACTGAACATGTTTTTAGATCATACACCTCAGTCTACGTAGTGATGTATAATGTCTCTTCTAAGTAGAGTTATGTGTATGGTGTATCCTCTGTCTTTCTTGTGGGTTATGGTGAAACGCCTGCGGCTGTGACAGGTCTGAGAGGCCTGTGGCTGGGGCTCTGGTTAGCAGAGGAGGGGGCAGTGGAGGGAATGAGTGAAGGTGCAGTTTCGGGCGGGTGGGTTTACATTAGGCAGCTCCCGCCTCCTGCCCCTCACCTGACATCAGTAATAAAAATGAACAACAGGTCCGACTGCTCTGGGGCGTAGGTGAGCGGAGATGGGGGGAAGGAGGGGGTGGTGGAGGGTTGTTGAGTAGGTTGGTTCATTGACACTGCTGTCACCAATTTGCCGGCTGCTCCAGACAGCCGTAGGAGCTGATAAACAGAGAAGCCCTGCTTCGATTTCCCATCCAATCCCATTTGGAAACACATGGCTCTTCCTGGGTGCTAGAGGCCTGAGGGAGGGAGAGAGGGACAAAGGAGGGAGAGGGAGAGAGGGAGATGAGGGAGTAGAGAGGGGGAGGAGAGGGGGGGAGAGAGGGAGAGAGGTAGAAAGTGGGAGAGGGGGAGGAGGGGGAGGAGGGGGAGGAGGGAGTGAAGAAGTCCTAACCTGGCCGTAGAGCTCATTCAATTCAATTTCAATTTCAATTCAATTTAAGGGCTTTATTGGCATGGGTAACATATGTTAACATTGCCAAAGCGAGTGAAGTAGATAGTAAACAATAAAAATGAACAGTAAACATTACACTCAGAAGTTCCAAAAGAATAAAGACATTTCAAATGTCATATTATGTATACATGTAGTGTTGTAACAATGTGCAAATAGTTTAAGTACAAATGGGAAAATAAATAAACATAAATATGGGTTGTATTTTCAATGGTGTTTGTTCTTCACTGGTTGCCCTTTTCTTGTGGCAACAAATCACACATCTTGCTGCTGTGATGGCACACTGTGGTATTTCACCCAGTAGATATGGGAGTTTATCAAAAATGGGATTGTTTTCAAATTCTTTGTGGATCTGTGTAATCTGAGGGAAATATGTGTCTCTAATATGTTCATACATTTGGCAGGAGGTTAGGAAGTGCAGCTCAGTTTCCATCTCATTTTGTGGGCAGTGTGCAAATAACCTGTCTTCTCTTGAGAGCCAGATCTGCCTATGGTGGCCTTTCTCAATAGCAAGACTATGCTCACTGAGTCTGTACATAGTCAAAGCTTTCCTTAAGTTTGGGTCAGTCACAGTGGTCAGGTATTCTGCCACTGTGTACTCTCTGTTTAGGGTCATATAGCATTCTAGTTTGCTCTGTTTTTTTGTTCAATCTTTCCAATGTGTCAAGTAATTCTCTTTTTGTTTTCTCCTGATCTGGTTGGGTCTAAATGTGTTGTTGTCCTCTCTCTCTCTCTCTCTCTCTCTCTCTCTCTCTCTCTCTCTCTCTCTCTCTCTCTCTCTCTCTCTCTGTCTCTCTCTCTCTCTCTCTCTCTCTCTCCTTCACTCTCTCTCTCTCCTTCACTCTCTCTCTCTCTCCTTCACTCTCTCTCTCCACTCACTCTTTCTCCTTCACTCTAAGCTTAGAATAATGTGCAGCGTTCCGCCTCTCAGGCAACATCAGCACTTTAAAGACCTCCACTGGTGCGGGGTGTCAAAACCTAGAGACGGGGTGCTGAACTCTCTCCTTCTCCCCCAGAGAGTTAAGGAGCTCAGGTTTAAACCCCCTCTTCTCTCTTCCTTAACACTAGCGTCAGAGGACAACTCTGGGCGCTAAGCACCAGTGATCAAACATAAACTGCTGCTCGGTGTGCTCAACTCTGGACGGCCCAGCTAATAGGATTGGAAGCCCCCAGGTGAGCGAGGGGACACCTCTAATCAGGATGATTAGCAGATGGCTAACGAGCCCTTACATCTAGACCTCAGACAGAGTGGGAGCTTCATGTGTAGTGGTATGAAGACTATATCGAGGTTATAATGGATACAGTAATAATGCATGTGTCATAGTAAGCAATCTAACCACTTATGCTGCTGCCATGCTGTTTATTATTATTATTTATCCTACTACCAGTCACTTTCTCTTAATGTACACCTGTACCTTAAATTCTCCAGTACCCCTGTATTTACTGTAGATTCCTCTCTTATTTTTTATTAGTTCAAAAATAATAAGTTACTGCAGTGTTGGGTAAGGCAGGCAAGTTAAGCATTCCACTGTACTTGTGCATGTGACAAATACAACTTGAACATGAACTTCAAACAGAATGAGGATGCAGTGCGCACTGACACAAATGAAGCCAAATGTGTCTGCTTTAGAACTATAACTACAGCTGTACAAACACACACACACACACGTGCACGCACGCACACACGCACACACAAACACGCACGCACATTGAACTTTTATAAAATCATCACTTACACCAAAACAATTACCACAGATGGAACTCATCACTGACTAAGCAAAAGTCACCCAGCGTGGCAAACAGAACACACAGTGTAATTACCACCCAGCTAGCTGCTGGTTTCCACTTGGTAATAATGATGCCTCTCTCTGAACTTAATAAGGCTCTTAGGGGAGGAGGGGGGTGGGAAGGGTGTTCACAGTCGGGGGTAGGTGGAGGTGAGGTTGACCTCCCTATGGAGGAGAGTGAGGGCTGGGGGACTGGGGGACACTGACCTGGAGGGTGAGGTGGTGAGGAGGTGAGGTGGTGAGGTGATGAGGAGGTGAGATGGTGAGGAGGTGAGGAGATGAGGAGGTGAGGAGGAGAGGTGGTGAGGAGGTGAGGAGTTGAGGTGGTAAGGAGGTGAGGAGTTGAGGATGTGAGGAGGTGAGGTGAAGAGGTGAGGTGGTGAGGAGGTGAGGAGGTGAGGAGGTGAGGGGTGAGGTGGTGAGGAGGTGAGGTGACTCGGAGAGGCTACAAACATAGATAGATAGAGCGAGAGTGAGAGAGAGAGACAGAAATAGAGAGAGAAACAGACAGACTGACAGACAGAAAGACAGAGAGTAAGAGAGAGAGAGAGAGAGATACATCTAAGACATTATAACCAACAAAAACGGGTCACAACTCCTGCAGCTCTGTCGCACGCTGGGTATGTACATGGTCGGATTCGAGGGGACTCCTATGGCAGGTACACCTACAGTATAGCTAATTTCTTGGCAGCAGTACTGTAGACTACTTTATCACTGACCTCAACCCAGACTCTCTCAGAGCGTTCACAGTCAGCCCACTGACACCCCCCATCAGATCACAGAAAAATCACAGTCTACTTGAACAGAGCAATACTCAATCATGAGGCATCAAAGCCAAAGGAACAGTAATATTAAGAAATGCTATAGATGGAAGGAATGTAGTGTGGAAACCTATAAAAAAACAATGAGCCAAGTTAACTTCCTGTACAAAACGTTCCACTGTAATAGTGAAGGTGTAAACTTGGCAGTAGAAAATCTAAACAGTATATTTGACCTCTCGGCTTCCCTATCAAATCTAAAAATATCAAACAGAAAACCGAAGAAAATTGGAAAACACTAAACAAACAACAACACGAAGAGTTATCTATCCAAAATGGAGATGTATGGGTAAACCACTTTTTGGCTCTATAACAAAGAACAAACAGCAAAAACATATCCATGATCAAATACAAATCTTAGAACCCACTGGATTCTCCAATTACCTTGAATGAACTATAGGACAAAATAAAAACCCTCCAACCCAAAAAGGCCTGTGGTGTTGATGGTATTCTCAATGAAATTATAATATATATAGACAACTAATTCCAATTGGCTATACTTAAACTCTTTAACATCATCCTTGGACTGATCACCCCAATCCACAAAAGTGGAGACAAATTTGACCCCAATAACTACCGTGGTATATGCGTCAACAGCAACCTTGGGAAAATACTCTGCATTATCATGAACAGCAGACTAGTTAATTTCCTTAGTGAAAACAATGTACTGAGCAAATGTCAAATTGGCTTTTTACCAAATTATTGTACGACAGACCACGTATTCACACCCTAATTGACAAACAAACAAATCAAAACAAAGGCAAAGTCTTCTCATGCTTTATTGATTTCAAAAAAGCCTTTCGACTCAATTTGGCTTGAGGGTCTGTTATACAAATTGATGGAAAGTGGTGATGGGGAAAAACATATGACATTATACAATCCATGAACACAATCAGTGTGTGGTTAAAATTGGCAAAAAACACACACATTTCTTTCCACAGGGCCGTGGGGTAAGATGCATCTTAAGCCGCAACCTCTTCAACATATACAGTTGAAGTCGGAAGTTTACATACACTTAGGTTGAAGTCATTAAAAGTAATTTTTAAACCACTCCACAGTTTTCATGTTAACAAGCTATAGTTTTGGCAAGTCGGGTAGGATCTACTTTGTGCATGACACAAGTAATTGTTTACAGACAGATTATTTCACTTGTAATTCACTATATCACAATTCCAGTGGGTCAGAAGTTTACATACACTAAGTTGACTGTGCCTTTAAACAGCTCGGAAAATTCCAGAAAATGATGATCATGGCTTTAGAAGCTTCTGAAAGGCTAATTGACATAATTTGAGTCAATTGGAGGTGTACCTGTGGATGTATTTCAAGGCCTACCTTCAAACTCAGTGCCTCTTTGCTCGACATCATGGGAAAATCAAAAAAAATCAGTCAAGACCTCAGATCTTTCTTTTTTTTGTAGACCTCCACAAGCAAATGGATCTTCCAAATGGACAATGACCCCAAGCATACTTCCAAAGTTGTGGCAAAGTGGCTTAAGGAAAACAAAGTCAAGGTATTGGAGTGGCCATCACAAAGCCCTGAATCCTATAGAAAATTTGAGGGCAGAGCTGAAAAAGCATGTGCGAGCAAGGAGGCCTACAAACCTAACTCAGTTACACCCGTTCTGTCAGGAGGAATGGGCCAAAATTCACCCAATTTATTGAGGGAAGCTTGTTTAAAAGGCAATGCAATTTAAAGGCAATGCTACCAAATACTAACTAGTGTTTCTGTCACCAACCAAGGAGGGCCTACAGCATCACCTAGATCTTCTGCACAGATTCTGTCTGTGCCCTGACAGTCAATCTCAGTAAGACAAAAATAATGGTGTTCCAAAAAAGGTCCAGTTGCCATGACCACAAATACAAATTCCATTTAGACATCGTTGCATTAGAGCACACAAAAAACTATACATATCTTGGCCTAAACATCAGCGCCTTAGGTAACTTCCACAAAGCTGTGAACGATCTGAGAGACAAGGCAAGAAAGGCCTTCTAAACCATCAAAAGGAACATATAATTCAACATACCAATTAGGATCTGGCTAAAAATACTTGAATCAGTTATAGAACTCATTGTCTTGTATGGTTGTGCGGTCTGGGGTCCGCTCACCAACCAAGAATTCACAAAATGGGACAAACACCAAATTGAGAGTCTGCATGCAGAATTTGGCTAAAATATCCTCAGTGTTCAATGTAAAATACCAAATAATGCATGCAGAGCAGAATTAGGCCGATACCTGCTAATTATCAAAATCCAGAAAAGAGCCGTTAAATTCTACAACCACCTAAAAGGAAGCGATTCCCGGACCTTCCATAGCAAAGCCATCACCAACAGAGAGATTAACCTGGAGAAGAGTCCCCTAAGCAAGCTGGTCCTGGGGCTTTGTTCACAAACACAAACAGACCCCACAGAGCCCCAGGACAACAACACATTTAGATCCAACCAAATCATGAGAAAACAAAAAGAGAATTACTTGACACACTGGAAAGAACTAACAAAAAAACATAGCAAACTAGAATGCTATTTGGCCCTAAACAGAGAGTACAGAGTGGCAGAATACCTGATCACTGTGACTGACCCAAACTTAAGGAAAGCTTTGACTATGTACAGACTCAGTGAGCATAGCCTTGCTATTGGGAAAGGCCACCATAGGCAGATCTGGCTCTCAAGAGAAGGCAGGCTATGTGCACAATGCCCACAAAATTAGATAATCTCCCATATCTACTGGGTGAAATAGCACAGTGTGCCATCACAGCAGCAAGATTTGTGATTTGTTGCCACAAGAAAAGGGCAACCAGGTAAGAACAAATACCATTTTAAATACAACCCATATTTATGTTGAGACCAGAGACCAGGTTCCTACCTTTACCCATACAGAGACCAGAGACCAGGTCTCCTTATTACTCAGGCTTCTGTTTAGGTGGGAGTTTTTTTAAAAGACACAGTCGCTGAGGACACACTAGAATAACACAGCTAGAGCCAGACATGGTAGTGTCCCCCAGTAGCCAGCCAATCAGCCTGGGGCAGGAACACCCTACCTCACTTCTGAAACAAATTTAGTTGGCACATTGCTAATTTCCTGTCACTTAAAAAAGACACATTGACCCTAATTAGAACCAGTTGAAAGGAAGCGACAATTACGTCCTGTCAAAATGGTCAATTCAGACTAGAGATAGACTGACGAGAGACATCGCTCCTTCCAGTCACTGAGAGCCAAGTGAAAGTAATATTCTACCACACGTCGGTTATCAAACACCTAGACACACACACACATGCTGCAGAGGCCTGCCTATTTAAACCTGCCACTAATACATTTATATTTACTGCCTACATTGTAGACATTTAAATTATGGCTCCAATAAACCAGGCACACAAATTTCAAAAGCCCTTTCAGGGGATGTTAAAGCAATATAGAATTACATTTTCCAAAGTGGATTACAAATTTCACATCCAGGTTTTATTGCACATTACGATAACTTAACCACATCTAAATGTTCTGCATAAATGGGAAATATGCGCTGCTTAATATGCTATTTTTCATTTTTTTTAAACGTTTTACAAACCCTGCCTAGTGTGTGACCGTGCTGGTTTGTGTAGCGGGGAGTCAATAATCTTAATGAGGTTGCTTTTAATTACAGGGAAGTTAACGAAATATCCTCCTCACCATAAACCTCCAACAATCTCCATCCAGCATCAAGCCTAGCATAGGCCTGTCCTCACATGGTGCTTACATGGTGCTTACATACACGGACAAACACAAGGACCCAAGCACACACACACACACACACACACACACACACACACACACACACACACACACACACACACACACACACACACACACACACACACACACACACACACACACACACACACACACACACACACACACACACACACACACAAACGCACACACAACATAACAGTAGTGTAAAGTCTTCTTCTGTATTCTGCCTAGTCTGTCTGTACAGTAGATGCTCTTTAGAAGTTGAATGGTGCAGTAACATGCTTCGTAAATAGTAGGTGTAGACTAACAGTGAAATGCTTATTATCCTTATTCATAAATACATAATGAGTAATGACAACTTGGCTATATACACAGGGGCAGACTCAGTGTTAAGAGCATTGGGCCAGAAGGTTGCTGTTTCGAATCCCAGAGCTGTATAGGTGAAAAATCTGTCGATGTGCCCTTAAGGAAGGCACTTAACCCTAATTGCTCCTATATAATAAAGATTATTAGTATTATATATGTTTTAATTATTCCCAGCTCATGAGGCCCTTTGATGATGTGAGGCCTGAGGCAATTGCCTCTTCTGCCTAACTGTAAGTCCACCACTGTATATACACAGGGTATCAGTACAGAGTCGGTATGCAGTGTACATGGTATTTTAGGTAATTGAGGTACATACAGCGGGTGAAATAAGTATTGCACACGTCACCATTTTTCTCAGTAAATATATTTCCAAACGTGCTATTGACATGAAATTTTCACCAGATGAAGAAACCAAAATAAATAAGTTCAGAAATTAAGTTATGTGTAATAATGTGAAATGACACATGGAAAAAGTATTGAACACATGAAAAAAGGGAGGTGCAAAAAGGCATGGAAAGCCAAGACAACAGCTGAAAACTATCAGTAATTAAAAAGCAATCCAGCCCCCTGTCAGTGCAAATTAATATCAGCTGGTTCAGTCCCAACTGATGGCCTACAAAAAGGTCTCATTGCCAAGGTGTCACACAAGACACATCTCATGATGGGTAAAAGCAAAGAGCTGTCTCAAGACCTTCGCAACCTAATTGTTGCAAAACATAATGATGGTATTGGTTATAGGCACATTTCTAAGCTTCTGAATGTTCCAGTGAGCACTGTTGGGGCCATAATACGGACGTGGAAAGACAATAATTTCACCATAAATTTGCCTCGACCAGGTGCTCATCGCAAGATTTCTGACAGAGGAGTGAAAAGAATAATCAGAAGAGTTGTCCAAGAACCAAGGACCACTTGTGGAGAGCTTCAAAAAGACCTGCAATTAGCAGGTACTGTTGTCTCAAAGAAAACAGTAAGTAATACACTACACCGCCATGGCCTGTATGAACGCTCACCACGCAAGACTCCATTGCTGAAAAAAAAGCATGTTGAAGCTCGTTTAAAGTTTGCTGCACAACATTTGGAAAAGCCAGTAAAATACTGGGAGAAAATAGTGTGGTCAGATGAGAGCAAAATTGAACTGTTTGGATGTCATAATACACACCATACCAACAGTGAAGTATGGAGGTGGGAACATCATGGTGTGGGGCTGCTTTTCAGCAAATGGTACTGGCAAACTTCACATAATTGAAGGAAGGATGAATGGGCAAATTTACCGAGACATTCTTGACAAAAATCTACCAGGATGATGAAGATGAAACAAGGGTGGACATTTCAGCAAGACAATGATCCCAAACACACAGCCAAGGAAACTCTCAATTGGTTTCAAAGAAAGAAAATAAAGCTGCTAGAATGGTCCAGCCAATCACCTGACTTAAATCCCATTGAAAATCTATGGAAAGAACTGAAGATCAAGATTCATAGAAGAGGCCCACGGAACCTTCAAGATTTGAAGACTGTTTGTGTGGAAGAATGGGCCAAAATCACACCAGAGCAATGCATGCGACTAGTTTCTCCATACAGGAGGCGTCTTGAAGCTGTCATTACCAACAAAGGCTTTTGTACAAAGTATTAAATAAATATCAGTAAGTGTGTTCAATACTTTTTCCCTGTGTCATTTCACATTATTACACATAACTTAATTTCTGAACTTATTTGTTTTGGTTTCTTTGTATGTATGGGTTACTTGGGTTGTTACCAACATCTGGTGAAAATGTCATGTCAATAGCACCTTTGGAAGTCTATTTACTGAGAAAAATGGTGAAGTGTTCAATACTTATTTCACCCGCTGTATGTACATATAGGTAGGGATAAAGTGACTAGGCACCAGGATAGATAATAGACAGTAGCAGCAGCGTATCTGATGAGTCAAAAGAGTTAGTGCAAAGGAGGGTCGATGCAGATATCTGGGTAGTTATTGGTTAACTATTTAGCAGTCTTATGGCTTGGGTTTAGAAGGTGTTCAGGGTACTGTTGGTTCCAGACTTGGTGCATTGGTACCGCTTGCCGTGGGGTAGCAAAGAGAACAGTGTATGACTTGGGTGGCTGGAGTCTTTGACAACTGTTAGGTCCTTTCTCTGACACCGCCTGGTATAGAGGTCCTGGATTGCAGGGAGCTTGACCCCAGTGATGTAGTGGGCCATACGCACTACCCTCTGTAGCACTTTGCAGTCGGATCCCAAGCAGTTGCCATACCAAGCGGTGGAGCAGCCAGTCAAGATGCTCTCAATGGTGCAGCTGTAGAGCTTTTTGAGGATCTGAGGGCCCATGCCAAATCTTTTCAGACTCCTGAGGGGGAAGAGGCATTGTCGTGCCTTCTTCACGAATGTGTTGGTGTGTGTGGACCATGTTAATTTCTTAGTGATGTGGACACCGAAGAACTTGAAGCTGTCGACCCACTCCACTACAGCTGGGGGGACTTGCTCTGTCTTCTGTTTCCTGTAGTCCACTATCAGCTCCTTTGTCTTGCTGACGCTGAGGGAAAAGTTGTTGTCCTTGCCTCAGACTGATTTATTCTGACCCTGAGTAGGACAAACACTGATAGTCCTTAATCTAGTACAGAGAGGCCATAGTTAGTCTCATCCAGGATCAAACCCTAGAGGCCATAGTTGATCTCATCCAGGATCAAACCCTAGAGGCCATAGTTAGTCTCATCCAGGATCAAACCCTAGAGGCCATAGTTAGTCTCATCCAGGATCAAACCCTAGAGGCCATAGTTAGTCTCATCCAGGATCAAACCCTAGAGGCCATAGTTAGTCTCATCCAGGATCAAACCCTAGAGGCCATAGTTAGTCTCATCCAGGATCAACCCCTAGAGGCCATAGTTAGTCTCATCCAGGATCAAACCCTAGAGGCCATAGTTAGTCTCATCCAGGATCAAACCCTAGAGGCCATAGTTAGTCTCATCCAGGATCAAACCCTAGAGGCCATAGTTAGTCTCATCCAGGATCAAACCCTAGAGGCCATAGTTAGTCTCATCCAGGATCAACCCCTAGAGGCCATAGTTAGTCTCATCCAGGATCAAACCCTAGAGGCCATAGTTAGTCTCATCCAGGATCAAACCCTAGAGGCCATAGTTAGTCTCATCCAGGATCAACCCCTAGAGGCCATAGTTAGTCTCATCCAGGATCAACCCCTAGAGGCCATAGTTAGTCTCATCCAGGATCAAACCCTAGAGGCCATAGTTAGTCTCATCCAGGATCAAACCCTAGAGGCCATAGTTAGTCTCATGGGTTGTTTCTATACCCCCCTCTCCCGCTCTTGTCTTTACATTCACAGGGAAAAAGCAGGCTAAGCCTGATTTTTTTCTCCAGAGAACAGTCATGTTGGAAAGGTCATATCAATCAAGTGCTAAGCATGCCTCATAAGCAATGCATAAAAAGCTTGTTTTAAATAATAACATTTTATAGATCACCTAAAGACATAACTGCAGCAGGCTGGCTGAGACCCCATCTAAACGCGTTGAGAATTCAAATGGAGCCCGAACTCAGTATGTTGACTGCAGTTCATTTAATGAAACACTGGCATTTCTACTGAAGCACTAAGCGAGCCAACGTTCGTATCGAACAAGAGGCAATTCCTCGAACGAGAAAATACAATGTAGGAGCAGTAAATGTATCCAGGTTTGAAATGAGGTCTATGACTTGTGTTTTTTACACCTGTGGGGTAACTACTTTCATTCAGTCACTCTGGCAGACAAGGCGTAACGTATAAAATCCTGTCTGCCTGACACTATGCAGTAGTGTAACTGTAATGGACCAATGCGGGTGCCACTTCACTGACTCTGTGCTGAGCAAAAGAGGGAAAGAAACGGACCACTGACCACAAACTCTTCTAAATTCAACAGATTCTAAATAAAAGAACAAGAACAAGAAAAAAGAGCAAAACGTTTTTGTTAGTATATTTGTTGTTGAACAATACTTTTTTTAAGGTAAGGTTTCTGATATGGTAAACATTTGTGTGCTAAGCTTTCTAGGTGAAGACTAGTGTTATAATAAGGGAGTTAGTTTTGACTAAAGAGCCGGTCAGTGGCAGAGTGATAGGAAGGATTAGGGTTTAGGGTCAGGGTTAGGCTACCCTGAGATGGCTGCACAGTAGCAGATTAAATGGTGTATTTTTTTTCGAACCATTAGCAGAAGTTCTACCACCAACCTATTGATTTCTCTATAGCGCTGATGAAAGCTCTACTTCATGTATTTACAACTAGCTAGTGACTCAATGCCCTCCCACTTTAATATACCTGTTATAACTTCAGTTTCATACACACTCCATCTGGATTTCTCTTTCTCTCTCTCTCTCACACACACACACACACACACACACACACACACACACACACACACACACACACACACACACACACACACACACACACACACACACACACACACACACACACACACACACACACACACACACACACACACACACACACACACACACACACAAGCTCACACTTAAGTTGCTCACTGCAAACACATTCAATCCATACACACACACGCACCCGCACACACACACACACACTCCTATTGATTGGACTGTGGGGATGAATGGATTGCGCCTCCTTGCCACACATCACAGACAGCTATTGGCTCAAAGCCCTGTCTTTCTTCTCTCTCCCCGACCATTGTCCTGCCTCCCACAGCTGAGTAAAAACATGGAGGCTGAACGAGTCAGAGCGGACCCATTCATTACCTCCTCCGTTTCCCTCAGTAAGATGTATGTGTGCGCGCCCCTTAATACACAGTTGAAAATGACGTGTTGTATTTCTCTGACCGCGATGTATGACACAGGGACCTGGCATCCTGCCTGGTTTCTACTTAAAGGATTGTCATGGGGAAAAAATACATTTCTCTAACTAGACAAAAGTCAATGTTTTCATGTTCTAATACAATCATTCTGATATGACTCAATTCAATGTCTCATCACTGGGATTATGTCTCATCACTGGGATTATGTACAAATGATCAAGATCATCTCCATCCATCATAAATCTATCAGGCTGTAGTAGAGTCCTCTGGCTACAGATCTTCCAAAGTGAGATGACTCAGTTAGGCTCTGCTCAGCTGCAAGCCAGGGCCCATATTTATGTATCAGTTTAGCCTTTTATAATAATTTATAATAGCCTTTTATATAATTATAATTTTATATAATTCATAATGAATATGGTTATATATACAGGGGGAACCTGATCCTAGATCAACACTTTCTAAATACGAGCCCTGTAGTGATCTTTCCTCTCGTCCTCTTTGGTGTGTGTGGGCTCTTCTGTATATCTACAAGTCATCCCATACGTCTGTGTGAGAGCCTGCATCTGCAACATGTGTGTGAGTGTGTGTGCAGTCAACCATGGGTGTAAATGAGTGAGTGTGTGTACAGTCAACCATGGGTGTAAATGAGTGAGTGTGTACAGTCAAACATGGGTGTAAATGAGTGAGTATGTGTACAGTCAACCATGGGTGTGAATGAGTGAGTGTGTGTGCAGTCAACCATGGGTGTAAATGAGTGAGTGTGTGTACAGTCAACCATGGGTGTGAATGAGTGAGTGTGTGTGCAGTCAACCATGGGTGTAAATGAGTGAGTGTGTACAGTCAAACATGGGTGTAATTGAGTGAGTTTGTGTACAGTCAACCATGGGTGTAAATGAGCGAGTGTGTGTACAGTCAACCATGGGTGTAAATGAGCGAGTGTGTGTACGTCAACCATGGGTGTGAAAGAGTGAGTGTGTGTACAGTCAAACATGGGTGTAAATGAGTGAGTGTCTGTACAGTCAACCATGGGTGTGAATGAGTGAGTGTGTGTACAGTCAACTATGGGTGTAAATGAGTGAGTGTGTGTACAGTAAACTATGGGTGTAAATGAGCGAGTGTGTGTACAGTCAACCATGGGTGTAAATGAGCGAGTGTGTGTACAGTCAACCATGGGTGTGAATGAGTGAGTGTGTGTACAGTCAACCATGGGTGTAAATGAGTGAGTGTCTGTACAGTCAACCATGGGTGTGAATGAGTGAGTGTGTGTACAGTCAACTATGGGTGTAAATGAGTGAGTGTGTGTACAGTCAACCCTGGGTGTAAATGAGTGAGTGTGTGTACAGTCAACTATGGGTGTAAATGAGCGAGTGTGTGTACAGTCAACCCTGGGTGTGAATGAGTGAGTGTGTGTACAGTCAACTATGGGTGTAAATGAGTGAGTGTGTGTACAGTCAACTATGGGTGTAAATGAGCGAGTGTCTGTACAGTCAACCATGGGTGTAAATTAATGAGTGTGTGTGCCCATACTGTAAGTGTGTCTACATGTGCTAACCCCCCTATGTGTGTATTTGTGAGAGAGAGTGAGTGTTTGTGTGTGTGTGTGTGTTTGTGTGTGTGGTGTGAGTGTGAGTGTGTGTGTGTGTGTGTGTGTGTTTGTGAGAGAGTGAGTGAGTGAGTGAGTGAGTGAACGCTGTCAGGTGGTGCACTACACTGTGCCAGCTGCATCTGTAAACATCTGTGTTTTGGCTCTGTGGGGTAGATGGGGGGGGGTGGGTGGGTGGGTGGGGGGGGGAACTTTAGCGCTGCACCTTAGACAGACCCTGTGCACTGAAAGCCAGACACACCGCCTGGGCCTAGCCAACCAGAACCAGCCCATGTGGGGAAGATAGGGGTGGAAACAGACGTGCTGTTTATATTAAGCCCCAGTCAAACACATCAGGGAACCTCTGGCACCACACAATAGAATGAGTTTGATTGAATATTATAGACTGAGCACTTGACTCCTGAAAAAGGCCATACAGCCCATACTTCAACTCCAGTTCCCTTCCACACTGCAGGACTACATGTATACTAATGATCGCCAACCACCAACAATATGATTAGAGAAGTGCACGATCAGTTAATGCTCCCTGAGAATCAATAGAAGCCTCTCAGTATATCTGTCCTACGGTTGATAAAAAAAAAAAAAAACATCTGAATGTGTCAAGGCCTCTGTTGACCTCAGAAAGATATGGGAGGCTACACACACACACACACACACACACACACACACACACACACACACACACACACACACACACACACACACACACACACACACACACATGCACACACACACACACACACAGAGCTCATTAATCAGTTAGAAGCAGGCCCGGGATTTGATTAGAGCTCATCAATGTTAGAAGCAGGCCTAGGGTTTGATTAGAACTCATCAGTGTTAGAAACAGGCCAGGGATTTGATTAGAACTCATCAGTGTTAGAAACAGGCCAGGGATTTGATTAGAACTCATCAGTGTTAGAAACAGGCCAGGGATTTGATTAGAACTCATCAGTGTTAGAAACAGGCCAGGGATTTGATTAGAGCTCATCAGTGTTAGAAGCAGGCCCAGGGTTTCCACCCTACCATTATTACTGGACTGATGACTCCTACTGCTAACACAACAGCATCACTATCGACATGCCAAACCACTACATCCATCTGGAGAGAATGCCACACAAATACATCAACAGACACACACACACACACACACACACACACACACACACACACACACACACACACACACACACACACACACACACGGACACACGCACGCACACACATGCAAACACACGCACGGACACACGCACAGACACAGACGTACACATAGACATGTTCACACGCACATATGCATGCACGCAGGCAGGCAAACACACACACAAACACACACACACACTTGAGGTTGGCCTATGACCAAATTTGGGTCTGGATTTGGGTAGTGGTTTAGATCTAGGATATATTCCAGTGTGTGTGTGTGTGTGTGTGTGTGTGTGTGTGTGTGTGTGTGTGTGTGTGTGTGTGTGTGTGTGTGTGTGTGTGTGTGTGTGTGTGTGTGTGTGTGTGTGTGTGTGTGTGCCAAATTGACTAGAGGAGGTAATGAGCGGTCATTATTCCCACTTTAAAAGGTCATATCAGGGTGAAGCAGCCCGGCCTATAATCCAGCCATGTGTGTGTGTGTGTGTGTGTGTGTGCGTGGGCATGTGTGTGTGAGTCAGGCCCAGACGCTTCTCTGAAAGGGCACGCATGTCGCTGCTGATCACCACAGGAGATAGTGGAGAGAGAGGGTGACTTCATGCAGTCCCTCGTGGGTCACAATTAGGCTGCTGTGTCGCTCCCTCTGTCCCTCTGTCCCTCTGTCCCTCTGTCCCTCTATCCCTCCTCCCACTGTCATTTGGTCTCTAAACCAATTAGGAGTGGACGGAAGGCTGTGCTAAGGGCCAGACAGACTGTGTAGAGCTCACTGGCACCAGGTTACCCTGTCCTCGACCCTGTTATCACATAATTAACCCAACCTCTACTGGGAATAGAACATGGGTATAGTTCTGGGTCTGATAGTCAGCTTGTATTGTATAGTAAAAGGGTCTAGGTATAACGCCACACTGACTGAATTATTATAGTTTAAGACATGTATGTACAGTCACCAGAAAAACTATTGCCACCCTTGATAAAGGTTAGCAAAAAATACTATATATTATGCTAAAACAATTTGTATAGTCTGCATAGTCCATATATATGCTCTACAGATGGTCATACTATCAACACATAATCAACTGCTTGCTAAGGTTATGTTTAGAGTTAGGTTTAGAATAAGGGTTAGGGTAAGGGTTTAGGTTAGGGCCAGGGTTAGGGTAAGGGTTTAGGTTAGGGCCAGGGTAAGGGTTAAGGTTAGGGCCAGGGTTAGGGTAAGGGTTAAGGTTAGGGCCAGGGTTAGGGTAAGGGTTAAGGTTAGGGCCAGGGTTAGGGTAAGGGTTAAGGTTAGGGTTAGAATAAGGGTT
>CM042401.1:31010359-31230359 GCA_023634145.1 Thymallus thymallus
AAATACTGGCTGGGTATAGATACTGGCTGGGTATAGATTCTGGCTGGGTACATATACTGGCTGGGTATAGATAATGGCTGGGTATAGATATTGGCTGGGTATAGAGACTGGCTGGGTATAGACACTGGCTGGGTACAGATACTGGCTGGGTATAGATAATGCCTGGGTATAGGTACTGTACTGGCTGGTAACAGATAGTGGCTGGGTATAGATACTGGCTGGGTATAGATGCATATAATCTGAAATAGGATGTTGGTCGATATTCTAATATTGATACTGATATTGAAGTTCAGAATTGCAACAAAAACAACAACACAGAGTTACACATGGGAATAAACAAAACGTACAGTCAATAACACAATACAAAATATATGTACATTGTGTGCAAATGTAGTAAGATTAGGAAGGTAGGGCAATAAATAAGTAATTACAAATTAGCATCAACACTGGAATGATAGATGTGCAGATGATGTGCAAATAGAGATACTGGAGAGAAAATGAGCAAAAATAATAAATATGAGGATGAGGTAGTAGGGTAGGCTATGTATAGATGGGCTGTATACAGGTGCAGTGATCAGAAAGCTGTTCTGACAGCGGATGCTTAAAGTTATTGAGGGAGATGGTAGTCTCCAGCTTCAATGATTTTTGCAATTCGTTCCAGTCATTGGCAGCAGAGAACTGGAAGGAATGGTGGCCAGAGGAGGTATTGGCTTTGGGGATGACCAGTGAAATATACCTGCTGGAGCGCATGCTACGGGTGGGCGTTGCTATGGTGACCAGAGAGCTGAGATAAGGCAGGGATTTACCTAGTAAAGACTTATAGATGACCTGGAGCCAGTGGGTTTGGCAACAAATATGTAGTGAGGGCCAGCCAACGAGAGAGTACTGGTCGCAGTGGTGGGTAGTATATGAGACTTTGGTAACAAAACAGATGGCACTGTGATAGACTATATCCAATTTGCTGAGCAGAGTGTTGGAGGCTATTTTGTAAATGACGTTGCCGAAGTCAAGGATCGGTAGGATAGTCAGTTTTACGAGGGCATGTTTGGCAGCATGAGTGAAGGAGGCTTTGTTGCGAAATAGGAAGCCGATTCTAGATTTAATTTTGGATTGGAGATGGTTAATGTGAGTCTGGAAGGAGAGTTTACAGTCTAACCAGACGCCTAGGTATTTGTAGGTGTCCATCTATTCTAAGTCAGACCCGTCGAGAGTAGTGATGATTGTCCGGTGGGCGGGTGCGGGCGGCGTTCGATTGAAAAGCATGCATTTAGTTTTACTAGCATTCAAGAGCAGTTGGAGGCCACAGAAGGAGTGTTGTATGGCATTGAAGCTTGTTTGGAGGTTTGTTAACACATTGTCCAAATAGGGGCCAGATGTTTACAGAATCCAGAATGGTTTCGTCTGTGTACAGATGGATCAGAGAGTCACCAGCAGCGAGAGCGAAATCATTGATATATATAGAGAATAGAGTCGGCCCAAGAATTGAACCCTGTGGCACGCCCATAGAGACTGCCAGAGGACCGGACAACAGGCCCTCCGATTTGACACACTGAACTCTATCTGAGAAGTAGTTGGAGAAGCAGGCAAGGCAGTCATTTGAGAAACCAAGGCTGTTGAGTCTGCCAATAAGAATGCGGAATCTCTGACGATACGAAAGAGAGGTTGAACAGGCTAGTAATAGGGGTTGCAACAGTTTTGTCAGATAATTTTAGAAAGAAAGCCTCCAGATTGTCTAGCCCAGCAGATTTGTAGAGATCCGGATTCTGCAGCTCTTTCAGAACATAAGCTATCTGGATTTGGGTGAAGGAGAAGCAGGGGGGGGGGGGGCTTGGACAAGTTGCTGCGGGGGGTGCAGAGCTGTTGGCCGGGGTAGGGGTAGCCAGGTGGAAAGCATGGCCAGCCGTAGCAAAATGCTTATTGACATTTTTGATTATCATAAATTTATCGGTTTTGACAGTGTTTCCTAGCCTCAGTGCAGTGGGAAACTGGGAGGAGGTGCTCTTATTCTCCATGGACTTTACAGTGTCCCAGAACTTTTTGGAATTAGTACTAAAGGATGCAAATTTCTGTTTGAAAAAGCTGCCTTTGCTTTTCTAACTGACTGTGTATATTGGTTCCTGACTTCCCTGAAAAGTTGCATATCGCGAGGGCTATTCGATGCTAATGCAGTACGCCACAGGATGTTTATGTGCTGGTCATGGGCAGTCAAGTCTGGAGTGAATCAAGGGCTATATCTGTTCTTAGTTCTACATTTTTTGAATGGGGCATGCTTATTTAAGATGGTGAGGAAAGCAATTTTAAAGAACAACCAGGCATCCTCTACTGACGGGATGAGGTCAATATCTCTCTCACTCACTTGCTCTCTCTCTCTCTCTCTCTCTCTCTCTCTCTCTCTCTCTCTCTCTCTCTCTCTCTCCACTTCCCTCTATCACTCGCTCTCTCTCTTTTTCCACCTCTCTCTCACTCGCTCTCTCTCTGTCTCTCTCTCTGTCCCCCCCCGACCCCACACACACATACTCACACACACCCTGAACTGTATCTTCCGTTTTCTCCAGGTTCACACACACATTTATATTCTCTCCTATAGCACTACCTATCATCTTCAGTGGGGCCAGTTCTGTGTGCTTGGACAGAAGGAGGGGAATTATGATTTCTTTTTGGGAAGCACAAAAGCTAATTTATCACAGAGCTGCCTGCAGCCAGGCCTGCCGTTGTCATAACAGAACCATGCAGGCCATAATCCCAGATGAAAAATCTAGCGCTGCACTATGGACCACAGCAAGTTATTATTTCCACTGACAATAAAACAAAATCAAAAGAGATATAAACAAGGCTTTCTGCTCTTTATTCTCCTCTTCCAGGAGAATTTAATTCACTCACGTATAGTTGACCTTGGGAGCACATGGCGTTCTATTACGCTGACATGGCTATCGGGTGCGCAGATTGTGAGGTTCAGTAGGCCTATGCATGCACTGTTCCTGCCTCTGTGTCGCAGGAAGATGACATCACTCCCTACCATGGAGTTGTATTGTGCAAATAATTTTTCAAGGGAATTATAATAACATTAAGTTAATATTCATTTGACTTAATCCAACATCTAATTTACATTAATATTCATAAAAAATGTAACTGCTTATTTTATTTCTTGTTTATCATGAGACATACATATAATACTATCCAATGCAAAATGATCATAGGTCCATGCATCAGGAAAAGTGTATATGAGACAATTATAAACATGCTATATTACTTATTAAAGGCAGTATAATCCCTCTCAGAGAGAGAGAGAGAGAGAGAGAGAGAGAGAGAGAGAGAGAGAGAGAGAGAGAGAGAATGATATACATTTGTTTGGCGAGCCAGAGTCCAACAATTGACATATCTATGGTATTAAATCAAATCAAACATTATTTGTAGAGTCCAGTGAGTGTGTGGGTAGAGTCCAGTGAGTGTGTGGGTAGAGTCCAGTGAGTGTGTGGGTAGAGTCCAGTGAGTGTGTGGGTAGAGTCCAGTGAGTGTGTGGGTAGAGTCCAGTGAGTGTGTGGGTAGAGTCCAGTGAGTGTGTGGGTAGAGTCCAGTGAGTGTGTGGGTAGAGTCCAGTGAGTGTGTGGGTAGAGTCCAGTGAGTGTGTGGGTAGAGTCCAGTGAGTGTGTGGGTAGAGTCCAGTGAGTGTGTGGGTAGAGTCCAGTGAGTGTGTGGGTAGAGTCCAGTGAGTGTGTGGGTAGAGTCCAGTGAGTGTGTGGGTAGAGTCCAGTGAGTGACTATGCATAGACGTTAGACAGCGGGTAGCAGCAGTGTAAAAACAAATGGGGGGGGGGCATTTTATGAATTGTCCAGCAGTCTTATGGCTTGGAGGTAGAAGCATTTAAGAAGCCTTTTGGTCCTAGACTTGGCACATTCTGGTACCGCTTGCCGTGCCGTAGCAGAGATAACAGTCTATGACTAGGGTGTCTGGAATCTTTTACCATTTTTTGGGCTTTTCTCTGACACCGCCTAGTATATAAGTCCTGAATGGCTTGGCCCCAGTGATATACTGGGCCGTACGCATAACCCTCTGTAGTGCTTTACGGTCAGATTCTGAGCAGTTGCCATACCAGGCGGTGATGCAACCGGTCAGGATGCTCTCAATGGTGCACCCCTGATGGGCCCCAGTGTTGAGGATCAGTGTGGCAGATTAGTTGTTGCCTACCCTTACCACCTGGGAGCGGCCCGTCAGGAAGTCCAGTATATCCTCGGACTCGTTAAAGAAAAAACATTCCAGTTCGAGGTCAGTAATCACTGTTCTGATGTCTAGAAGATTAGATTAGATAGCAAGGCCAGGGGACAGTGTAGCAATCCCAAGTGGCGCAGTGGTCTAAGACACGGCATCTCAGTGCTAGAGGTGTCACTACAGACAACCTGGTTCGAATCCAGACTGTATCATGACTGGCCATGATAGGGAGTCCCATAGAGCGGTGCACAATTGGCCCAGTGTAGTCTGAGTTTGGCTGGTGTAGGCTGTCATTGTAAATAATAATTTGTTCTTAACTGACTTGCCTAGTTAAATAATAATAAATAAAAGAACATCCATAGGGTTCTGTATCTATGCATGGCAACAAACAAGGAGAAGGCTAGATGTCAGGCCAGCTAGCATCATTAAAGGCTGGTCAGGGTACTAGAGGCTAATGGGGAGATATATGGCCAAAACACACACACAGTACATGCATGTGAACACACACAAAGGGAAGACTACATGGTTTAATAAAGGTGCTCTTTCACAGAGGTTGCAAATGAATGTGAGGAGATGTGTTTATAGGATTCGGCCTATGAGATCCTCTCACACATTCATGCCATTTCAGAGAGAGAGATATAGAACAAATACCATTGTAATTACAACCCATATTTATGTTTATTTATTTCCCCATTTGTACTTTAACTATTTGCACATCATTACAACACTGTATATATACATAATATGACATTTGAAATGTTTGTATTCTTTTGGAACTTCTGAGTGTAATGTTTACTGTTAATCTTTATTGTTTATTTCACTTTTGTTTACTATCTACTTCACTTGCTTTACCAATGTTAACATATGTTTCCCATGCCAATAAAGCCCTTAAATTGAAATTGAAATTGAATTGAGAGAGGTAGAGAGAGAGAGAGAGAGAGAGAGAGAGAGAGAGAGAGAGAGAGAGAGAGAGAGAGCGAGAGAGATCAGGAGGGAGAGAGAGATCAGGAGGGAGAGAGAATGACAAAAAGCGAGAAAGGAACAGTTTGCGCTAATAGCTGTCACTTTTATCTAGACCCCTTAACGCATTATTCTTTGTCTGTGAGTCGGTATTAATTCATAAAATAATACATCCAGATGTAAATATATGAATAATCCTGCATGGTGTAGGCCTCCTGCACTCCTCCCACCTGCCTCTGAGACGCCTGCACATTTGCATTGACAATAATTAGTGTGATATATCATATTGAGCCTGGTCCTGAGGGACGCTTCTGATAACCACTTCCTCTTCTACTAGGCATTGATTGCAGAGTGTCAGCTAGCTTCAGCACATCTTCATTCTGGCTGGCCTGTCATAGGCTCCCTGGAACCACCACTGCTGCTGTGTTAGAGAGGGTGAGAGAAGAGGAGAGAGAGAGGGAGGAGGAAGAGGGAGAGGGAGGGAGGAGGATGCGCTCAGCAGACGGACAGAGAGACAGACGGACTAGACAGACACAGAGACGTAATGGATGCAGTTATTAAATTGTTTCAGCTGAGAAAGAGGCCTATTCTTGCGCCATTATAAAGGGAACAATTTCTCCCCACTGATCGGCCTGTCTCCTTTATCCTCTCTTACTTTGATCTGGCAGCATATTGCCGTGATGTGTCCTATTCAATAGCAGAATCTGGGGCAATTTTAATGCTTTTGTACCTCACCACTGCTCCATTTCTCCCTCTCTGTTTAAAAATAGCTCTTAATTATAAGTGCAGTTTAAATGTCTCCAGTGACCCAGAAATGCAGGTTGGAGTGAGAGGGATTGTAAGTCTCCCTTTTAAAAGAGCGAGACACTTTTTTTTCTCTCTCTCCCCCTCTCTCTCTCTCTCTCCCCCTCTCCCTCTCTCTCTCTCCCTCTCTCCCTCTCTCTCTCTCTCTTCCTCCCTCTTCGTTTTTTCTTCCAACTCTCCTCTCTTTTCTCTCCTTTCTTCGTGTCCCCCCCGGTTCTTTCCCTCGGTGGGAGAATGAGTGGTGTTGGGCTTGGAGATGAGGATTCAAGTCAGTGGAGAGAGAGAATTATAAGGCGTCGGAGGGAGACTGCTGCTGTCTGCAGATTGGTTGTGTCGTACAATACTTTCTGTGCTCCTCTTCTCTCCCAGAGATAGAGAGAGTGTGATGTTTAGAAGGCTTGTGAAGGTAGGTAGTGGATCAGAGCAGGACAGTACGGTAGAGGGTACCTGTGGGGAGGTGCGCTCAGGGACTTGAGGTTTGCACCTGGGGGTGCTGGCTGCTTGCGATAGAAATAAAGCATGCATAAGGCCTGTTGAAGGGATGGGAGTAGACATGTGAGCTGGTGTCTCCTTCTCTCTAACTCCCTCTAACTGATCACCTGGAGGCATGTACAGGCATGCGTTTCATTAATGAGGAGGCATGTACAGGCATGCTTTTTATCACTGAGGAGTCACACAAAAAACTACTCAGGTGTAACCTGGGACCCCCTACTGTCAAGATCTGTGCTCCTGCACATCAAGTATGGCCCCACACTCCCCTAGCACCACCCCATCTTCCCACTTCTCTCCCCCATCTCCCCACTTCTACACCCCATCTCCCCCCAATCTCCCCACTTATACACCCCATCTCCCCCCATCTCCCCCCCTCTACACCCCATCTCCCCCCATCTCCCCCCTCTACACCCCATCTCCCCACCTCTACACCCCATCTCCCCCTACTGCGCCGCCCTAGGCTCCGGCACCCCCTCCTAGCCCCACTCTCTAATTGTCAATGAACTAATTCGCCCTGTGCCACCATTGTGTTAACCATGCCATATAAGGATAGGAGGTGCCTTCCATTGTGTCATGAAGCAAAGCTCACTACAGTATAGTAGAGAACAGTAGAGAACAGTAGACTTCAGTAGAGTACAGTACAGATGAATGGAGTGGCAAAGAGAAGACCATCGTTGAGTGGGATAAAGTTAGAATAGAAAAGATGGTCAGAGAAGGATTGGACATGAGTAGTACTAGGCTTAGAGATATTAGTAGTATTACATCACTAGGCAGCCTAACAAAGTAGCTAAAGCCAGCGGGGACAAGCTCTACTGTGACATTGCTGTGCAGCTGTGCCTGTTGTCTTGTGTTAATGTGATAGTTGCATCACTGAGCTGAGGCCCACAGTGCTGGCTGGCCACGGGGTCAGGGCGACACAGACAGACAGACGGCATGGGTGCAGACTGAGGCTGACTTAGAAACATCAGAGGAGGCTGTGTCTCGTAAAAAATAAAGCAGTGCGGGCGGGGCCCTGCACTGCTTATTTAGCCTGAAGGTCAGAGTGGAAGTCCTAACTCAGACACCGGCCAATAGACAGAGACATTTCAGTGGCTAGGGCATCATTGTACTAATGATGCAACAGAACAGGAAGTTACACTTCTAAACCAGTACATGTCACATTATTGATAAGTTAGGCACTTAGTAACTAACTTATCATACTAAAGTATGATAAGTTATCATACTGATAACGTATCATACTGATGTTATGTATAAAAATAAACACAGTGGAATTCTTCATTGTCTGGCTGACTGACTCATTGTAACTCATTGTAACTCACTGGAACATTATCAACAACAATTGTTAAAAATTCACGTCCAAGCTCAAATTCTAGCTGTTCTTCTATTCTCTATCAGTAACCATTCTCTCCCTATCGTGAACTCCAAATCCTGCAAACAATGACATGGAAATCATTATCATCACTGGGGATAGAATGCAGTATGGGAATATTAAGTATCATGATAATTATTCAAAGTCAATGAGCCACTAATACCCTTATCGTATGCTCTCGTCTCTCGGCAAATCTGAAGGTGTCTAAACCTAAACCTGCCTCTATCCATTTGAAACGCTTTTCAGCTGTGTAACATCCATGAAAACAGTGAAAGATAAGGAAAATCTCGTTAAACGCATTATAGCCATTCTCGTGGTGATGTCGTCTTTCTGTTCACTCTCTCTCTTTGTGCTCTCAGTCCTGATGTGTGGTTGTGGTACTTTCACACTGTGACAAGTTAACATATACTATGTATGCGTCCTAGTCTCTGCATAGGCCTACATACTGCATGGAATTAATGGTGACATCTCATTGGTCAACTAAACCGTGACTGAATATTATGAACAAACCAACAATAAAACATTATACATTTTACAACAAATAACCACTACAGATAAAAAAATGTATAACTCAAGAAATCGCTAAACTATTTATTTCAGCGTAATGAGTGGGCTACTGGAAAAACAGTCTTCACTGTGATGCTTAGGCCTTGTTTTGTTCATATGATAACCGCCTTACAACAAGCTTTAGGAGGCAGGATGTTACTCTAGATTGATATCCTGTCTGAACCTGTGACCTCTTTATGTATGTCCATCTTCTTCCCTTCAATGACAGTATGTACAAGGCTTGAGGAGAGTCAACTGATACAGATACTAAACATGGCATCTCTCTCAGAGAAATAAGAAGAATGTATTGTTTTGTCCACGGGGGGGCGAGGCACTATTGACAGAAGTTGTAAAACAAAGTGAGAGGCTAGCGTTGTCCTCGGTAGCATTGTCCAGACAGTAAATAAAGTGATTTGTAAACGCGGTGTGAGGGATACAGTTGAAGTCGGAAGTTTACATACACCTTAGCCAAATACATTTAAACACAGTTTTTCACAATTCCTGACATTTAATCCTAGTAATAATGTCCTGTCTTAGGTCAGTTAGGATCACCACTTTATTTTAAGAATGTGAAATGTCAGAATAATAGTAGAGAGAATGATTTATTTCAGCTTTTATTTCTTTCATCACATTCCCAGTCGGTCAGAAGTTTACAAACACTCAATTAGTATTTGGTAGCATTGCCTTTACATTGTTTAACTTGGATCAAACGTTTCAGGTATCCTTCCACACGCTTCCCACAATAAGTTGGGTGAATTTTGGCCCATTCCTCCTGACAGAACTGGTGTAACTGAGTCAGGTTTTATAGGCCTCCTTGCTCGCACACGCTTTTTCAGTTCTGCCCACACATTTTCTATAGGATTGAGGTCAGGGCTTTGTGATGGCCACTCCAATACCTTGACTTTCTTGTCCTTAAGCCATTTTGACACAACTTTGGAAGTATGCTTGGTCATTGTCCATTTGGAAGACCCATTTGCGACCAAGCTTTAACTTCCCGACTGATGTCTTGAGATGTTGCTTCAATATATCCACAACATGATGCTGCCACCCCCGTGCTTCACGGTTGGGATGGTGTTCTTCGGCTTGCAAGCCTCCCCCTTTTTCCTCCAAACATAACGATGGTCATTATGGCCAAACAGTTATATCAGACCAGAGGAAATTTCTCCAAAAAGTACAATCCTTGTCCTCATGTGCAGTTGCAAACCGTAGTCTGGCTTTTTTATGGCGGTTTTGGAGCAGTGGCTTCTTCCTTGCTGATGTCGATATAGAACTGGAATTGTGTTATAGTGAATTATAAGTGAAATAATCTGCCTGTAAACAATTGCTGGAAGAATTACTTTTGTCATGCAAAAAGTAGATGTCCTAACCGACTTTCCTAAGCTACAGTTTGTTAACATGAAATCTGTGGAGTGGTTGGAAAATGAGTTTTAATGACTTCAACCTAAGTGTATGTAAACATCAACACAAACTAGCCGAGGCCTGGAAACACTGGGGTTAGACAATTAAGGGGCACTGTTACTGTGGAAGGAGCGCTGGTAGACAGTGATGAATCTTGACTTGGTAAAGGTACAGTATAATAGAGAAGAATTGCCCACTGTCTTCCTAGGTGTAGGGTGAAGTTACCCCTATATGCTGATCTTGGGTCAGTTTTGCATTATCCCACTAATGGTCAAAGGGATATTTCGGGATTTTGGCAATGAATCCTTTATCTACTTCCCCAGTCAGATTAACTTGTGAAAACCATTATTTTAGTCTGTACGCAGTTTGAAGGAAGTTACTAACTAGCGTTAGCACAATTGCTAACTAGAGTAACTGGAAGTCTAAGGTAACATCTAGCATGCTATTTAGCAATGGCTCTCGAAACGAACTTCCTTTATTCTGGATTCAGAGACATAAAAATAGTATCCATGAGTTCATCTGACTCTGGGGAAGTAGATCAATCCCGAAGTATCCCTTTAAGGTTAGGATTAGGAGAGGGGAAGCTGATCCTAGATCTGTAACTAACTTCACCCTTGGAGCGTCTTACCATTATAGAGGTGGGTCACTTAATGCCAACCTACTTGGTTCCTCCACATTTTCCCCTCATCCTTTCTGCTGGGAGAAATGAATCAGAGTGTGGATCTTGCTTTGTTCTTCCCAGTTCCGTGCAACAGTACACCCACCCACCCATGCCCCTTCACCCCTCCGACAGCGGCCTCTCAGGGAGGGACATGAATCAGAAGATCAGGCCAAAGGACTAGCAGGCTGGGACACAGGCCCGCTCTGTTCTCCTCTAAGATCCACACTAGGATGGACGACAGGCAGCCAAGGTAGCCCTGTGTGTGTGTGTGTGTGTGTGTGTGTGTGTGTGTGTGTGTGTGTGTGTGTGTGTGTGTGTGTGTGTGTGTGTGTGTGTGTGTGTGTGTGCATCTGTGTGTTTGTGTCCGCGGGCGTGTGTGTCCGGGGGAATGTTTATACGTGTGTGCATGTGTGTGTGCCTCTTTTTTCAACAATACTAAACTCTGAGGAATCTTGCTTCCCATTAGATATTTTCAGTTATTATACGGTAGTGAATTTAGAACGTTTCGGTACTCATTCATCAAATAGAAAAACAAAGGTTAACCTCTAAAATACCCTTTTTTTCCCAATTTTCGCCTAAAATGACATACCCAAATCTAACTGCCTGTAGCTAAGGACCTGAAGCAAGGATATGCATATTCTTGATACCATTTGAAACACTTTGAGGTTTGTGAAAACGTGAAATTAATGTAGGAGAATACAACACATTAGATCTGGTTAAAGATAATACAAAGAAAACAGCATGAAAAGGACATAATATTACTTAGGAGTCCAGGCGCAATTTATATTTGTGTATGTGTAAAGTTTTAGAAATATCCAATGACCCATTGCATAATTGTTCAAAATGTTGTATCAAGACTGCCCAAATCTGCCTATTGATTTATTGATACATTTTCAAGTACAAAACTGTTCACTCTCCTCAAACAATAGCATGGCATTCTTTCACTGTAATAGCTACTGTAAATTGGACTGTGCAGTTAGATTAACAATATTTAAGCTTTCTGCCCATATAAGATATGTCTATGTCCTGGGAAATGTTCTTTTTACTTCCAACGTCATGCTAACGTTAGCTCAAGCATCCCCAGGACGGGATACGATCCTATAGAGGATAAATCCATCAGGAGGCTGCTTGATGACAGAGAGTTGATGACCAAGGGTTACTGGGTGAGCTATTCTATGAATGCATGTGATATTTCCATTGATGGCTAAATTTGCTATCCAAAAGCTGAAAAGAAAGCATGGTACTAAAGTAAATAAATATCCTCCCTTGTACTTCAGAACAAATTGCATGGAAGATTGAAGGTATGTCTATGCCAGTTCAATGTAATGAGTTAAATATGTGTGACATCCGCCAATACGTAAGGTCAGATGGTATCATGTCACATGATGTCTGGCCTACGACACCGGCTGTATTAAGTGCAGTTCCTCACGAAAGCAATTATGATTTGACATGATCCAATTTGGTTTAAATGTGATTAGATTTGATACAGATCCCCATTGTTTTGGCAACTTGATGATCAGTCCAACACAACCTTCATGGCAACTTGATTGTATTGTATTTGTATTTATTATGGGTTCCCATTATTTGCTGCCAAGGCAGCAGCTACACTTCCTGGGGTCCAGCAACATTAAGGCAGTTTAACTTGATGATCAGTCCAACACAACATTCATGGCAGGCCCTTTATCATAGTACACAACACAAAGATAGGGCCCCATTACATATAATGACATTCCTCACATAGAGAAGGGAAGGTTTTGTAACCATTTATGATAAGATAACATAACATCAGCGACTTGGTTAGAGCCAGCCAGACAGACATACAGATAACCAGCCAGACAGACATACAGACCCAGCCAAACAGGCAGACAGATATCCAGCCAAACAGGCAGACAGATATCCAGCCAGACAGGCAGACAGATAACCAGCCAGACAGATATCCAGCCAAACAGGCAGACAGATATCCATGCAGATAGCACAGAAGTGAATCCATACTCTGCAACTCCATCTCTCTCTCTACTGGGATAGACAGATGAGATGAAAGAGAGAAAGATGCTGTTTAAGACCTTGATAAGACCATGGATATGAACAGCCTTGTTAGACCAGGGACATGAACAGCCTTGTTAGACCAGGGACATGAACAGCCTTGTTAGACCAGGGACATGAACAGCCTTGTTAGACCAGGGACATGAACAGCCTTGTTAGACCAGTGACATGAACAGCCTTGTTAGACCAGTGACATGAACAGCCTTGTTAGACCAGTGACATGAACAGCCTTGTTAGACCAGGGACATGAACAGCCTTGTTAGACCAGGGATATGAACAGCCTTGGGGACAAACCCAGATGATGTGTCCCTGTGACAACAGCTGAGAAGCCGCAAGTTCTTAACTAGCGAGCTCCTCAAATTAGTGTTGTTGTTCGCCTGTGGCTTAAGGGGGATGGTGTGTGTGTGTGTGTGTGCGTGCAAGCGTGTGGGTGTACAGGGTAAAGTATGAAGACGTCCCGGTCGAGGCCTTCTTCAGTAACAGAGTATGATACGAATCTACTGAGAGACCAACACGCAGATGAGGATGCTGCCTGGCCACAGTGAACTTTAATCAGCTTAACAGAGCTGATGGTTATCAGCTGTTTGAGGCAAACATCAACACACACACACACACACACACACACACACACACACACACACACACACACACACACACACACACACACACACACACAGAGACAACAAAGGCCTTCATGCACGAAGAGGGATCAATGAGCAGACCCGCCTAAGCATGACCAACCACAGGGACATGCATCACACTCGTTCACTCATTCACCCACCCACCCACCCACCCACACTCACTCACTCACTGACTCCCTCACTTACTCACTCAAATCAGTACTAGCATACTACTTATAAAGGATGCCCAATACAATACTCCATGCTTCGGTCTAGGTGGCATGCTAGTGTGAGAGAAACAGTGAGGATGAACGTAGAAGAGAGACAGAGAAAGAGAGAGAGAGAGAGGTGCAGGCCAGGGAGGAGCAGTAGTACAGTTCAGAGGGTAATGTGTCAGCAGGGTAAACACTGTACTAGCAGTGTAGAGCAGAGTGTCAGGAGGGCGAAACAGGGCTGGAGGGTCGTTAGCGGGCAGGGGCGGTCAGTGGGGTAGGGGAGAAGTTGTGGGTTCTGTCCCAAATGGCAAACTATTCAATATATTCAATATAGTGCACTACTTTTGACCAGGGCTCTCAAAAATTAGAGCACTATGGAGGGAACAGGGTGCCATTTGGGACTGGAGCCATGGCTTCTGTCGGCGCTCCCCACAGGGTTGCACTTGGACTATTATTATCTCTGGGAATCCAGAGAATTCAAAAGGACCCAGGAGCCAACTGGTGGGCCACAGTAAAAGGCAGGCCCTGGAATAACAAACCTGCCCTTCAGACATCTTGCCAAGTGCCCTTGTCTCAAACACATCAATCCACTGACCTGACACCCTTTTCCCTTTATAGTGAGTGCACTACTTTTGATAGGGCACTTGTCAAAAGGAGTGCACTATATAGGGAATAGGGTGCCATTTGGGACGCATATTATCTTCCTATAGGGAAAAGTCAATATGAGGGTGTTACTCTATACTGTTTCAATTTAATACAAGTATGATTATACACTGAGTGTACAAAACATTATGAACAAGACATAGACCGACGAGGTGAATCCAGGTGAAAGCTATGATCCCTTATTGATGTCACTTGTTAAATCCACTTCAATCAGTGTAGATGAAGGGGAGGAGACAGGTTAAAGAAGGATTTTTAAGCCTTGAGACAATTGTGACATGGATTGTGTATTTAAAATGGTGTTTGTTCTTCACTGGTTGCCCTTTTCTTGTGGTCTCGATCTCTCTGGCTCCCAGGACCCTTCCCAGACCACATCACACCTTGACATTTAACCACTAAGCCACCTATTTCAGTCAACCTATTCTTAAGCAAAGCTGGGCCAAGCCATCTTTATGGAAATCACCGGTCTCTGTGTGTTTTTTGTAAAGGGCATGATGGGGGCTGCCAGCCAGGCCTAGTCTTAGCCTCATGTCTCCTCTAGCTGAGGGGAGGCTGGTGCATCCTGCTTCACATTGGCTCCAGCCCTGGCACCCATATTATCTGGCCCTAGTCCCACACTGCATTCATGTTGTGAAAAATTATCTGTCTCATCCAGGGCTGTTGCCAGAGGTTTTTCTCTGCATCAAAGTCACACTGCTTCGATATACACTACCGTTCAAAAGTTTGGGGTCACTTGGAAATGTTTCTGAAAGAAAAGCAAATGTTTTGTCCATTAAAATGACATCAAATTGATCAGAAATACAGTGGAGACATTGTTAATGTTGTAAATGACTATTGTTGCTGGAAACGGCAGATTTTTTATGGAATATCTACATAGGCGTACAGAGGCCCATTATCAGCAACCATCACTCCTGTGTTCCATTGGCACGTTGTGTTATCTAATCCAAGTTTTAAAAGGCTAATTTTAAAAGGCTAGTTGATCATTAGAAAAACCTTTTGCAATTATGTTAGCACAGCTGAAAACTGTTGTGCTGATTAAAGAAGAAATAAAGCTGTCCTTCTTTAGACTAGTTGAGTATCTGCAGCATCAGCATTTGTTGGTTAAAAATGGCCAGAAGCAAAAAAAATTATTATATTCTTGTTCTGAGAAATGAAGGCTATTTCATGTGAGAAATTGCCTAGAACTCTCGTACAACGCTGTGTACTACTCCCTTCACAGAACAGCACAAACTGGCTCTAACCAGAATAGAAAGAGGAGTGGGAGGCCCCGGTGCACAACTGAGCAAGAGGACAAGTACATTAGAGTGTCTAGTCACAAGTCCTCAACTGGCAGCTTCATTAAATCGTACCCTCAAAACACCTGTCTCAACGTCAATAGTGAAGAGGCGACTCTGGGATGCTGGCCTTGGTATATGGGTAAAGGGCTACGGTTAGGGTTAGGCATGAGGTTAGCAGTATGATTAAGGTTAGGTTTAAAATAAAATTTTAAGAAGATAAAATGTAGAAATAGGCAGAGTCGCAAAGAAAAAGCCATATCTTCCTCTGTCCAATGTCTGTATTATCTTGCCCTTAATCTTTTATTTTTATTGGCCAGTCTGAGATATGGCTTTTTTCTAAGTGACCCCAAACTTTTGAACGGTAGTGTAGCTTTTATCAATGGCCAAATAAAAGATAATAACTGAATCTGGGGGGGTAATGAAAGAGTACTTTGTAAGACATCTAAAGGTAGAGTGATGAAGGCATGAAGCCTTAGAGGAATGAGCAAAGATGGAGCAGATAGAAACAAACAGTGCATTTTTAGTAGCACCTTCACTCTTCCCTTTCTGTCTTGGCTCTGGGCTGGTATTAGGTAATAGGGTCGCCACTAGTTACCACAGCCACAAAGTCATAAACTCTGCCTATTTCTACATTTTATCTTCTTAAAATGTTATTTTAAACCTAACCTTAATCATACTGCTAACCTCATGCCTAACCCTAACCGTAGCCCTTTACCCATATACCAAGCTGGACTCAGGGGTAGACGTAACATAGTAATTGTGAATCTGGGACACTCCAATCAGTATGATATGTTACGTTTCCTATGGTATGTGTTCATTTGTGGATGTCCATCATCCATTCATCATCCATTCTTGGTGTGAGCACAGCTGACAATCTCTCAGACTCTGACGATCTGACTCATCAAAAGATAAGTCAGTAAGGCCCTCACTCCTCTGTCTACTGTCATCCTCCTCTCACCACTCTCTCACTCCTCTGTCTACTGTCATCCTCCTCTCACCACTCTCACTCCTCTGTCTACTGTCATCCTTCTCTCACCACTCTCTCACTCCTCTGTCTACTGTCATCCTCCTCTCACCACTCTCTCACTCCTCTGTCTACTGTCATCCTTCTCTCACCACTCTCACTCCTCTGTCTACTGTCATCCTTCTCTCACCACTCTCTCACTCCTCTGTCTACTGTCATCCTTCTCTCACCACTCTCTCACTCCTCTGTCTACTGTCATCCTTCTCTCACCACTCTCTCACTCCTCTGTCTACTGTCATCCTCCTCTCACCACTCTCACTCCACTGTCATCCTTCTCTCACCACTCTCTCACTCCTCTGTCTACTGTCATCCTTCTCTCACCACTCTCTCACTCCTCTGTCTACTGTCATGCTCCTCTCCCCACTCTCACTCCACTGTCATCCTTCTGTCACCACTCTCTCACTCCTCTGTCTACTGTCATCCTCCTCTCACCACTGCCTTAGCTCCTGACCATGAGTGTGACTCTCACCCCTGCATCTCTCTTCCCATTTCTTGCTCAACAGTTTCTTACTCATCTCCCTGCACTCTCTCACCCTTCTCCCTGCCCTCTCTCACCCTTCTCCCTGCCCTCTCTCACCCTTCTCCCTGCACTCTCTCACCCTTCTCCGTGCACCCTCTCACCCCTCCCTCTCTGGCTGCTTTCACAAGGCGCAGAGTCACAGTTTCCATCATCATGGTAAAGAATGGGTATTTTTAGAGAGGGACTAAGCTTGAGTGACTCCCTTGGAGTATGCTATGACCAATCACCAAAGCAGTTTTTCAAACGGGGACCACCGAGGGGTGGTCTGTCGGGGGCTCTGGTGAATGTATGGACCGGGTGTCCCCCCGCGCTCCCTCTTAAGTCCCCTGGAACAGGGCCCAGTGAGAACACAGATTGGGAATGGCATGGGCACATGCCAGAGTATTCTGGGATGGACTCCAAATAATATATTTGTTGAGTGGAGAAGAGTGAGGAAATGGCCTGGTGTTAGTGAGAGGTAGGGGGGAGAGATAGGGTGAGGTGGGGGTTGGGGGTGAAGCCTAATGCATGGGTAACACAGTGGTAAACGCCGAGGGGAGGACGGCTCATAATAATGTCTGGAATGGAGCAAATGGAATGGCATCAAACACATGGAAACCATGGAAACCATGTGTTTGGTGTATTTGATCCCATTCCACACATTCCTCTCCATCCATTTCCACAAGCCTGTTCTCCCCAATTAAGATGCCACCAACCTACTGTGATGTAAACCGGTATATATAATTTTAATAGCAGAACACTCTAAAGTCCATTATCCCACTGAAGAGTATGAACAGAAATAGACTGTTTGAGAAACTTTGAATCCTAAGCAACCTGCCTACACATTTGAAGTACAATACCAACATAGCTACTGCAGTAGGTCAAAGCTGTGTCCTGGAAAACTTTGGTAGAACATGGGTGGAATAGGTATTGTGGTGCTCGTGAATTTCCTTTCTTTTTCGGCTTCAGACCAATGCCTATGCTCACTTAAAACATTTTTTGGTTTATAATTTCCTTGGTTTTTACACCAGAAGGTGATAAAACATTATAATTAAGCAATAAGGCACAAGGGTTTTGGTATATGGTCAATATACCATGGCTAAGGACTCTAATTATTGCCTGGATACAGGCCTTAGACATGGTATATTGGCCATATACCACAACCCCCCGAGGTGCCTTATTGCTATTATAAATTGTTTACCAATGTAACTAGAACAGTAAAAATAAATGTTTATCATACCCTTGGTATGCAGTCTGATATACCATCACTTTCAGCCAATCAGCATTCAGGGCTCGAACCACCTAGTTTGTAATACAGCAAAGTAAACAATAAAGACAAATGGCAACAGAAATAATATAGTTGTTAGTATTTATTTAATATTAACAGCTGATTTTCCAGAGGGAAGCAAAAAAACAGAAACCCATTTAAGCCAATATAGGGGGTAAACTGAAAAATTATCCATAATCTCTCTTAAGACAATCGAGAAAGCTCCTGGAAAATACACACATACAGTCATGTGAAAAAGTAAGTACTCCCCCTGGAAAGTTCTTTTTTTTTTACATATTTGGACAGATATATAATCTTCACTTCAACGCTATTGACAGATAAAGGTTACCCAATATCAAGACACAGCTGACCTTTGCCAGACAACACCTGGGTAAAGTCAGTTGTGTATTGATATTATTTTTTGAGAGCAGAGGCTTCTTCCTTCCTGACCTCCCATGTAGGCCAAGTTTGTGCAGTCTCTTTCTGACAATGTACCCATGCACTTCGACATTGATTGTGGCAAGAGAGGCCTGTAGATCCCTTGATGTTACCCTGGGGTTCTTAGAGACGTAGTTTGCCAGTGGTCTGGAATTTTCATCGGACAGTGGAATGATGTACTTCAAATTGCTTGGAAATGGATTTGTAACTCCTCCCATCAATAAACTTTCTTCTGAGGGCCTCGGGTAGGTCTTTCGATCTTTGAATGATGTGTTACCACACACCCATATGGTTAAGACCAAACCAGACCAATTTTCTTATCTTTATGGAAGGCTTAATGTTTTCTAATCATTTGCACTTGTTTTGGTCCACCTAATTCGAATTCAAGCCATTTTATGTGATGGTAAAGGTAGGGGAGTACTAACTTTTTCCCCATAAGGAAAAGGCATTTTTGTTTATTTTAATTTAACATTTTCAACGTTTTTTCTTTTTTTAGATTTGTTAAATTGGGTAACCTTTATATGTCAATAGTGTTGAAGTGAAGATTACGTATCCATCTGTCCAAATATATAAAAAAAGAGAACTTTCCAGGGTGTGTACTTACTTTTTCACATGACTGTAATCAATATGTACTCATTAACTATTTACATGAAAATGTACCTTAAAGTTTACTGAAGAAAGGCCTAGTACTACATTACCTGTAAACAAAGGTGAGTTATCCCTAAATACAAAATGTACAACCAAATGTACATTCATCAGACATAGTCAACATTGTAAATACAATTCAGGGATGACCACAATATTGCTCTTGACAAGCTACAGCCCAGTTCTACCTCACCTGATTCTACTATTCATGGTCTTGATGTACAGCTGAGTAGTAGAATCAGGTGTGGTAGCACAGGGCTTGAACAGAAAAGCCTGCATAACCCTGTGGATCACTCCTGATACAAACACTGTAACAAATGACAAACTGCTGAGAAACAACTGCAAAATACAAAGTCATTAGACAAGCACAAAATTCTTAAGAGAAATTATAGACATATTTACAATTCTGAAATTGGATAGGTGGTCTAAACCGTTGAATACAAAACTTCAGCTACAAATGGCATAACTAATACTGTGTACAGCTTTCTAACTCCAGTAAAAGAGCACACATGTCCTCATTTATAAATGGCCGTATAAATATGAAAAAAGGTAGGAGAACTCTAAGATTTGGAATAGAACATACCATTTAAGTATTGAAAACTTTTTAGTCATTTAGCAGACACTCTTTTCCAGAGCGACTTACAGTTAGTTAGTGCATACATGTTCATACTTTTTTCATACTGGTGCCCCATGGGAATTGAACCCACAACCCTGGCGTTGCAAGCACCACGCTCTACAATCTGAGCTACACAGGCCTAACCATCTACTGTGTGCATTTGAATTGGCATACGTCGTTTGTCAGTTCCATATGGGCCAGCATGCATCTGTGACAGGCGCATTACCACAATCCACCACTCTGCCATAAAGCACTGTGTCCCTAGGTATTATGGTAGGGATGGCGTGCATATCACGGATCAGGGCAACAACCTCTTTCCTTGAGAGTCTGAGAGCTGGTCTCTCATCTGTTCTAGCAAGACGCATTCAGTAGTACACACCGCCACACTCACTGCCACTTGCCTCTTCGGGAGACAAACCCACAATTTTCAAATACACAGACAGTATCTCTAGCCATTACACTACAAACACTGTTCTTAAAACATTAATTTCTACAGACAATTTAAAATGGGCAGTCTTGAAGCGTTTTTTACAAAACAATTTTGTTTGTTTATTTCTCTTGCTTGGTTAAATTACAGTAGTCTAAAACTGTTGATTTGTTGAAAACAGACTAAATTAATCACATAGCCAACCAAGTTAGCGAGCATGTCATTTCCTTTTGACTATGCACAGATGGTGTACAATTTAAGCAAGCAGAGAGGGGGTTCGATTAATCTGGCACGGGAACACCGGGCTATGGCCATCACATCCTCGGGACGAAAGCAGGGAGGGAAGGCAGAAAAAAAAAAATCACTTTTGCATGTGAAAACAGAATCGTACTCAGCACTAGACATACTTAATTACGTCACTTTTGTTTTGAGCCGACTTCGCCATCAGACAGAGCGGGCATCTGGCTCACATCCGGGAGGCAGCCCGGTTCCAAATCGAATGCAATCAACTTTCAGCCAGTGCAAAACACTCCTACACGGTCTAGATGAATCGAACCCCCTCCAATGTTGTTTTAGCTGGGTGCACCATGTGTATCACCCTGACTACTTTTTACTTGTTAAGGGCAACTTCAGATTTTCTGGAAACACACTGAAAAGTAACTTGACACTGTTAATCAGTCAGAACAGATGTGATTATTATAATCCACAAGGCAGGAGAGGGAGCGTATGCCCGTCAGAGCTTGAATGTATTCTACATGTTTGAAACAGCGATGCTGTTCGTCGAGTGTGGAAAGTCTGATGCTAGCATGCATTTGCAACCTTGCAGTGCACAACTGAACTTAGGCTCTGTTTACATGTGCGTTTGGGTTTCAACCATTGACTATAGCTATATACGAGTTAGCTAACTTTGCAGTCTTACGTTGGCTAATGTTACCTAGCTATCTTATTTGTGCATGTTTGTGATCCGATTACACACAAGTGTCTAGATCAGCAGTTTACACGATGATGATGATGATGATGATGATGATGATGATGATATGAAAAACCTTACTTGGCAAAATAAAGATAGCTATCTTTCCTTGTTTGTTGGTTGGTTAGCTACCTAGCCAATGTTAGCACTCATTTGACTCGTATAACTTTACATTAGCTAATTAGTTAGCTAGCTAGCTACATAGCTAATCAATACAAAAGCATATTTATTGGCTAGCTACCTTTATTTGCCTGTGCATTAGCTAGCTAGATTTTAGCTGACTGGTGTTAGCTATCTACAGAGGCTAGCTGCTGGACTTTGTACAAGCAAGCTAACATTATCTAGGTAACGTTAGCTACCTAACTAATCAAAATATCTGCTTGCATTTATTGATTAACCTCAGCTTGCATACCAACACATAGCTAGCTATATACAGTAGCATAGGTTTGTTCGTATACACTTCTTATGTTTGGTAGCATGGTGCAAGCAGCTGTGTTGTTGCAGAGCAACCGACCAGGTTGCTAAATATGTTAGCATTGTCAGAAATGCAACAAATGTATTCAGTCCGAAAGGTGACAAGTCTAATGATAACTTTATGGACTTTGTAGTCTCGTTCTTATCCGACGCCTAGATATTGAGCTAGTTCTGGGCAAAACGGTAAAGACTCATGACCAGAGGAGGGGAGTGTGTTGTGTACCTCCAATCAAGTTGAAATTGGTGTCATATTGGCTTAGATATGATGGTCGCGAGATTGAACACTGAGCTTCAACCAATGTTTATACATAGACGCGACTATCACCACGTCTATATTTAATCTTCCCACTAAAATCTGTTTCACTACTGTGTTTTTGTGTGTATGGATTTCATGTGTTTGCAGTGAGTAACATATGTGCAAGCTTGTGCGTGCGTGTGTGTGTGTGATTGTTTAGCGGGTAGCTGTTTGTGACCCACAGTAGCCACGTGCTTTGCAGTGGTCCTGTTGTGCGTTGGTCTTGTGGTACTGTTGTGCTGTTGTCCTGTGGTCTTGTGGTGCTGTGGTCCTATGGTCCTGTTGTGCGGTGGACGTGTGGTCCTGTGGTCCTGTTGTGTGGTCCTGTTGTGCTGTGGTCCTGTGGTACTGTGGTGCGGTGGTCCTATGGTCCTGTTGTGTGGTGGTCCTGTTGTGCTGTGGTCCTGTGGTCTTGTTGTGCTGTGGTCCTGTGGTCTTGTTGTGCTGTGGTCCTGTAGTGTTGTTGTGCTGTGGTCCTGTAGTCTTGTTGTGCTGTGGTCCTGTGGTCTTGTTGTGCTGTGGTCCTGTGGTGCAGTGGTCCTGTAGTCTTGTTGTGCTGTGGTCCTGTGGTCTTGATGTGCTGTGGTCCTGTTGTGCGGTGGTCCTGTGTTCTAGGCCAGGCCTGTGACATGCCGTACTGCAGTGTTCAGGGGTTTCAACGAGTCACTGCTATTTCACACATCCCCTGCAAAATGAGCGACCAAGAAACACAGTAGACAAGCCCAGCATAGAGGCACTGCACTGCATTGTCTCTAATTAGGGATCTTATATATGTTAGTCTGTCATTCACTCTGGTGTGGGTCGTTGTCGTTATATGTCGCAGTCACGGTTTAAGTAAGTGTGCTTTCGTTACGTCCGTTCATTCGTGTTTGTTTTTTGTGAACGTGTTGTTTAGTTTGTTCGTTGTATGGTATAGTTCGGACATTTTGTTGTCGTCTTTAAAACTAGTATTGAGAATACATAGTATACAGAGATTAAATATGACAAACTATAATCACTGCGCTGCGTCTTGGTCATTCCCACACCCACATCGTGACAGGATGACAGTGAAATAGCTAGTTTACACAGTAATCACTGCTCTGAACAGGATTACGTTTCACACACCTTGCAAGGTCAGGAACGAAACATCGACTGGCTTGTTTCCTTGTGGGATCAGGCTTGCCACGGCTGGCTGTTGGTCACACACGTATGTTCACTTATAAACGCACGCATACACAAACAACAACACTTATGTTTAGTATCTCCAAAACTCCCACCTGGTGTGGGACGGCATTTAGGGAGTCATGCAGAGCACATAAACTGCAAGCGACTCTCATGTAAATTCTCTCCACTTGACAACTTAGTATTTTCATAAGCTCCAGTAGTCAGCTGTCTACTGCATTCTTCAGAGGGCATCCATGACTCTACGTTAGTATGGGTGTCAGTGTTTCTCGGTGTGTGTGAGTGAATTTGAAGTGTGTGTTTGGAAGAGACCTTTTGGTGTGTTTGTGTGAAAGGTGTTTGTAAGCCAGCTGCTGTACAGTATCAAATAATGTAAGGTGTGCACGTAGAGTCATATGTGTGTTTGTGTCTATCTGCGTGTCTGCCTGCATGTACATGTATAATGTGTGTGTGTGTCAGTAACATACAAGAGAGAAGGGAAGATGAGGCCCCACTGAGTAGCTACATATAGAAGTGCAAAGTGGTTAAATCCCTTCTGAATGTTTGTCCAGAGAGGTGGATTATGGAGGAGCGGGCATCTCTGTGGCAGCCTGCTGGGCCTGATAACCCCTAAGCCTGGTGTTTCCTGCGGTGGGAGAGACTTAATTATGAGGGTATTGGGCCTACCAGCTCTCAAAGTCTCACGTCAGAATAAGACGTTCATCCATGTTTCTCAAATGTAAAATGTTGAAGTGTTTAAGGTTAGGGTTAAGTTCAGAAATTAACTCCAAATTCTTACGGTTAGGTATTAACTCTGAATGGTTAAGGTAAGGGTTAAGATTTGGGATTGGCTTTAAAAAATACATAAAAACTACTTTCTATCAATGGATTCAAACTTGCAACCTTTGGAATCAGAGACAGATGCTTACACCCTTGAAGTTAACAGTGCTCACTGTTGTCCCTAGTGGCCGGTTTCCAAGTCGAATTCTGACTTGCATCACAGGTAACCTGGCTCGAACCAGGGACCCTCTGCACACATCGTCAACAGTCACCCTCATAGCATCGTTACCCATCGCTCCACAAAAGCCACAGCCCTTGCGGAGCAAGGGAAACAACTTCTTCAAGGTTGATGTTACGTGTTTCTATGTGGCCTCATCTAAGGAATGAGTTTGTAACCAAGAGAGAAACTATTCTTTCTGTGACCTTTACATAGAATGTGGTTCCTAAGCATTTTGTGTCATTGGAGTCACAGGCCAGCATGAAGGATATTTGGGGCACTCTGCTCATAGAAGCAGGCTGAAGGATTACCTTATATGTAACAGTCATCCTCATCCAGAAAAATGTCATTTGTGGTTCCTATGACAAGCTACATGCACCTGGTGGTTTGTGATGAGGAAACCGGATCCGTCTAATAATAAATGCTTGTGTCAACTCTTTGATAGAGCATTGTGTTTCCTCCCCACATCTTAAATCCTTCAATAACAGAAAAATCATCATTACAAAGGTTTCAGAGCAAGTGACGTCACCGATTGAAACGCTACTAGCTTGCACCGCTAACTAGCTTGCCGTTTACATAGGTTTCACATACACATGCACACACACACACACATACACACACACACATACACACACTTAATCCCCAAACCCCCCACTGCTCGGCGTCAGGTGTGTGTCAGGACAAGCCCTGGGCCTTCTCCTTCTCAGACAGCCAGGCAGGCCTTCAGCTCTCAGTCTCGAGTTTGGAGATAATGACTCTGCTAGCGGAGGAAGACAGAGGAGAGAAGAGGACAGAGGAAGACAGAGGAGAGAAGAGGACAGAGGAGAGAGGAGGACAGAGGAGAGAGGAGGACAGAGGAGGACAGAGGAGAGATGACAGAGAGAGTAGGGGAGAGATGAGGACAGAGGAGAGAGGAAGGGAGAGGAGAGAGGAGGACAGAGGAGGACAGAGGAGAGATGAGGACAGAGGAGAGAGGAGGGGAGAGGAGAGAGGAGAGAGGAGGAGTTCAGAGGAGAACAGAGGAGAGATGAGGACAGAGGAGAGAGGAGAGAGGAGGTCAGAGGAGAACAGAGAAGAGATGAGGACAGAGGAGAGAGGAGGACAGAGGAGAGGTGAGGGCTGAGAGGTGCATGTCCCTGCCCAGTAAACAAGCCAGGTGGCTGAGAGGTGCATATCCCTGCCCCAGTACTTCCAGGACTCCTCACACCACTTGAGTGAGAGTACATAGAAAAGGAATCTCTGTGGCCTGTAAAAGCCTCACCTCTCAGTAAGACAGAGCAGAACTGATACGGCCTAACCACAAGTCACCCACATTAGTCAGCAACCATGCAGGCCATTTGCAGGAAAGTCATAAAGCTACTATGAAAACTCCCTTACGAAAACACAAAACACAAGCCAGTGAAATGAAGGAGCGAGCAGAGTGATGTATGACTGATGTGAAGCTCTTTATTGAGACGATGAAAAGTGGCTGGCAGGGAGAGTGAGGGAGTCAGAAAGAGGACAAAGGCCATCTCAATCAGCGGACCACTATGTTTTTCATTGCTCTCCTTTGTGTGGCTGTCATTTTGGCCGGGAGCGGGGTGGCGGGGGTGTGGAGGGAGAGGCGGGCGCTCAGGGAAGCGTAAGGTAATCCCTTAAGTGGGAGTCTTTAACTCTCTCACACAGTAAACAGGAGGGCATTGTTAATGGCTAATGTTACAGAACCGCAAGAGCATCCACGGCGCTGTGTGGGTGCGTTAGACAAGCAGTGTGTGTGTGTCTGTCCGCGTGTGAGAGTGTGTGTGTGAGAGAGTGTGTGTGTGTACCACTAAAGCCATGTGATAGAGTGCACTACCCTGCAGTCGAGTGGCACAGGGAAGGGAACAGATGCCTCTCTTCCAGGGATAATCAAGCCACTGCATCGGAAATATCACTGATCACCTCCCAATTGAGTTAAGGACCCCCAGCCATCAATTTCGGGGAATGTGTGTGTGTGTATGTGTGTGTATGTGTGTGTGAGTGTCGGGGGGGGGGGTGTTAGTATCAGAATAAGGGGCACAGGGGAGAACCCTCCAGTGAAGCAGGACAGGACAACACAATAAGAGTCTTGTTAATGAGGAAATACCTCCTACCTGTTACCCAAAAGACATAGACACACCCCCATCGGCTCTGGAGAGGTGTTTAAACCCCACATTAGCCGGGTGCTTCCCTGGAAAGGCTAATTCGAGGCCCTCCTTCCTTCATTTAGCCAACCGTCCATTAATCTATCTCTCTGTCAGGAGATTCACGTGGCTTACAAAGATTCCTGTCTGCACACTGTAAACAACACTCCCAGGATAATATATAGTCTGGACTGGTGAGGAGAGGAGAGGAGAGGAGAGGATTGTCCTGTATTGTCCTGTCCTGCCTTGTCCTGTTCTGTCTTGTCCTGTCTTGTCCTGTCCTGTCCTGTCTTGTCCTGTCATGTCCTGTATTGTCCTGTCTTGTCCTGTATTGTCCTGTCTTGTCCTGCCCTGTCTTGTCCTGTCTTGTCCTGTCTTGTCCTGACACTGAATCTCGTATGCCAATCTCGTATGCCATGTACTTGTCTTATATCAAATAGAGACACAAAACAACATATGTATTCACAGGTGTTAAGGGAGGAAGGTGTTAAGGGAGGAAGGTGTAGGTGAGGAAAGGGTTAGGGAGGAAGGTGTTAGGGGAGGAAGGGGTTAAGGGAGGAAGGTGTTAAAGAAGGAAGTGGGTTAAAGAAGGGAGTGGAGGGATATTATATGTTTCTCTGCTTTCTCTGCACTGACTTCTCTTTATCTGTTTCTCTGCACTCACTTCTCTCTATCTGTGTTTCTCTATATCTGTGTTTCTCTCTATCTGTGTTTCTCTCCCTTTACCTTGTATATTATTTGGCTCCCGTAGGAGAGAATGGCCAAGCCAACCAACTTGTTAGCCACGCACGCACGCACGCACGCACGCAAGCACACACACACACACACACACACACACACACACACACACACACACACACACACACACACACACACACACGCACACGCATGCACACGCATGCACACTCAGGCCCAAGGTCAGCATTCCCTCAACATTCAAACAGCAACTCAAAGCAATGCTTCTAAAAGCCATTAGAGTGCTCATATAAGTAGGCGTGGTGATGAAAGCTCATAAAGCCAGCTATGTAAATAAATGAAATGAAAACCCAGTAGACAGAGGTGAGGAGAAAGAGACCCTTGGGGATTTGTTGTTTGTGAAGGGCTGCTCCATTAACTTCCTACACAGAGCTGGCTGCCTCTGCTGCTGGTGTCTCCTGTAGCACCTTCCAATGCCTGAAAAAGCACAGACTGCCAGCGCCGTCTTGCAGTTTGCTGACTTGAAAGGGCTGAGGAAGAGGGACAGGAGGTGAGAAACACACACACAGAGGCTGACCCTCTCACACACGACCGCACTAATCAAGAGGATTGACAAAGAGTAAAAAGGCGGGGAGCTCACGTCAACGGAAGGAAACTGCAGGTTAGTAATGAACAGTTTCAGGTCTAATGGAAGCGAGTGTGACCTCGCTGTAAAGGTACCACAACTCTAAACAACCTGCCCAAATTGTCGTCTTCTCTCTCCCTGTTCTTCTTCTCTCTCCCTGTTCGTCTTCTCTCTCCCTGTTCATCTTCTCTCTCCCTGTTCCTCTTCTCGCTCCCTGTTCCTCTTCTCTCTCCCTGTTCTTCTTCTCTCTCCCTGTTCTTCTTCTCTCTCTCTGTTCCACTTCTCTTCTCTCTCCCTGTTCCTATTCTCTCTCCCTGTTCCTCTTCTCCCTGTTCCTCTTCTCTCTCCCTGTTCATCTCCCTGTTCTTCTTCTCTCTCCCTGTTCATCTTCTATCTTCCTGTTCCTCTTCTCTCTCTCTGTTCCACTTCTTCTCTCTCCCTGTTCCTATTCTCTCTCCCTGTTCCTCTTCTCCCTGTTCCTCTTCTCTCTCCCTGTTCATCTCCCTGTTCTTCTTCTCTCTCCCTGTTCATCTTCTATCTTCCTGTTCCTCTTCTCTCTCCCTGTTCCTCTTCTCGCTCCCTGTTCCTCTTCTCTCTCCCTGTTCTTCTTCTCTCTCCCTGTTCTTCTTCTCTCTCTCTGTTCCACTTATTCTCTCTCCCTGTTCCTATTCTCTCTCCCTGTTCCTCTTCTCCCTGTTCCTCTTCTCTCTCCCTGTTCATCTCCCTGTTCTTCTTCTCTCTCCCTGTTCATCTTCTATCTTCCTGTTCCTCTTCTCTCTCCCTGTTCCTCTTCTCTCTTCCTGTTCATCTTCTCCCTGTTCTTCTTCTCTCTCCCTGTTCCTCTTCTCTCTCTCTGTTCCTCTTCTCCCTGTTCTTCTTCTCTCTCCCTGTTCATCTTCTCCCTGTTCTTCTTCTCTCTCCCTGTTCCTCTTCTCTCTCCCTGTTTCTATTCTCTCTCCCTATTCCTCTTCTCCCTGTTCTTCTTCTCTTTCCCTGTTCCTCTTCTCTCTCCCTGTTCCTCTTCTCCCTCCCTATTCCTTTTCTCCCTGTTCTTCTTCTCTCTCCATGTTAATCTTCTCCCCCTTTTTCCTCCAAACATAACATAAAAACATTTCTGCAAAAAGTAAGATCTTTGTCCCCATGTGCAGTTGCAAACCGTAGTCTGGCTTTTTTATGGTGGTTTTGGAGCAGTGGCTTCTTCCTTGCAGAGCAGCCTTTCAGGTTATGTGGATATAGATACTTTTGTACCTGTTTCCTCCAGGATCTTCACAAGGTCCTTTGCTGTTGTTCTGGGATTGGTTTGCACTTTTTGCACCAAAGTACGTTCATCTCTAGGAGACAGAACAAGTCTCCTTCCTGAGTGGTATGACGGCTGCGTGGTCCCATGGTGTTTATACTTGCATACTATTGTTTGTACAGATGAACGTGGTACCTTCAGGCATTTAGAAATTGCTCCGAAGGATGAACCAGATTTCTTTAGATTTTCTCATGATGTCGAGCAAAGAGGTACTGAGTTTGAAGGTAGGCCTTGAAATACATCCACAGGTACACCTCAAATTGACTCAAATTATGTCAATTAGCCTATCAGAAACTTCTAAAGCCATGACATCATTTTGGGGAATTTTCCAAGCTGTTTAAAGGCACAGTCAACTTAGTGTATGTAAACTTCTGACCCACTGGATTTGTGATATAGTGAATTATAAGTGAAATAATCTGTTTGTAAACAAGTGTTGGAATAATTTGTTGTGTCATGCACAAAGTAGATGTCCTAACCGACTTGCCAAAACTATAGTTTGTTAACATGAAATCTGTAGATTGGTTGAAAAATGAGTTTTAATGACTTCAACTTAAGTGTATGTAAACTTCTGACTTCAACTGTATGTAGTTTTCTGTACATTTATCTGAGCTGATGTTAAATATAATCCAGAGCAGAGTTGTAGACTATTATTTCCTAACTATGTATCCTGCTATTTCCAGCTTTATAGGCTTTGGCTTTCTCTGATGGAAGGTGTGTGTGTGTATGTGTGTGTGTGTATGACTAACCATGTATTCACTCAACAGAAAATTAAACCTCAAATCTCAAAGGTTTTTCTTCCCCCAGAAGCTGATGGCAGACATCATTCACAGTATATGTTTTGCTGAGGTGACGTGTCACTAGGTCAACCCTTACCTAAACATCAGCTAGGACCAAAACAGGACCATATATTCACACTGCACACCACGCTATTACCATGAAAGGCACTCAGCAGCGTATTATTTATACATTGAGTGGATTACGTTTCCCGGAGCCACGACTTTCACCCAATTTGTGTGCATGAAAGCAAGTTAAGAAAGGGCTAAATGTTTTTTCTGTATTACTGGGTTTTGTGCTTCTAAGGTTACCACGCCCGTAACTCAATCAGTCATGTGTAAGTGGGTGCTGAGAGAGCGGAATGCCATGACTTTATGACTTTGTGTTAGAATAGGGGCCAGTATGAGGCCTGGAACATGCCCTTCTCCACAAGTCAACTCCATTTAATGTACAAGGGCTCATGGGGTTAACCTAAAGGGATAATTGTACCTGGAAAACAGATGCATGCAGAAAAGGGCAACATAGGATCATCCACAGTTGATCAGCAGTGTATCTGCAGTGTATCTGCAGTTTATCAGCAGTGTATCTGCAGTGTATCAGCAGTGTATCAGCAGTGTATCAGCAGTGTATCTGCAGTGTATCAGCAGTGTATCGGCAGTGTATCTGCAGTGTAACTGCAGTGTATCAGCAGTGTATCTGCAGTGTATCAGCAGCAGTGTTGAATGTCTGATGTCTATGGCTCTGGTAAAGTGGTTCATGCTGCAGGAACAGGTCTCCGTGAATAGGACTGGTATAGATTATGTGGTAAGAGCGTCCCTTGCCGACACAAATGGGCCCCCACTGCCCCCCACCCCCCGGCCGTTCCTACCTCATTCCGTACCACAACCCCATCTCACCCCCCCCCCGCCCCCCGTCCCTGTCCCTCGCCCGTTTTATTTATTCGTCCCATCAGACTGAGAAATGGAGAGAGGGAGAGATGGAGAGATGGAGAGATGGAGAACGGAGAGAGATGGAGAGATGGATAGAGGGAGAGATGGAGAGATGAAGAACAGGAAGAGAGGGAGAGATGGAGAGAGGGAGAACGGAGAGAGAGGGAGAGATGGAGAGAGGGAGAACAGAGAGAGAGGGAGAGAGGGAGATAGGGAGAGAGGGAGAAGAGGGAGAGAAGGAGAGAGGGAGAAATGGAGAGAGGGAGAACAGGGAGAGAGTGGGGAAAACAATAGAAAAAGCTAATATCATGGGTGGGCCAAAGGTGACTCGCCTGGGGAGAGAGAGGGAATGAAATTCTCCCAGTCCCATTTTACCAGCCATTCAAACCGCATTACTCCCAAGAAGGGAAACTTAAAAAGCCCTTTCACTTGAACACATTTCTGTGTGTTTACGTGCGAGAGAGAGGGCCTGCTGTACTGACGCCTCAGTAATAGATTCCCAATTGAGGCTCTTTCTCCTTTTCCCTCCCTCTCCCTATATGTGTGCCCTGCCCTCTGGCTAGGCTAGCCTGGCTGCTGAGGGAGAGGCATAGGGAAACTACTTGTTTGTTTCTGCCACTCAGTTTCACTGAGTAGTGCTGATGGAGTGGATGATACACCATAACTGTCATCTCCAGAACATGATGGTTGCGTCTGATACACAGCACGCTGTCTGATTACACACACGCCTACCATTGCTAGAGCACCACCTCCATCACTGTTGTCAGTACTGTTGACGCATATCTTTTGGCATTGAATGCAATGTATTGACCACTGGCAAAATCGTCACTTTTTGTGGAGTATAAAATGATACCAGCCTGACCACATTAATAGTGTGTTTTACAAATGAGCCAATCCGTAGACTCTCGATGATCATATAATGATAAATCCCATATGGTGTGATGATAGGGTTCTTTTTACACATAATACCGGGCCCAGAACATGAATATCATAGACTATGTATGTTTTTTTCTAAGTTGACGTGTGATTGGTCGGCCATGTGCGCTATATTTTTTATAAAATAAAAGAGTAAAAGTGAACTAATTATAATATTATGCTTCAATTACATGAGACTGCTCACAGGCTATGATTAACCCGTGGACCTCTCCTATTTTAACAACTAAGCGGTCATTGGATATTATACAAAATACTTGTAATTAGGTTACTATGTTACTGTTTGCTTGCTCGTCATTGGCTGCTTGAGGATACAAGTATACCATACCTAGCGTTTTACGGCTATACATTTCACTGTGCTAATTTAATGTAATTGAGTTAAAGATGTCATAACACACTAACCATGATGGAAGGAGAGCAGATAAGACAGAGGGCAGCGGATCACATCATCATCATCATCATCACCCCAGCTATAGGATAGAATAGGTACAGTAAATCACCCCTAGTTGTACTAGTGTGTGTGTGTGTGTGTGTGTGTGTGTGTGTGTGTGTGTGTGTGTGTGTGTTTCTGTGTGTGTTTGTGTGTGTGTGTGTGTGTGTGTCTGCTTGTGTGTGTGTGTGTGTGTGTGTGTGTGTGTGTGTGTGTGTGTGTGTGTGTGTGTGTGTGTGTGTGTGTGTGTGTGTGTGTGTGTGTGTGTATGTGTGTGTGTGTTTGTGTGTGTGTGATGCTGCCAGTGACGTAACATGACCCCAAGGCTTTTTAGAAAGCCAGGTCTCAGCTGATGATGTGGCATCGAGGGAATCACTGGTTTTCTCTGACTTCCTATTGGTCCCCAGAGACAAAGCAGACTTCCTATTGGTCCCCAGAGACAAAGCAGACTTCCTATTGGTCCCCGAGACCAAGCAGAACAGACAGATCACCTCTACAGTTTGTATACAGGAAGTATAAACCAATCGCATTGTCTGTCGATTGGAATACAATAGATGAATACATGGCTGCATTTGAATTCCCAGAGTTGTTTTTCTCTATAAAGTTATCCTTCACTTCAAACCATCTGCCAACACACTCAATAAGTCTGAACCATGTAGATCTCTATAAGCATTTAATTATGACATTTAAAAGACATACAGACATACAGAGGGCTGTTGGTGTTGCTGGAGTGTGAACGTCTCTGGAAGCAGGGCGTTTAGAATGGACCCCAAGCGACCGGCAGGGTCGTCCGTACAAGGAAGATCACCCGTGATACAATTCAGTATTCGACATACATACTTGTCTGAGGACGTCGGGAGATTACGTGGAAAACGGCCACTAGGGGCAACAGTGAACACTGTTACCTTCAAGTAGGTTTTGGTTTTGCCAGGGCATTATGGATCAGGATGTCGGAAGGGCGTAAGCATCTTCCTCTTGTTCCAAAGATTGCATGTGTGAATCCAGCGATGTAAAGTTGTTTCCAATATTTTGTTTTAAGCATATCCCAAACCTTAACCCTTACCTTGAAGGGATAATTGAAAATTGTTCAACAGTGTTAAATAACACTAATATGTGAACAAAAATATTTTCTGAACAAATGTTTAATTTTGTCATAATAACAAGATTGTCATGTGAAAATCATTTTGGGAAATTTGTTGCAACTCAAGTCTACTACAAAACCCACAATGCAATGTTCCCTCTCTCCTTGGGCTGGCTAAATAGGTAGATAGCTATCAAACGTAGCTACACAAAATAATACCAAATTCAATAACAGCTTGTGGAGTAGCTAGCTAGTTGTAAAATCTCTTAAACAAACTGCTCTATCAATTTAGGAGTCCATCTCACCGAGTTCAACTTGCAGTTTGTCTCTACAACTGAGCTATAAATGATGGCTATGCCCAGAGTGAGAGCAGCGTTATGTTGCTTTTCCACAGAGATACATTTAAGGAGATGGGAAACTCCATTAGAATCGATTGCGTAACGATTAGCTTAGCAACCATGTGATGTAGCATGACAACATGAATGCGATTGGTTGACAGTCTGTTGGGTGGCCATACCATCTATTGGCTAATTTGTCATTCTGGAGTGCAGGTATTTGTTTTACTTGCGTTATGAAATGTGATAGTGTGTAATCACTTATCTCCAGTGGTGAGAATTATATAGCTATGACGCGTTCCTACACAATAAAAAAAAGGGGGGGTATTTTACCCACTGATAGAACAAAGGCTTTCACCCAATTGACAGGAGTTTCATATCCCTTTAAAAACTCTGAGTTAATGCCTAACCTTAAGAATTCGGAGTTAATGCCTTTGACGTTTGGATCAACTTCGACATTTTATGTTTGAGAAACATGGATGAACGTCTAATTTTAACATAAGTCTGTGAGAGCTTGTTGGTCCGTACAGCAGTGACTACAACTGGCCCCAAGCCATTGTACAGCACTCTGTCCCAATAGGAGGTGACAGGTGAAACCTGGCCTGGAGTCAGAACACACAGCACAGCTGGGGCTAACACACAGCACAGAAGCAACACCCAGCCAGACCAGTGCCACTCAGGTGCTGTGACACAGACACAAATCCAACCTGCCAGTGATGAATGCTGAGCAGAGACGTCAAACTCGCCATGCCAAGTATGATTTTCTCTTCTGAACTGCCTGTGGAGAAAAACTAACTCAAATAAGAACAAACAATACGATTTCAGCATTTCAAGTTGTGGATCGAATGTGATTCATTATTAATAATACAACGAGAGGTGGACGTTTAATGAGATGACCATCATTCTTTCAATATAGTTTTCCACACCTATACTTTTCAATAAACACTGTAGGTCTACAAAGAAAACACTAGATCTGCACTTTGCTTTGTCTCATGCCCACAGCTTCATAGTGAACCAGAACAGGCCTTTCTATGACTTTCTCCATCTCACATTCATGACTTTCCTCCTAATTATAAACAAATGGCCTGTCCCTTCTTTTCTTTAGACCATAAGGGTGTATTTTAATCAGCCTTGTGTGCAAATGAAATGTCACACCCTTTAATGTGAGAGCACTCTGGGACATTTTTATTAAAATGTCAAGTGGTTGCAGGGCTGTGGGACTGGGAGGGTTAATGCCATCTATGGTACAGTAAGCTGGTTCAGGAGCCATTGGGCATTCCCAACCTTCCACACAGAAACACCCAGTACAGTGGAGACACTGAGCCGGGGTCACAAGTTCTGGACTATCCAATAACTTGCACGCTCTTGCACATACTTTAGTACACATGGTGACTTTTATACATTCACACACACACATGCATTCACACACAATACCTATTTTATTTTATATTTGTATTTATTTAACCTTTATTTAACTAGGCAAGTAACTTTAGAAAAAAAATAGTATTTACAATGACGGCCTATTAAGAGGCAAAAGGCCTCCAGTGTGGATGGGGGCTGGGATTTAAAATAAAATGTAGGACACTAGGAGCTTGTTGGACACTAACAAAGCTTTGATGTAGAGAGTTTAACACAAAATCCAGGGAGCCGCCAGTTGAGTATAAGACTATGATCTGCATATAAATTAATGAGAGAGCTTCCTGCTGCCTGAGCTATGTTGTTGATGAGAAGAGCGCGGGGCCTAGGATCATGCCTTGGGGTACTCTCTTGGTGACAGGCAGTGGCTGAGACTGCAGATGTTCTGACTTTACGCACTGTTCACTCTTTTAGAGAGGTAGTTAGCAAACCAGTCCAAAGAACCCTCAGAGACACCAATACACACAGGAATAGAATGGTCTACCGTATCAAAAGTCAATAAAAATTTCAGCACAACCTTGCTTAAAATCAAGGGCAATGGTGACATCATTTAGGACCTTTAAGGTTGCAGGGACACAATCGTAACCTGAGCGGAAAACAGATTTCATACCAGAGAGAATACTATAGACATAAAGAAAGCCACATGCACTCAGAGACTCACACAAAGCTCCAGAGAGGGACATTTAAGAGCTTCTGCTTCAAATATAGTCACTATTATTAATAGTGCATTCATTATTCTGTGCAGATTGAAGGTAAGAGCTTGGACTTGGGCGACTGGCAACTGAGACTCATTTTTTGAAAGGTGATCTTCAGAAGAGAGGGATTATTTTCCTCTCTTGATATAATGGCCCACCTGTCAGGGAGTTAGGGATGATGCAGCGGGCCGTCCAACCACTGACAGGTACAGTATCGCCCAGTGAAAACGTAGGAAAATAAGAACACAGTGTGTGCATTGCATCAGTATAGCCACTCATAGCTCTATTAACTTTTTGCTGATTATATGAACGCCAGAAATAGAGAATCGGAGAGAAACAGGTAGGAGGCGAGAGAGAGATGGAGTAAAACAAGAGGAGAGAGCGAGAGAGAGAGAGAGAGAAGTGTCTGGCATGTACCTGTACAGAATGTGCTGAATACTAGGGACCTGGGCTCAGGCTCAAATTAACTGTGTGGCAGACTGGACTGTCAGCTGCAATTATCCGCCTCACACTTCCAGGACCATCCTGCTAATTTATTTTCTCTCTCTCTCTCTCTCTCTCTCTCTCTCTCTCTCTCTCTCTCTCTCTCTCTCTCTCTCTCTCTCTCTCTCTCTCTCTCTCTCTCTCTCTCTCTCTCTCTTTCACTTTCTCTTTCACTTTCACTTTCTCTTTCACTTTCTCTTTCTCTTTCTCTTTCTCTTTCTCTTTCTCTTTCTTTCCCCCCCCCTTCTGGTCCCCACTCCAAATATCCCCAGCAAACGTAAACAGGCCACAGCCACCTCCTTGTCAACTTAGACGTCCTAATAATAGGAGTCTTGCCCTGCACATTCAGAGGCTATTTTCGGCAAGGAGATAGGCCTGACCTTCTCTCCCTCTCTTCTTCCAGTCCCCCTCTCCAGCCCTCTTGACCACATTACGGAACAATTATCTCAGTCTAGTCAGAGAGGGCAAGGAGGGTTAAATTGAATAGCCATTGGCTGTTGTGGATAACTTTTTGGGATTTATTAGATTACAAATTAGACTGGAGGCTTGGCAGTGTTCTGGTGTACTGTGGTGGGTGAGTGGGTGAGTGCGTGACCTGCCCTGACAGACAGAGTGAGTGGGTCATTAGGGCTTAATGTTGTCAGGCCTATGCAGTACTAAATACAGACACACACACACACACACACTAGGCATGGACCAGACAGGGATGTACAGACAGACAACCAGACACACCAGACATGGACCAGACTGGGAAAGACAGACAGACAACCAGACACTGCTGCTGGACCACATCAGTGTATCAATGTCTCAATCTCCTGACTCTGTCTCTCTTTCAGCCCTCTGTCCCTCTGTTTCCCTGTCCCCCTGTCCCTCTGTCCCCCTGTCCCTCCGTCCCTCTGTCCCTCTGTCCCTCTGTTTCCCTGTCCCTCTGTCCCTCTGCCCCTCTGTCCCTCTGTCTCCATGTCCCCCTGTCCCTCTAATCTCTCTGTCCCTCTGTCTCTCTGTCCCTCTGTCCCTCTGTCCCTCTGTCCCTCTGTCTCTCTAATCTCTCTGTCCCTCTGTCCCCCTGTCCCCCTGTACCTCTGTCCCTCTGTCCACCTGTCCCTCTGTACGCCTATCCCCCTGTCCCTCTGTCCCCCTGTTTCCCTGTCCCCTTGTCCTTCTGTCCCCTAGAGTCCAGCTGAATAACCCAGGGACACAAGCGTGTCTAAACCCCTATGCCATACTGTAATGAAGGGCCCTCTGCTCCCCAAGCCACAGCACCGCCAGGAGGGGAGGGAGGCGCGGGGAGGAGAGGAGGGCTTTAAGGGCAACACTGCCCTTAGGAATTTAATCTAGCCCTGCCTTTACTGTAGGGTGTAGTGGTATAGAATATGATCCCATTGTGACACCCATGATGAAAAAGAAAACACATATGTGGAGCCAATCCCAGCTAAAGTGCATGTATGCATATTAGCATAGCCCTAGCTGGGTATCTCTCCAATTGCATCATATCATCTCCTAACTAGCCAACTGTGGAGGCAGGCAGACAGGCCATCCTCTGGGCCTTGGCCAGATGTAACCGGGACTATCTCCTTCTCTCTCTCTCTCTCTCTCTCTCTCTCTCTCTCTCTGCCCATTTTCATGGATGTAAATGCTGGGTATAGGAGTGATGAAAGGATAGATTATTCCGTCTCTCCTCTTCTCTGCCCTTCTAATGAAAATATCATTGGGAATAAGCAGGCCCTCACCTCACAGAGTATTCTCCAGGTTGAGAGTGAGATTGAGAGAGAGAGGGGGAAAGAGAGAAAAAGAGAGAGAGTGAGAGAGAGAGAGAGAGAGAGAGAGAGAGAGAGAGAGAGAGAGAGAGAGAGAGAGAGAGAGAAAGAAAGACAGAGTGAGGAAAAATGAGATACAGGAGGGGAGGTTTTAACAAGGATGGAGTGAGACACTGAGAGAGAAAGACAGATAAAGAGAGATAAAGAGAGGGGATAAACCCGACCAGGGTATATTGTTCATTCCACTCTATTTCCATCCTACTGTCTAAATGAATTTCACATCTTAATATGGAGAAAGTGCTTACTCTCTGAAATAATACAAAAAGGAGGTGGGGATGGGGGTTGGTGAGGGGGTGGTGGTTATTGAGGGGGTTGGTTGAGGGGGTGGTGGTTATTGAGGGGGTTGGTTGAGGGGGTGGTGGTTATTGAGGGGGTTGGTTGAGGGGGTGGTGGTTATTGAGGGGGTTGGTTGAGGGGGTGGTGGTTATTGAGGGGGTTGGTTGAGGGGGTTGGGGTTGGTGAGGGGTGGGGGTTGATAAGGGGGTTGGTGAGTGGATGGGTGGTGTTGGTTAGGGGGTGGGGTTGGGGTTGGGGTTGGGGGTTTGTGAGCAGGTGGGGGTTGGTGAGGGGGTGGGCGTTGGTGAGGGGGTGGGGGTTGGTGAGGGGGTGGGGGTTGGTGAGGGGGATAACAACGTGAGGGTATAATGCTGACGGTAAAATAAAGAGGAGTGAGAACTCAATTAAAGGCTGAGAGCTGACAGACTGGCACTAGCCTGCAGATGGAGAGAGAGGAGGACAGATCCTGCCTTAATGAGGCTAGCTTCAGGGCCTGACTCACTGCAAGGCTGCCTGGCTGACTGGCTGACTGGCTGACTGGCTGACTGGCTGACTAGGAAGCTATTGCTAGGGAAACTCTGGAACCACCCTGGCCTGCACCCTGGCCATCGAGGAGATCAAATATACATTAACACAAGAACTAGAATGATTATAGTTCCTAATGTTTGACTGTACAAAACATCCATGACATAGACCGACCAGGTGAATCCAGGTGAAAGCTTGTTTATTTCGGTTGTGGGGAAAACATGGGGAAAACATTTATTTGATATTGCAAGAATGTTGACAGAACAGCCTTTCTGATTTACTTTAAGGTTCCCAGAACATTTAATTAGGTTATGGGGACAGTGTGGGTACATTACAAGAGATAGGTAATGACATTCATGCAATGTTTAAGTTAGGTTACACAGGACATTCCCAGAACATAGAATTAGTTAATGGGAGTTGTCTGGGATGTTGCAAGAAAATTCATGTCATATTCATACATTTCACAGAACGTCCCCACAACGTTGCACAATGTTCCTCAATTTCCAAATAAGTATGTTTTTTTTGACGTTCAAAACATTGACATAGACCGACCAGGTGAATCCAGGTGAAAGCTATGACCCCATATTGATTTTACCTGTTAAATCCACTTCGATTATTGTAGAAGAAGGGGAGGAGACAGGTTAAAGAAGGATTTTCAAGCCTTGAGAGAATTGAGACATGTATTATGCATGTGTGCAAGACAAAATATTTAAGTGCCTTTGAATGGGGTAAAGTATTAGGTGACAGGCGCATCGGTTTGAGTCTGTCAAGAACTGGGTTTTTCACGCTGAACAGTTTTCCATGTTTATCAAGAAATGGTCCACCACCCAAAGGACATCCAGCCAACGGCAGGCCAGTGGTTAAAAACAGGTAATTGATGAAAGAGGACAAAGGAGGCTGAAACGAATTGTGTAGAGCAACAGACATGCTGCAGTTAGCAACATTTAAATGCCACATGATATCTAAACATCATTGCCAATCAGGTGCATCTCTTCATGGCAGCGGTATATTCCATTAGCAAATACATTTTTTCAGCAGTATAATGCCCCATGCCACAAGGCTAGGATTATCCAGGAATGGTTCCACAAACATGACAGTGAATTAAACTTACTGCAGTGCCCTGCCCAGTAACCAGATGTAAATACAATTGGGGCATCTGTGGGATGAGATGGAACGATCTATTCACTACTAGCCAACTTGACAAAACTGTTGGAAGCATTGGAGTCAACATGTGCCATCATCCCGGTGGAACGACACCTTGTAGAGTACATGACCCAACGAATTGAGGCTGTTCTTATGGCAAAAGAAGGTGCGACTCAATACTAGGAAGGTATTCCTAATGTTTTGTACACTCAGTGTATATCACCTAATAACACCACAACTATAATGGTAAATATACAAAGGCCTGTTATTAATTAAAATAATGGTGTGTGTGTGTACTTGTGTGCCCAACACCTATCCCTGTGAATGAGACATCCCACTGGGCACTGACGTCAATTCAGCGTCTAGTTCACGTTGGTTTAACGAAATTTCATTGAAATGTTGATTTAACCAGTGTGTGTGCCCAGTGGGATTAAAGGTTATTTTAACAAATGGTTCCAGAAGCTCTTTTCCCTCCGCTTACAATCCATGACCTCACTTCCTCCAAACCGTCCCAGAAAAATATCCCAAAAAGGAAAAATATCTCAAAAAGGAAAAATATCCCAAAAAGGAAAAATATCCCATAATAACCAGGTCACAGAGGACCAATGACACAGAAGGAGTTCTCAGTTCAACTCTGTTTTTCCATCCGTCAAGACAAATATCAGATAATTTCATAACTTCCCCTTCAAATTGTTTCAACTCATGGTAACCCCTCCAGTTAGAATGACTCCAGAGATTTCCTGTTCAAATACAGCCTGTTTACTGGGGTCTTTTTCCACACTAGGTCACCATCGACTTTGGGATTTCTACCCTTTCCATTGATGCTGCTGCATGCATTCGATGAAACACGAACATTTGCTTTCCCAGCGAGGGAAAACTTTCCATTGAAATCTCAAATCTGTATTGCCTGTTCTTATCATAATCACATTAGGGGCTGTGTGAGCCGGGAATAGGAGAGAAGTAAAAACTTCACAGTGCCAAGTAGCAAAGTTGAGCTAAAGAAGCTGGAGTGTGGAATCACATGAACAAAACCCCCCGAGCGAGAGAGAGAGATATTCACAGAAAGAGAGCGAGAGAGAAAGGGAGAGAGTGAGGGCTGCTCGGCTCTGCTCTGCACGGTGCTGTTGGCTGCTCAGTGTTGGGGATGATAAAACAGCAGAGGGCTGACGCAGGGCCCTGAGCTCCAGTTCCATCTTCAGCACCAGTACAGAGACAGAGACAGAGGGCTGACGCAGGGCCCTGAGCTCCAGCTCCATCTTCAGCACCAGTACAGAGGCAGAGACAGAGGGCTGACGCAGGGCCCTGAGCTCCAGCTCCATCTTCAGCACCAGTACAGAGACAGAGAAAGAGGGATGCTAGCTGGTATCTAGCTGCTAAAGCACCTGCATCAATGGATTGGCTGACTGCACAGCCCTGACTCATCTTTGGCTACATGTATAACCCAGGGGAGTCTTCAATTCCCATGAAGATACTAATGGAGCGGAGCAGCGCTCGCTGCTGGGAATGGCAAATCTCCCACTGCAGCGGAAGTCTACACAGGATCAGTTTGCTCCCATCAGCCCTAGGTTTTGATCTACACTGCCAAGCACTTTTGTATCCCCCCCGACCCCACCCCTTTTGAGGGGTGCGGTACAGCCTGCCTGGTTCTGTCTGGGTCTCAGCCTCTCACTTCAGTGGATCTGGAACTGTCTTTCGACCTCAATGAAATCTGTACAACCAATGAAATGACCTGCTGTTAGTGAACTAGCTACCTAATTAACCAACTAACTTACCAGATGTATTTGAAAGATAATTCTCCCGGCATAAGGCACAACAGTTCACAATTCACCGGACTCAGTCAGAGAGTAGACTTTCAGTCTCTCAGAGATGATCCCTAGAGAGGCAACAGAGAACAAGAGTTCAATGGCATCCACTGTTTTGAGTGAGGAGCAGAGGCCATCGAGAGAGAGAGAGAGAGAGAGAGAGAGAGAGAGAGAGAGAGAGAGAGAGAGAGAGAGAGAGAGAGAGAGAGAGAGAGAGAGAGAGAGAGAGAGAGAGAGGAGAGAGAGAGAGAGAGAGAGAGAGAGAGAGAGAGAGAGAGAGAGAGAGAGAGAGAGAGAGCTGAAGATTAAATGAGGAGATTAAAGACAAGTGAATCGGAGATGTATTCATTCATCAAATGTTAGGGACCTCCCACCCACGGCCTCTCCCACAGGATAAATGTTCTGTTCCAGGGAGGAAGCATGATGATGAACCCGGGAGGAGGAGAGCACAGCACAGCACAGATACCGTATAGCTGCTCTCTGTTCCTACGCAGAACAAAAACAAGAATCACCCGCGGAAACCTGCGTTTTCGTGTTCTCGTCACCGAGAGCGCAGAGGGGGAAAGATCTAATAAGACTTTTGAAGTTGAATGGCGGTCTCTATAATACAACATAATGCTTAATTAAAATGAAAGTATCAGCATGGGAGATGACACCCAGCAGGCTCTAATAGACACCCGCAGGTTAATTAAAACAAGTCATGTCTACACGGTGCTTTGTGTTAGACTGTATTAATCATAGATGTGACTAGCATCGCTACGAAGCCTATCAATCACAACAGGCTCTAGTATAGTGTGTGCCGTAGACTTTGAGGATTATAAAACCAGCCGGTTTGACCTCACTGACAAAACATGATTAGAAAGTAAGACGTTATGTAGTGTATATCTGATGCCCCTTAAGAGCATTGTCATACATCAGATAACTTTCGACTGCACATCGTCAGTTTTGGACTGACGCCACCTGTCGAAAAGGCAATGCCTTAAGATGGCATTTACATGACCAAACAGCTCACTTATAGTCTCCCATGATGGAAGAGGCATAGCCTCCACTGCTCTTGGAAGAGGGATCCACTAGTAGCAATAGATACTTCTCTAAGTCTCCCAGCAAACCAAAATGGGTTCTGTGAAAGTTCCTAGAATATTCGTTAGGTCGCAGCAAATGTTACTAGAACGTTCCCAGAACACATTTAGTCTGTTCTTTAAAGGTTCCCAGAATGTTTATTTCGGTTGCGGGAACATTGTGGGGATATGAGAGATTTGCCAAAAGACAAAAATTGTCCAATTGTTTTGTTTCTCTCCATCGCCCGCAAACTTAGAACATTAAGATAATAAAGCATTTTACCTTTCCATTGTGTTAAAAATATTGTGAGAAAATATCGCCCAACCCATCGGGTATGTCACTGCACCCTCATTTAACTTGTCTTGAAATATGCAGAGAGATGGATTAAAAGAACATTTACATTGTAATGCTTAAGTCAGGAATTGCATGCTTCCTTTAAGCCTTCTTAGACATAACTAAACCAGGGATATATTGGTAACTGGGTTATTCACCAGCACTTCACCCATCCTCTTTCTATGCTGCGTACTTCTGGGACCATACTTACAAGGTATCCGAGATTATGAGTGCTGATCTAGGATCACTTTTGCTTTTCAGATCATATCAAGTGTCTTAAAGTAGGAATTATATAGGGTGCGTTTTTGTTAAGTCGAACAGTCAATTTTGACACAATGTTTGATTTTTTACAGTTAGTCTGAATTCTGCATTTCAGACTGTATTTAGGGCTTGATCCAAACAGATCCGCTTTTTCGGTGTCGGAGGTGGAACTGTGTTAGAGCTGTCAAATCCACAAGTCGTTCCTGGCATTATACCTAAAACGGACATTGCCATTGGCTGCACAGAGTCGCATTAACAGAAATCCCATGCAGCCTTCTTCTTAACAAGTTCGAACACTGGAATGTGAGATGTAATCTACACATCGATTAGGATGATAGAAACCCTCATTATTTTGTTTAATGATTTTGTATTATTTCTATATAGCCTACTCTTTCTCGTTCTGAACTTCTGACACAAGTGGGGAGGATGTGGCTTGATGACAGTGATCGCAAGAGCAGCTGCTCACCGATTTGACACACCCGAATACACAAGAATACAAGTTATTTAAAGGAAGCTCTATTTCATAAGAATTTCAACACATGATGAAGAAAGAAAATCCTAAAATACAGTGTTACCAGTACACAGCATATGAAGAGGATAGGAACATTTGAATAACTCTCCTGATTGACCATATTAGACATAAAAAAAACACATGAGCACAGATATCTGGTGATATCAGAGGATTAATGATCTGGTTTCAGATCTTAAGATTGCATGTTCAGTCCCACAATCTTTAACCATGTGTCTTCTGAAAGAAACTGTGGAATTGAGACTCAGATATACTCTACTAAAATTAGATATTTATTTTGTCCAGATTTATAAATCCACTCAGAAATGCAGAATTTAGTGTAAAAAATAAAACATAATGTAAAAATGTACTGTTTTCCCATACTGCCATTTACTGAAAACATAAGATGTAAGCAAGCTTCCCTGGTAGTGCAGAGGTTTAAAGACCTGTCTTGGGAACCAAGCATTGTAGGTTCAAACCCCACATGTACACATATGAAATGTTAACAGTATGGTCATTAAATGCTCTATTCTTACAACATTAAGGGAATGTCCTGTGCATTTGAACTTAAACAATGTATAAATGTCTTCACAACTGAGCATGTTTTGGGAACCTATCTCTTGTAATGTACCCACAATGTTACCACAACCTAATTAAATGTTCTGGGAACCTTTAAAGAACTCAGAAAGGCTGTTCTGTCAACATTCTTGCAACATCAAAGGAATGTTTATCTGAATATTATCACAACTGGACAGTTTTTGTGTTTTTGAAACCTATCTCCTGTCATATCCCAACAATGTTCACACAACCTTAAGAAATGCGTTCTGGGAACGTTCTTGTAACATCTGGTGTATGTTTTTTGCACCCCAAAAAAACAAACGTAGAATCATCCGCATAATTGGACAGTTTTGTGTTTTGGGAACATATCTTTTGTGAGGTGCCCACAATGTTCCCACCAGACTGTTCCCACAACCTAATGAAGCATTCTGGGAACCTTTAAAGATGTGTTTTGGGAACGTTCTTGCAACATCAGGTGAATGTTTTAAACAAACATTGTATAATCATCAGGAGGACTGGACAGTTTTTGTGTTATGAGAACATTTGCCGCAACCTAACAAATGTTCTGGGAACTTGCACAGAACCAATTTTGTTATGCTGGGAAAACATACTGGTACATTGTGTTATTACATTACTAAGAACTTTTGGGCAATTTTCTGTGGTGGTTGTTGAAGATGTTGTGCTTTGAATGTTTTGGGGATATCATTATCCTAACTTTAAATAAAACCGTATCTAGAACTTAGCTAATGTTCTAGGAATGTTCCCAGTTTGCTGGGCTGGGATGTGGAAAGTGTTAGTCTGAGGTCTTGTATCTCCAAGTCCCTGGATTATAATTAATGTAGAGGAAGGAACCAGACAGCAAGTAAATGTTGTGCATTTTAGTCACCAGCCTTCTGATTGGACAATTAGCTGCTTAACAGACAACTACCTCCTAGAAGATGTGTCTGAGTGCAACTTCCCTGGTGAGGAGAGGGGATCAGAGTGTGGACAATGGAAATAAGGAGCTAGCAGATCTTTAGGAAAAAGGCATGAGGAATGTGTCTAGTCCAGGCTCAGTGAAATAATATTACACATATACTTAAACATCAAAGGGTCTGTGCAGTTGGAAAAATCCACCCGGCACCCGGGCTAAACTGTCAACAAGCAGATAGATAAACACCCTGATAAAGAGACACACTCTACTGCTCTTCCTGCCGACGCCATCTAACGCCACCAGCCCCTGAAATGAGGCGCTCAAACGTGATGGCGAAACAAATTTCCTTAAATGCCCCAACATTTGATTGAGATTTCTTTCGCGTAAATTATGCCACACATTAACTCTATCCGTAGCCACTGAATTTAATCCAACAATTACCGAAAGAGCTGTTGCGAATTCTCCCCGTCGCTCGCAAATTGCGGCTCCACACACGGTCGCATGGCAGATTTACTGCGCTCTATATTTATCTCGTTCCGACGCATATTTATTTCTAATTCTTATGGCTGCAGGCGGCGCCGTGATTCGCCATCCTGCACCAGCATTAGTGGGCCAATAATAGGGCTTAGAATTACATGTGGAACCCTGTTGTAGCCTCATGGTAGGATTTAAGGTGGGATTTATCCTGTTCACAATTATTGACTTCAGAAGTGCCTTTCGCTGCTCCATGAAGAAGGGGCTGTGAGACTTGACATGGGCCAGTTTGGATAGAGTGAGATAGGGCTGAGCGGACCAGAGGAGGGGGTGCGCGGCTGGGAGAGATATTAGGGAAATGGAAAAGGGGGGATAGTGGCAGAACTTCAGCTCAGCTGAGTTGACAAAATACACGCATGTGACAAAGACATTATCATACACTGAAGATGTTTTAAATCCAAGTCAAGATGATACAGCAGTAAAAAAAAAAAAGGTCAAGATGATACAGCAGTAAAAAAAAAGGTCAAGATGATACAGCAGTAAAAAAAGGAAATCTTACTCTCCTACTTTTGCATTAAAAACAATGTAGAGATGATTGTGACCCCTCTTCACCTGAAAACAGTGTAGAGATGATTGTGACCCCTCTTCACCTGAAAACAGTGTAGAGATGATTGTGACCCCTCTTCACCTGAAAACAGTGTAGAGATGATTGTGACCCCTCTTCACCTGAACATAATTTCTGCAGATGCTGAAACAGAGTGGACAGATAGTTTATTTTATTTTAAAATGTGTCCGTAGTAAAAGCAATGCACACACTGACCTTTGGCCTAAAAAGGTGAGAGGGACAGCTGTGGCAAACCTGGTCACATGTTCTGCCTGGAGTTTTGTTTTCAGCCAACCCCAAATTCCAAATCCAATGCCTTCCTGCTTCCCCCTCTAACCCACCTCAGCACTCCAACCTGCCTCTTTCCTGTCCCCACCCCCCAACCCTGATATGAAGAACATGATGGAACATGAAGTCATGAGAATTGACTCTCTTGTTGAACCAGACCCGGGGGGCTAAAACCTATCTGGTCCATCTTCTTGCAAAACATACAGCCGACCAAACAGCGGACCAAAAAACCCCAAAGCCCACTCGCAATTCACACAAAATCAATGGTGAGACCAACATGAGTGCTCTACAGTGACACATTCAACGTGAAGCTCCAGTCGTGGACAGCAATAAAGCAGTAGAGACACGGGGAGTATCAGCCCACTGTGTCTTTGTTCAACCATGATAATGAATCGTAGGTTGAGGAGAGTAAGTCGAATAAAACAGGAAATATGAAGAAAACACAGAGGGGTTTGACCTACTTCCATCGGCAGCAAACCAATCACTAGCAGCTAGCACCCATATCTAAACATATACCTGGGGACAAACTCACTCTATACAGGGAGGGGGGAGGGAGGGGGATGAAGGGAGGGGGGGGGGGGGAGAGAGAGAGGGAGGGAGGGAAAGCACTGAGAAGAGGTCTGCTTTAGCAGTACTAGAGAAGTGAAGACCTCTAGCCATGCAGGTTGGCATTTATGATGACTCATGTACTGGAAGCAGCTCTGCAGAGGGGTCACTGCTGGCACAGCCACAAAGTAATACAATCTGATCTTAACCCTAACCTAAACCACACTGCTAAACCGAATGCCTAACATGAACCTTAAATGAAGACCAGAAAGCAAATGTTTGTTTCTATGAATTTTTATGATATAGCCTATTTTGACTTTGTAGCTGGCCCATCTACCGGAAACCGCTCAGTTCTGCTTCCAGGGCAGGACTCATGACAATAAAGGTCAACCATCTCTAGCCATAGGGACTTCTCCACCTCAATACACATGCTTGAGTTTTTCTTTAGCTGTACAGTGCACATTATTCCCCTCAGTGACCAGTCAGATCTTTCAGTTTAGTTTTTTGGTAAAATCTCATTGGCAGTCAATTGGAGTGATGGTATTGAGAGAGGTGGGGGGTTTGTAGTGTGGATTTTTAGGTAGTTGGGATATTTGGGTGGCGGTGGCGGTGGCGGTGGCGGTGGTGCGGGCTGGCTGCCTTGGGAAGCCAGGGCTGTGGATCAGGTTCCTGGGCCAGCTGTCTCAAGTGCAGTGAGACCCTGACAGACAGAGCAGGATAATAAGAACAGTAGCTCTGTAAAACAAGCCTCATCTCTACAAAATCAACTCCACGGTCACACCTCTAGGCTTTGAGTCCACCACACACATGTTCACGCACACACACACAAGCACACGCACAAACACACACACGCACACGCACACACACACACACACACACACACAGACAGACACACACACACACAAAAAATAAAAATCACCAACTGACAAACTGTAAAAAAAAATAAAAAAAAATAATTAAAATGTCTAGTCGAGTGAGCATTTCAATTGATCTAAAAGTAGAAGGTGCTTATTGCAAAACAGTCTAATCTCTGGAATTGTGTCTGGGAAAACAAGTCCATCTTCACCTCCCTCTCCCGTGCCTCCATGCCCCCAGGGTCAGGTTAAGGTTGTCACTGAGGTGAAACACCCTCGACTTGACTGTGGTAACCATGCGTTCATCACACAAAATAAACTCTGTTTGTGTCAGCTATGGATCTGGAGGGGTGAAGGAGACCATAAGTTGTAAATGTATTATCTTAGTGTTGTACTGGTGGCTCACACTGTACTGATTTTACACACTGGATGTATGAGACTGAATGTGAAGTGGAAAGTCTGAGTGAAACAACCATGTTATCATGTTGGGTTCAAGTGGATAAGCTTTGAGACCCTTCGGTCACTAGTAGGGTTGCAAAGCTATTACCGGAATCTTCAGTCATTTTTATTTTTATTTACAGAAAATCAATGACAGTCTATGGTAACTTTATTAATTGATACATGAATAACTTAAAATATATGTATATATATATATATACACAAACTGGGAGCCAAATGTTTGGAATATTACTCATTCAAAGGTTTTTCTTTATTTTCAATGTTTTTTACATTGTAGAATTAAAGTGAAGACATCAAAACAATGACGTAACACATATGGAATCATGTAGTAACCAAAAAAGTGTTAAACAAATCAAAATATATTTTATATTTGAGACCCTTTGCCTTGATGACAGCTTTGCACGCTCTTGGCATTCTCTTTTATATCTGTGTCCAGATTGTCCAAGAGTTTCTAGTGGATAGCATCTCAAAAACATCTAATCAACAATTGCATTATTCTAAATTAACTCTGCAACTCTTCCAACTATTTTTTTTTTTTTTTACGAATGCCACCAGTTTGGTCCCAAAACATTGACAACAAATACATATTGACATATTAAAACAAATAAAAGTGTGTAAAAACATATGTAAAGTATATTTCAGGCTGAAACCCTCATATTAGTGGATGATTTATATTTAGGATAATGTTTTACTGCGTGATCATTCAAATGTTTTATTTTAAAACCATCGTATTTAATTATTTCATATATTTTACATATGATAAGACCACACAGAGAGCCAGAGATAATTACAGATGCCTGTGAACATCTGAAGTACCCAAAAGGGCCACTAGAAGTCTTGTGTTAAATTATATACAATTCTTGAAAGTTACTAACATTCTGGCAGTTTACTGGTAAACTTCAAACGTTTCCAGTATAATACCCTCCCTTTGCAATCCTAGTTACAACCAGTACACTTGATGTTCAGCCATGCAGGCAGGCAGCTCCAGGATTCTCACTCTCTCTGTGCGTGGATCTTTAATCATTTATGCAACATGACATGGAACATAGGCCTACATGTCTTTCTCTCCCGCTCTTCCTCCTTCTCTCTCTCGCTCTCTCTCTCGCGCTCTCTCTCTCGCTCTCTCTCCCTCCTTTAATTCTGTCATGGAAATAATCAGTTTAGCTGTGACATGCTGTTTACTGTGGTTTTGTAGAATTCCTTGTCAATATTCCATTTCTATACACAACACACTGGAAAATATGAAAGAAATGTGTATTAGACTATGAAAGGCACGGAAGCAACCAGACAGTGAGGTTAAATCATAATAAGAAATCCAAGCAATTACAATGGATTATTAAAGTTGTTTTGCTTCACGCTATGCTGTTACACCCATGTTATTGACACATATTACTGACTGACTATGAGACTAAGGATTCCAATGGAAAACACCATTGACATGTCAAATATAGGCTTGTATTAAGTTTCATGGAAAGTATAGCTGGTGTTTAATTGCTCATGAACCATGATAATCCATCGGAATTCAATTTATAGTGGAACAAAAATGCTAAATGAGAGGAATAAAGGAAGGATGGATTAAAGGATAACATCTGCACAGATGAAATCAAAACATACAGCAAACGTTTCAGTCTCCTGAGGGGGAATGGGCTTATCGTGCCTTCTTCACGACTGTCTTGGTGGGTTTGGACCATCATAGTTTGTTGGTGATGTGGACACCAAGGAACTTGAAGCTCTCAACCTGGCGTGTTCGGTCCTCCTTTTCCTGTAGTCCACAATCATCTCCTTTGTCCTGATCACGTTGAGGGAGAGGTTGTTGTCCTGGCACCACACGGCCAGGTCTCTGACCTCCTCCCTATAGGCTGTCTCATCGCTGTTGGTGATCAGGCCTACCACCGTTGTGTCATCGGCAAATTTGATGATGGTGTTGGAGTCGTGCCTGTCCATGCAGTCATGAGTGAACAGGGAGAACAGGAGGGGACTGAGCACGCACCCCTGAGGTGCCCCCGTGTTGAGGATAAGCGTGACGGATGTGTTGTTGCCTACCCTTACCACCTGGGGGCGGCCTGTCAGGAAGTCCAGGATTCAGTTGCAGAGGGAGTTGTTTAGTCCCAGGGTCCTTAGCTTAGTGATGAGCTTTTATGGCACTATGGTGTTTAAGGCTGAGCTGTAGTCAATGAACAGCATTCTCACATAGGTGTTCCTTTTGTCCAGGTGGGAAAGGGCAGTGTTGAGTGCAATAGAGATTGCATCATCTCTGGATCTGTTTCTGCGGTATGCAAATTGAAGTGGGTCTAGGGTTTCTGGGATAATGGTGTTGATGTGAGCCATGACCAGCCTTTCAAAGCAATTCATGGCTACATACGTGAGTGCTACGGGTCTGTAGTCATTTAGGCAGGTTTCCTTAGTGTTCTTGGGCACAGGGACTATGGTGGTCTGCTTGAAACATGTTGCTATTACAGACTCAGTCAGGGACCGGTTGAAAATGTCATGTCTATTCCTCTCTACCCTCTCTAACCACTAGGCATGACACACCCATATCTCTCTCGTCCCCTGTCCCTCCCTCCCTCACCTCCTCTTAAACATCCAGATCTTCTCTTCCAGTCTTTCTCCTGTCTGCTCCCTTTCTCCACCTTCTCCTCTACTCCTCCTGTTCTCACCACTGTGACCTGAGACATACGGCACAGCACAGCGGTCTAAGGCACTGCATCTCAGTGCTAGAGGCGTCACTACAGACACCCTGGTTCTAATCCAGGCTGTATCACAACCGGCCATGATTGGGAGTCCCAAAGGGCGGCGCACAATTGGCCTAGAAGAGTCCAAGTGTCGTCTGAGTTTGGCCGGTGTAGGCCGTCATTGTCAATAAGAATTTGTTCTTAACTGACTTGCCTAGTTAAATAAAAAAAATGTAAACGTTAAGTTAACCAACGATAAACAAAGTACATGCTTATGCTGGCGTGGGCTCAAACTAGCACTAGTTGGTGCAGAGGATTGTGTGTAAACAGCCTGCATAAGGGCATTATGTTTTAAATCCCGCTTACTGAAGGCTTAAAGGTAACATTGAACGGCATTACAGCAAAGTAGTAATACTGTTATTGTGGGAAAGGTTCAAAAGTTCACACCGAGGTCTCGCCAACCTAAACCCCGATGTCCACTGGAAATAGTGCTACCTAGATGAATCCACTGATCTTCCAATAGAGCTGGAATAGAGCTGGAATAGTGAGCTGGCTTAGCTGCTAGGGTGCTGGAACACTGAACACTGCCTGTCTGAAGCCCTCTTCCACTGGGGTCAGGAAGCTCACTGGGGTCAGGGATCATTCACACATTGCTGTATGAGGACAGACACAGCAAGGCTTTGATTAAACATCTGAATGCTGATTGGCTGACAGTACAATCACATTACTAAACATCCACTGGGGTCAGGGATCGTTCACACATTGCTGTATGAGGACAGACACAGCAAGGCTTTGATTAAACACCTGAATGCTGATTGGCTGACAGTGCAATCACATTATTAAACATTATAACTGGGAGCGTATTAGCAGTACAATCACATTATTAAACATTATAACTGGGAGCGTATTAGCAGCACAATCACATTACTAAACATTATAACTGGGAGCGTATTAGCAGCACAATCACATTACTAAACATTATAAATGGGAGCGTATTAGCAGCACAATCACATTATTAAACATTATAACTGGGAGCGTATTAGCAGCACAATCACATTATTAAACATTATAAATGGGAGCGTATTAGCAGCACAATCACATTATTAAACATTATAACTGGGAGCGTATTAGCAGCACAATCACATTATTAAACATTATAAATGGGAGCGTATTAGCAGCACAATCACATTATTAAACATTATAACTGGGAGCGTATTAGCAATACAATCACATTACTAAACATTATAACTGGGAGCGTATTAGCAATACAATCACATTTAGAATAAGACATTATCTTCTCACACGGTCAGACAGTACTACAACATCCATGTTTACAAGCTCCCAGGGGTTTTAAGTCTGGACTAAAGTGACGACTGGGAACTTACTTACATGAGTGTCAGTTAAAAAATATAGTTATTGCTAGTTTCTAGAGCATGCAATACTCCAATTTGCAATGTTCTGAATTTCCTCAGCAAACAGGCAGTGTTTCTACTTTTAATATGTTGCTTGGTAATAAAATGACAGATGAGCGTGATGGGGGGGATTAGGTGGCCATGGTTACTCTGTTTTGTCCCAGTAGCCCTGCTGGATGTGGCAGAGAGGTCAGAGAAGAGAGGGACAAACTACACACAGAGAGGTAGACAGAAGGCGAGCAGGAGGGAGAGAAGGAAGAAAAGAGAGGGAGTATATCAGCTCTGGCCCCACCTTTAGCCCCACCTCTAGCCCTGACCCCAGTTCTAGCCCCATCTCTAGCCCCACCGCTAGCCACACCTCTAGCCCTGACCCCATAAATAGCCCCACCTCTAGCCCCACCTCTAGACCTGAACCCAGTTCTAGCCCCACCTCTAGCCACACCTCTAGCCCAAATTCTAGCCCCACCTCTAGCCCCAGCTCTAGCCCCACCTCTATCCCCAGCCCCAGTTGTAGCCCCACCTTAAGCCCTAGACCCACTTCTAGCCCCAGCTCTAGCCCCAATTCTAGCCCCACCTCTAGCCCGAGCTCTAGCCCCACCTCTAGCCCCACCTCTAGCCCTGGCTGTAGCCCCGGCTCTAGTCCCACCTCTAGCCCCAGCTCTAACCACAGCTCTAGCCCCACCTCTAGACCCACCTCTAGTCTAAGTTCTAGCCTCACCTCTAGTCCCACTTCCAGCTCTAGCCCCAACTCTAGCCCCACCTCTAGTCCCACCTCTAGCCCCACCTCTATCCCCACCTCTAGCCCCACCTCTAGCCCCAGCTCTAGCCCCAGCTCTAGCCACAGCTCCACCTCTAGATCCAGCCTCATTGCTGGCCCTATAGCGAGCGTTTCTAGGCCTGACTCTTATCCAGCACCAGCAGACCTGGAGAGAGGCAGGATTTCCGAGACCCCTCTCTGAGGCCAGCTCCACTCCCATCTCCCCCTCCTCTAAAGCATACCCAGCTAGAGCAAGCCGCAGAGGGGGGCTAAAATTCCTCCCGCTCCTCCTACTCTCTCCTGTGATTAGTTGCTCTCACCTAATAGTTTTTTTTGCGTGTTTGAATTTGTGTTCAAGGCCGACTTCCTCCAACGCAGCCACCACCAGTGATGTTTTGCAGTCGTAATTGGGAAGGCAGCATTGTGTCATGAAACGGCACTCGACTGCAACACGTTTGATGAAGTGAGCGCTTTCATTTGGAGTTAGGAAACTCAAATCACTGAGCAAGGGAAAGAGGGGGGAGGACGAGAAAACAAGGGGAAGAGAGCCATGAAGAAAAAAAAGAGATAAACAAATACAAACGTAATCTCTGAAGAGATGTTTAATTGTCACAAAAACATATCGGGCAATTTGCGTAGCATCCGTGGAGGGCAAGCGATTTTCTTGTTCATGCTTAAGCACTCTGTCTGGCTGCCAAGAAAAGCCAACAGTGGTGAATGAAGTGGTCCACTAACTCAGCAGGCAGGAGCACTAATGGCTTTTCCATTACAAACAAAAAAACAACAACATCAACCTGGAGTCCGTTTGGATGTGTCTCTGAGAAAACAGAAAGAGAGAGAGAGGCCGCGGAGGTCATGGACTGATTAAGTAATCTGTGGTGTATGTCTGTATTTGCGGTGGTGTGTACAGTACGCACACACACAGACAAAGGGCCGATCAGTCACCCAAATGTACATCAGTCATACAGACATGCAGATACAAAATGTGGTATTGAGAAAAACATCAGACATGTTTTGACCGGGCTATACTGATATTATATGACCAGGGATATACTGATATTATATGACTAGGGATATACTGATATTATATTACCGGGGATATACTGATATTATATTACCGGGGATATACTGATATTATATGACCAGGGATATACTGATATTATATGACCAGGGATATACTGATATTATATGACCAGGGATATACTGATATTATATGACCAGGGATATACTGATATTATATGACCAGGGATATACTGACCAGGGATATACTGATATTATATGACCAGGGATATACTGATATTATATGACCAGGGATATACTGATATTATATGACCAGGGATATACTGATATTATATGACCAGGGATATACTGATATTATATGACCGGGGATATACTGATATTATAGGACCAGGGATATACTGATATTATATGAGCGGGGATATACTGATATTATATGCCACTTACATTAGTGGGTGCATACATTTTTGAACTGGTGACCCAAGTGCGAATCAAACCACAATCCTGGCGTTGCAAACTCCATGCTCTACAAACCGAGCCACAACATGATGACTGTAGTAATGGCTGTGTGTTGGTGTGGCTGGTCTCATCCTGAGCCATCACACAGAGGGTCACACAGAGGTCACACAGAGGTCACATAGAGGTCACACGACCACCTGAGGACACTCACATATTACACACCATTATATCAACTATCAATACATATCTGTCCCCCCCTCTCTCTCTCTCTCTCTCTCTCTCTCTCTCTCTCTCTCTCTCTCTCTCTCTCTCTCTCTCTCTCTCTCTCTCTCTCTCTCTCTCTCTCTCTCTCTCTCTTTCCATGTAATTTATAAGTGTTACAATTTGTAGTATTTATTATGATTCAATGGCTTATTCATTTTCAGTAACATCTCTGAATTTGTGGTCCAGAAAATGTCTGCCATACTGTTTGTGCACTTCAATACAAACTCTCAAATAGACACACCCTGCCACTATACAATACATTCAGCACTGTATCACATTAGCCTTTGTTAGTATTGTCATTGCAGCCCATAGGACCTTTCTGGGCTTCCTTATGGTTGCTTGTAAAGCTACAGCAGCAGGAAATGCTCAGTTTTACATTCTTTCACATCCAATAATCCCCTCACTGCTCAGCCTTACTGAAAAGATCCACACAACTCATCTCCAGCATTAAATCCCTGTGACACAAACACACACACAAACACACACTCACACACACACACACACACACACACACACACACACACACACACACACACACACACACACACACACACACACCACACACACACACACACACACACACACACACACACACACACACACACACACACACACACACACACACACACACACACACACACACACACACACACACACACACACACACACACATGCTGATACACCTCAAATCAATTTCACCCGCCCTCATCATGCCTGTCCAGTCTCTGGCTCCGCACCCCCTTTTGTGAAGGACCAATCATCTTCATTGCTGGTGCCTTGGGCACATTGTGGTGTAATGGAAGTGAGGTAAGATGGGGGGGGAGAGAAAGAGATGGAGAGAGAGTGTGTTTGATACCCAAACACCCTGCCAGACCATCACATAGAACTACCACAGACCCATGAAATAGCCGTAGTACAATGAGGCAAATGTCGTTGATGGTAGTATTACATATTGAATGAATCAGTACCTATCTACACTCTTAGGCAAAAAGGGTTCCAAAAGGGTTATTTGGCTGTCCCCATAGGAGAACCCTTTTGGGTTCCATGTAGAATCCTCTGTGGAAAAGGTTCTTCATGGAATCCAAAAGGGTTCTACCTGGAACCAAAAGGGTTCTATCTGGAAAAAATAGTTATTCAAAGGGTTCTCATATAGGGATGGCCAAATAACCCTTTTAGGTTCTAGATAGCACCTTTTTTTCTGAGGGTGTTGTTCAGATAGTGATGAGTTTTAGTTTATTTCAGAGAGGGCCACGAGCAGCCTATATACTCTCAGGATTTGTATGACTGCGGGGATCAACATTGCCACCTGCAATGTAAAACATCCCCTGCCAGGAAATCATCCAGGGAGTGGCACCCCCCTGAGCCCATCCTGGGTAAGTACTGTACTCATTCGGGCTACCCTGTAATGTGTACATGACTGTCTGAGGGGTTACTAATCATCCTGGGAGTGGCATATCCCTGAGCTGATCCTTAGTCAGTACTGTTCTCATCCGGGTTACCCTGTAATGTGTACATGACTGTCTGAGGGGTTATTATCTTTCAGAGAATGTGAGGAGGGTGGGGGAAGAGGGGGTGGATAACTTAGTGAGAGAAGAGAGAAAGAGAGAGTTGTTTGTGATGTGTTGGCGGCCCCGCAGTGTCGGCATGATACTCTGGAGCAGACCTGTCAATCAAACATGCCCCACATTAAATGTAACCCCCGTCCCTTGTCCCCCGTCCCCCGTCTCCGTCCAGATGCACCTGGAGGAGCTCAAGCACCCCATCCTACCCCCTTCACAAGAAAAAGAATGAGAGAGAGAGAGAGTAAGAGAGAAGGAGTAGAGAGGGGGTGGGCAGGAGTGAGAAAGAAAGAGAGGGGAGATAGAGAGATAGAGAGAGAGAGAGATAGAGAGATGGAGAGAGAGAGAGAGAGAGAGAGAGAGGAGAGAGAGAGAAGCCAGATGTTTTCCTGGCCTTCCCTTTCCTTGCTTGGCTAGGCCTGGCGGGTGCTTGAGGGGTGGGTGGGTGGTTGAGGAGGGGGTGGGTGGATGAGGGGTGGGTGGTTGAGGGGGAGCGGGTTGATGGGGGGTGGTTGGATGGATGAGGAGGGCAGTGGTGGACGTGTGCACTCTGTTGTGACTAGCACCAGATGTGCTCCATTGACCCAAATCACCCAGGCAGTAGACATGCCACATTGGCCTGGATCTCCCAGACCCACAGCACAATCAGACACACACCTGTTTCCATTCACAGGCCTCGCTGGGAGAGGTGCATCCTGGGAAACGCTGTCATGTTTTTTTCTATGGTTCACATCTATTTTTATATTTTCTCCCACATATTAGAGTTGTCTCTTTTTTGTCAAACTCATCGTTGAGATGTTTACTCTGGGGGCTAATAAGGAACTCTAACAGATTTCAAGGTTAAGAAAAAACACTAATGACATGGTGGAAATATTAATTGAATTTCCCATCCAAACATAAAACTGGTTCAGGGAAACAAGATCTTCAGAGGAGAGGGCTGTTTGATTTGGGCCCTTGTTTCATGTTACTGATTCTGAATGATCTTAAGTAAATACACCTGCACGAACCCCAAGTGATCCAGAGGCCAAAGGCGTTTAAACATTTAAAGAATGGTAATTAAATTACCCTTGGTGGTGAATAATGTTAATTTGGAAGCCACACAAATTGCTTCCAGATTTGGTCTTCTCTACAAAGCTCCCCCTGTCAGCTGTGCTTTCATATTTTATCGGTTAGGACTTGGAGTAACAAACAACCAGTAATTTTCTAAATCTTAAGTAATCAGAACTAATTCTGACCATTTAAATGTATACTTGGTGTCAGTTGCTTTGGCTAAGGTTTACAGAGGGAGAAGGGCAGGAGCTTTACAGCGTGTTAAAGCTAATACAAGCAGTTCTACGGCAAATTAAATTCTATATTCCGCTGTCTTGATTTATGAAGTGAAGTTAAAAAAGGGGTCTCATGTGTGGTATTAGTGGGTTTTTCGGAGGGGTCGGGAAGGGACTTAGGGGCCATATTTCAGTGGCCTTGTGGGAAGCTTTGGGTCCAGATGGGCCCCCTTAATATGGCTCCAGTGAGTTCCACATGAAGTGCAGACATCGCAGCACAATAACTCTTCATCAGGACCTGGCCCCTCGCCAGCCCAGCTACTACCTGAGTCTCTTTGAAGAGCGACACATTGGCCCGGGTATTTAACCATGCTGTTTGAGGTCCTGGCACTGGGAGCAAGGAGAGATACAGAGAGAGAGGGAGAGAGAGAGAGATGGAGAGAGATGGAGAGAGAGAGAGAGAGAGAGAGAGAGAGAGAGAGAGAGAGAGAGAGAGAGAGAGAGATGGAGAGGGAGAGGGAGAGAGAGAGATGGAGAGGGAGGGAGAGAGAGAGATGGAGAGGGAGAGAGAGAGAGAGAGAGATGGCGAGAGAGAGAGAGATGGAGAGAGATGGAGAGAGAGAGATGGAGAGGGAGAGAGAGAGATGGAGAGGGAGAGAGAGAGATGGAGAGAGAGGGAGAGGGAGGGAGAGAGATTGAGAGAGAGAGAGAGAGGGAGAGAGAGAGAGATGGAGAGAGATGGAGAGAGAGAGAGATGGAGAGAGAGAGATTATGGAGAGAGAGAGAGAAAGGAGAGAGGGAGAAAAAGCAGTGCGATGGCAAAGGCAATTGAGGTTTGAACTGTGATGAAATAATCCACTTCTAGAAGTGACAGGGATGGCAGCAGCGAGAAGCGTCAACCCCCTGGCGATCTGCCGGCATGTTTCATAACCAAGCGCTCTTCATCAGACTGCTGATCATCAGGTAGCCTGGCGGTTAGAGAGTCGGGCCAGAAACCAACTGAAAAAATCTGTAAGGAAGGAAGCTGGCAACCGGTATCAAATCCTATATACTATTGCCTGCTGTTGTGCCCTTGAGCAAATTTCAGTTGGATCCTGTGTGCAATTGACCAATAAAGTGATCTTAATCTTAATCAAACAAACTTTGCCCTGCTCATTCTTTACACCTATAAATTGTTATGCCCACACCCATCAACTTGTGCTTCCTCAAAGCACATCACCCAGTCTAGTTGTAGTACCGCACATCTCAGTGCTAGCCAGGTTCTAATAGCAGTGCTTACTAGCTCCAGAGTGGTTTGAAACCAAGAGACACAACTTTATATTACACTGGTTACACCTGTGACTCAGACTCACACCACCATTAGTAGGAGAGTAACACAATTAGTCAACGAGGTATTGAGTTTCTTGGTTGTTTCTTGCCACGAGTAGCACAAAACTAACCCCTCACAAAAAAAGCAGAGGGGAAAGCAGAGGGGAGAAAGAATCTCAAAAGCAACATTCATAAAAGCGTATCTAACTTCAAATGAACAATTAGACTTATTTTGATCTAAATTGCCTTGCACAGAAATAAAGACATCAAATACTAATACATCCATCATTAAGTTGGGTTAAATTAACTTTTAAAACAACTTTTCTACCAGACCGTTCTCCAACTATTGCCAGAGTGTATAACCCAGACAGAGATGACTCTGTTGCATTCTGTTCTGGCCTTTGATATAGCTCTGGGCTGGAAATTTTGCAACGTGTTAAATATTAATAGCAATTAACCCAGTTCAAGCTCTGCTGCAGAGTGTGAAGACAGAGTTCAAAGAGCCTGCTGCTCGGTGCGGGGCCTCGGTGCTCTCCAGCAGTTGTGCTCTATCAGGGGCTTACTGCAATGCACCATGGCCTAGACTGGCCTCACACTGGCATATACACCAACACACTGGCACAAACATACACACGTGCACATGGACGTACATTCAATACACGCACGCCATGTACACACTCACACACACAGCTCTCATACACACATAGATAATTCGCCAATGCTCCCTCTCTCTCTCTCTCTCTCTCTCTTTCTCTATTTATGCACTCATCTCTCTCTTTCTCTTTCTCCCGCACAAACACACACACTTACAGCTCTCATACACACATAGATAATTAGCCAAAGTCTGTTTCTCTCCCATCACTTTCCCTGTCTCTCTCTCTCTCTGAACTCCAGATAAACTCTACATGTAGCTGGAACATATTGACCCTGTAAATAGGTCTGGACCCCTCAGAGTTCAACATCTTCACCCTGTAAATAGGTCTGGACACCTCAGAGATCTACATATTCACCCTGTAAACAGGTCTGGACACCTCAGAGATCTACATATTCACCCTGTAAATAGGTCTGGACCCCTCAGAGTTCAACATCTTCACCCTGTAAATAGGTCTGGACACCTCAGAGATCTACATATTCACCCTGTAAACAGGTCTGGACACCTCAGAGATCTACATATTCACCCTGTAAATAGGTCTGGACACCTCAGAGATCTACATTTTCACCCTGTAAATATATCTGGACACCTCAGAGATCTACATATTCACCCTGTAAATAGGTCTGGACACCTCAGATATCTACATATTCACCCTGTAAATAGGTCAATCTCCATCCAGGTGCAATTACCCCAACCTCCATCTCTCCATGACTGGCAATCCAGCCTCCTACCCTCCTTACCTCTCGAACCCCCTACCTCCCAAACCCTCTACCCCCCTCTACTCCTCTCTACCCCCTCTAGCCGCACTGCACCCTCTCCTCATTGCCTGGCCTCTGGAGCTGGTGGCTCTGACACGTTGGCCTCAACAAAAGCTGTCTTTGTTTACAGAAGGCGACCATGGAGAGTTTGAGAGCGGCCAAGTGCTGTCAGAGGACGTGTTGGCTGGATGCTTCGCAGAGCGCTGAGAACTCGCTTGTGTACATTCGTTAACACATGATCCCGTGACCCTTTCTGCTCGATTGCACCACTTTAGAGCGTGTTAACTCTTTGTTGGACGGGTCAACAGTATCATGGCGAAGCGCCGTTTTGATTCGTTTGAGGTGTATGTTGGATTGACACGCTGCTTTACTGTAACGACCCCAGATTGGTTTAGTTTGAACAAAGTTTGTGTATTCCATTGGCCTGTTGAAGTGGTAGAAAAGAGAAACGTATCCCCTGGATCAGCAGACAGTAGCACAGCAACGTGTAATGGGTCAGGACATTGTTCTTATTTGGTCGGTTTGACAGCAGTGGCTTTACATCATTCATGAAGAATGTTGTCTGCTCTTTGGTTTCTTTGTGTCCCTAATCTTTGTTATCTACATTGTGATTGTTGTTCTTGATAAGAAAACTGAAAGCATATGCAGCTGATTATAATTCACTGTGCTGAGAACACTAGCCAATAACATCTGCATGGATCATCTCAAAACCTCTGACTCCAAATAAAGCTCAAAGAAGCTAGAAGAGGTGGGGTTGAACTGAGCAGCGTAGCGGCGTAGCAACGTAGCGGCGTAGCAGTGTAGCAGCGCGGCCCAATCAAGAGGGCCCGTTAGGGGGAGAAGGAGGGGTACATTCCTTGTGTCTCGCTCTTTCCGCCTGACAGGGCTGAAGCGGTGAGAGCTGTGGTGGGAATGCAAGGTCACGCTGTCTGCGTTCCATCGCCGGATGATGCATCTGCGAGAGCGCAGCCCCACTGTTAGCCATTATGTACCTATTAGTACTGATTATCTTCTGATAGCCGCAAGCCAGTTGGTTTCACTCAGGCTGACAGTCACAGCTCTTTGTTTAACCTTTCAACTGCCATGGCAGCACCCCTCCGCCCGCCCAACAGGAGGAATAATGAGGGGGAACCCAGCCGTGGCGATGAGAAAACAAAGGCAACATGGAAGGTACTCTGGAGGAGAACTCCTAGCCATGTCAGAGAAGGCCCTAACTCCAAGTCATGTCAGAGAAGGCCCTAACTCCTAGCCATGTTCGTCGCCAAACCCACTGGCTCCAGGTCATCTATAAGTCTTTACTAGGTAAATCCCCGCCTTATCTCAACTCTCTGGTCACCATAGCAACACCCACCCGTAGCATGTGCTCCAGCAGGTATATTTCACTGGTCACCCTCAAACTCAACACCTCCTTTGGCCGCCATTCCTTCCAGTTCTCTGCTGCCAATGACTGGAACGAATTGCAAAAATCCTTGAAGCTAGAGGTTCCTATCTCCCTCACTAACTTTAAGCATCAGCTGTCAGAGCTGCTTATCGATCACTGCACCTGTATATAGCCCTTCTGTAAATAGCCCACCCTATTACCTCATCCCCGTATTTATTAGTTTCACTCATTTTGCACTCCAGTATCTCTATTTGCACATCATCATTTGCACATCTATCATTCCAGTGTTAATGCTAATTTGTAATTTATTTCGCCACTATGGCCTATTTATTGTCCTACCCTCCTAACCTTACTGCATTCTACATTTTGCACTACATTTGCACATTCTGTATATAGATTCTCTATTGTGTTATTGACTGTACGTTTGTTTATTCTCATGTGTAACTCGGTGTTGTTTTTGTCGCACTGCTTTGCTTTGTCTTGGCCAGGTCACAGTTGTAAATGAGAACTTGTTCTCAGCTGACCTACCTGGTTAAATAAAGGTGAAGTAAAAAAAAAAATTAAAAAATAAAAAAATGTCAGAGAAGGCCCAAACTCCTAGTCATGTCAGAGAAGGCCCAAACTCCTAGTCATGTCAGAGAAGGCCCTAACTCCTAGTCATGTCAGAGAATGCCCTAACTCCACCACTGTGACTTTGAGCCAATCAAACTTCACCACTGTGACTAGCTTTTCCCCTTCCATGTCCTCAAGTCCCATCTACACTCAGACCAAAATGTAAAAAAGCTGACAAACAACAGTAAAAAGACAGAAGCAGTTAATTGATCATATACTCCTCTTATCGTTAGCCTACAATACCGTTCTGTATTTTGCTGCCGTCATTCAGCTTCAACAGTCTGTTTCTCATGTGAACATTCACCCCTAGTCTTCACAGATCTCCTGTGAACATTCCCTCAGAGTCTTCACAGACCTCCTGTGAACATTCCCTCCGAGTCTTCACAGATCTCCTGTGAACATTCCCTCCGAGTCTTCACAGATCTCCTGTGAACATTCACCCCAAGTCTTCACAGATCTCCTGTGAACATTCCCTCCGAGTCTTCACAGATCTCCTGTGAACATTCCCTCTGAGTCTTCACAGATCTCCTGTGAACATTCACCCCGAGTCTTCACAGATCTCCTGTGAACATTCCCAAAAGTCTTCTTTCAATTTTAACAGGAAAATTGTGAAATTCACACACTTATCAAGAGAACATCCCTGGTCATCACTACTGCCTCTGATCTGGCAGACTCACTAAAAAAACATGCTTCATTTGTAAATTAATGACTGAGTATTGGAGTGTGACCCTGGCTATCCGTAAATAAAATAAAATAAATACATAATATAAGGAATTTGAAATTATTAGTATTTTTGCAATTCCATTTACATTTGATACTTAAGTATATTTAAAACCAAATACTTTTAGACTTTTACTCAAGTAGTATTTTAATGGGTGACTTTCACTTTTACTTGAGTAAGTTTCTATTAAGCTATTTTAACTTTTACTAAAGTATGACATTTGAATATTTTTTCTACCACTGCACTGTGTGTGTGTCTGTCTGTGTGGTGTTATCTGAGGCTGCATGGTGCCAGTGCTTGGCCTCTGTGTTCCTGCCTCTTGCTTACCTCTCTGGAGAGCCAGAGGTTATGGTTAGATGTCAGAGGTTAGGGTTAAAGGTTAGGGTTAGGGTTAGATGTGGCCGTGTTGGGTCACACACTCTACACCAGGAGGGACAGCTGACCCTGGACAGCCATGGGAGGTGACAAAAGGAGAGTTTGTTTATGTGTGTGCGAGTGTGTGTGTGTGTGTGTGTGTGCAGGTATGTGTGTGTGTTGCAGCAGACCCCCTGTGGCAGGGTCTCTGGTGTTTGGTGCTGTAGCGTTATGCTAAGCAGTGTCCTGTGGCTGTGTCAATGCCCTTGCTACACATTGACCTGTGATAAGCCGAGCAGAGAGCACCAGACACCGGCTCAGTAACAGCCAGCAAGGCCACTCAGAGGGCCCACTCTAAAACATGGGCAGAGCCTGAGGTGAGGAGGAGGCACTTTAGTTGGTATTTAGGCTAGATAACCATTCAGAAAATCTCTCTTCCCCTCCTCATAGTGTTATTTTTATGCTATTTATTAATGAGTGAAACAAGGTGTGAGGAGTCCCTCCTCCGGCGGCTGACTGAGAGATGACCCATGGGAAAGAAAGCACCAACCAGGGCCAGTGTCCGGTCAACTGTTTCACAGCAGCCAAACAATAGGTAATTGTGTAACATTGTAACCAGAGCCTCCCTCCCCTCACATAGCCAACCCTAACCCTAGACTAATATAGGGGGCCTCTCATACACAGTACACTGTATGAGGGTCAAAGCCCTTTATCAAATGTCACAAGTTCCTGTGCAAGACAGTGCTATTACATTTCAAACATTCTTTTCATGTAGCCTATTTTTGAATTTATTGAACCTTTATTTAACTAGGCAAGTCAGTGAAGAACAAATTCTTATTTACAATGACGGCCTACCCCGGCCAAACGCTAACCCGGACGACGCTGGGCCAATTGTGCAGATGCAAGTGAAAGCTAAGTAAAAAAGTGATTGAAGAGTTGGAGAATAAGGAGGAGGAGGAGGAGGAGGAGGAGGAGGAGGAAGAGGAAGAGGAAGAGGAGGAGGAAGAGGGGGATGAGGATTTGTTAGGAGGATGGGGGAGGATGAGGAGGAGGATTTGGAGGAGGAGGAGGTTGAGGAGGAGGAGGATTTGTAGGAGGAGGGACAATGTAAGGACACTAATCCCCCTGCTCTTAGTCGACAGGTGGTCGGCCAAACAAACTACAACAATGACTAGGGGCCAGATAACCTGCTATCAGAGATAAAGGCTCGCTCTGACCTGAGATGACCTTCTGACCCCTGGCAGTCTGGCTGTCAGGAGCACAGAGAGGCCAGCTGGACTGGAATGGACTCTACCTGACCTCCACAAGGACACACAGCCTGGGACTACCAAGAGCCACTCCAACATGAGAGCATGAATAAATTAATGAATGAATCCACAAATGAATACATGAATTCATGAATTAGTTGAGCTTGATTGATGTCAGCACAATCAGAATAGAGCTTTGTTATAGGACAACAACAACAACAACAACAACAAAAACAACAACAACAACAATTACAAACAAACAAAGATAAGGACACCAAAAAAAACAGCGTGAGCTCGTTAAGTCCCTTTGTGGCCCTTCAGACTTTGTCTGTCACCTCTGCACCTGTTGGCCCCTAGCTGTCCTATCCCACCTTCCCCCTTCCACCCTGGACTTGGTGATCGTAGGGTCAGGGATATCATCCTTCAGTTGAGGAGAGAATGCTGGGTGAGTACAAGTTTCTATTAATACTGGTTGGGTGGATAAGACATGAGAGGAATGCTAAGTGGCCAACCAGCTGCTAGCTTGGCGTGTCTCCGCTAATCCCTCCCTCTGTGCCTGTGGTTAAACGGCCTAGGTCTTGAAGGCCAGGTCACTCAGTAGTAAGAACAGGATCACTGTCTGCCCTCCCAAGACCTTTACTGTGACACTCAGACTGGGGTCGTGAACCCTGCACCGGGGCCAAAGCCACTCAGGGGAGATCCCGGCACGATTTATTTACAGGTTTTTTAAGAATGCATTGCTCTTACACACACATGGCCACGCCGGGCTCTCTCTTAATCCCCCTCGTTTAGTCAGCGTAAGGGTATGTGTCAGGGCCGTGGTCAGCGTAAGGGTATGTGTCAGGGCAATGGTCAGCGTAAGGGTATGTGTCAGGGCCGTGGTCAGCGTAAGGGTATGTGTCAGGGCCGTGGTCAGCGTAAGGGTATGTGTCAGGGCCGTGGTCAGCGTAAGGGTATGTGTTAGGGCCGTGGTCAGCGTAAGGGTATGTGTCAGGGCCGTGGTCAGCATATTGATCGCTATATTGAACATGTGGAGTGCTTCGGCAGAGCAGAGGGGGTCCTCAGATATGCTGCATGGAGAAGGAGCAACATCAGCATCACAGACCAATAAAGAGGGGATGGATTGGACTGGAAACAGCACAGACTACAGCACAGACTACAGCACAGACTACAGCACAGACTACAGCACAGACTACAGCACAATCTACAGCACAATCTACAGCACAGACTACAGCACAGACTACAGCACAGACTACAGCACAGACTAGAGAGAGAGAGAGGGAGAGAGAGGGGGGGTGAGAGAGAGAGAGAGGGAGAGAGAGGGAGAGAGAGAGAGGGGGGGGGGGTGAGAGCAGGTTGCTTCTCTTTCCATATAGTTTATTTTAACTAATCAGATCATTAATATTATTATAAAGAGTGGCAGCATCTTACGGGTCCATGCATCCCGTAAGCACGCTAAGCTGATCTGAGTCCCGGGAGGCTGATAAGCAGATTAGGTCTGATTAAAGTTGTATCAGTGGAATTTGAGCAGGAGACCTGCCAGGACAGCCACCACCCCTCCGCCTCAACCCCTGCTCCTGTTTATCTGTCACACTGGCACCAAGCCAGATGCCATCATCCACAGAGTTACATCAGATACTTAACCCACGTACTGTTTGATTTGATTTGTACATACACGCATGTGCACATGCACGTACACATACACGCACACCACACACGCACAAGCGCGCACACACACAGTGAGTGTTTGCTATGACCTCAGGGACCATGCAGCTAAACTGATGGTTTCTGAATGTATCTTTTAGGGTGGCGCGGTTGCCCCAGGGTCAGTTGAGGTTTACAGCACCAGCCTGGATATACTTTAGGTGACCCTCTCTATACAGACACCACTCACACTCTCTCTTCAGCACCTTCAGTTCCTCTCAGGTCTAACCAGGGATCAATGAGGAGAGAGAAAGAGAGAGAGAGAGAGAGAGAGAGAGAGAGAGAGAGAGAGAGAGAGAGAGAGAGAGAGAGAGAGGGTCAAGGGGTGAGAGGCGAAGGGGAGGAGAATTGAACTGAACGATGCAATAAACAAATTAGTGAGTGTTGTGTTGTGCCTTGCTCCCTCATTGAGGGAAAACGTCTGGTCTGTTGAACTGGAGGCAAAGCAGAGGGATTCCTAGTGCCCTTAGCCGGCCTGAGGCTATAAATTACAGCCACGGCTGTTAAAAGTCCCATTAGCAGGCCTGAGTGAGAGGCCAGTGAGCCAGAGAAGACTATTACTGCAGTACACAGGGCCGAATTAAAGCAGGGAGGCCTCCCTCCGCTCAACCACTACAGTTACAACACTCAGGCCAACAGGCACAACCTAACTGGTGGAGAGAGCCATTAATGTCTGACATAACCTTAAGGATAAATTCAAGGAATTAACTCAATACTCCAAAAACATTTAGTTCTGTGGGGCCGGTTTGTATAAAAACAGGTTAACTGGACTATGCATGTTGAACTGGACTATGCATGTTGAACTGGACTATGCATGTTGAACTGGACTATGCATGTTGAACTGGACTATGCATGTTGAACTGGGCAATACATGTTGAACTGGACTATACATGTTGAACTGGACAATACATGTTGAACTGGACAATACATGTTGAACTGGACAATACATGTTGAACTGGACAATACACGTTGAACTGGACAATACATGTTGAACTGGACAATACATTTTGAACTGGACAATACATGTTGAATTGGACAATACATGTTGAACTGGACAATACATGTTGAACTGGACAATACATGTTGAACTGGACAATACATGTAAAACTGGACAATAGAGAAAGGGAAAAGGAAAGGGGAGATTCTAGTCAGTTGTACAACTGAATGCATTCAACTGAAATGTTTCTTCCTCATTTAACCCTCTGAATCAGAGAGGTGCAGGAGTTGCCTTAATCGACATCCACGTCTTCGGCGCCCGGGGAACAGTGGGTTAACTGCCTTGTTCAGGGGCAGAACGACATATTTTGACCTTGTCTGCTCGGGGATTTGAACTGGACAATACATGTTGAATTGGACAATACATGTTCAACTGGACTATACATGTTGATGGCAGGAATATGCTTCCAAAGATGGTGGAGGTGATGAAGTTGTTTCATATATTCTGCAAAATTCCTTCCAAGTAAGAAAGCATCCTTGTATATGTGCCAGTGTTTCTAAACAAGGTGTTGCCCACCCCGTGAAAGTGGACATGTGTGGTGTTCTTATCAGTGGGTGGGGGGCAGGGAGGGGGTTGGTGGGGACGTGTATTGTGTGAGAGAGATCCTGAGAGGTGAGAGTGGATGCTGTTCCCATATTTAAAACACATGCTCCCTGTGCTCTGACACTCCGCTAAACAAACAAGCAGTAAAACGCTGGGAGAGAGAGAGAGAGAGAGAGAGAGAGAGAGAGAGAGAATGTCACGGTGCTATAGGCCATCTGTGGAGGTGCGCTAGACCCAGGTCAGCTTTGAGGACACACCCCCCACTGTGTGATTGCAACCTCCCTCTAACAGGCCGTTTGAGCGCATGCGTACACACAAACACACACGTACACACAAACACACTGACCCCTGCCTCAGGTTGATATCTCACCTGGTGTTGTATTTCTTGTCAGGTGAATCAGGCCAGCTACCTGCTAGTTGTCTTTAGTCTAAGTGGTGTGGTGAAGCTAGAAGCTAGCTGTCCTTAGTCTAAGGGGTGTGGTGAAGCTATAGGCTAGCTATCCTTAGTCTAAGTGGTGTGGTGAAGCTAGAGGCTAGCTGTCCTTAGTCTAAGGGGTGTGGTGAAGCTAGAAGCTAGCTGTCCTTAGTCTAAGGGGTGTGGTGAAGCTAGAAGCTAGCTGTCCTTAGTCTAAGGGGTGTGGTGAAGCTAGAGGCTAGCTGTGCTTAGTCTAAGTGGTGTGGTGAAGCTAGGGGGCCGGAGAAAGTGCTACTGGTGGACTAGAACGTTTGCTTGTATGGACACAGACCAAAATAGCAATTTGAACCAGGGACATGTGTTAGAGTTGGTGGAGGCAGGGCTAGGATTAGTCAGAGAAGGGGATAAGAGAAGCTTAGCTTTTCTAAGAATCTCACATTAACTGAGGGATCATGGTCCTCCAGGCCTATAAATCTAGCCTTTGACCAAGGATATTAACACAGGCCTTAAGACAAAGCATCACACAGTTATCACATGATTTATCTCTCCTGTCTGTCTGTTTCTTTATCACTTTTCCTTTCTCATTCTCTCTTAACTGTCTCTCTCACACAAACACACACACACACATGCACAAAAAACAGCATGAAAGAGGGAGAGAGACAGAGAGTGAGAGAGAGAGAGAGAGAGAGAGAGAGAGAGAGAGAGCACAGCAGGCTTTGGGGCGAGGGGCGGGAGGGGGGGGGGGTTGATGGTGTGAGCGTGTGTAACCTCAATCTCATGTACAGTTGGCTCATGTTGGAATGGTGCAAGTGTTTGGGAGAGTAGGTGAGGCTGGGAACATAGAGAGAGAGATGAGACAGAGGAATCTGTAGGTCATGTATTCCAAGCATCAATTAGAGGTGGATCAGAGTGATTTTCCCATGTCACCTTCACTAACACCCCTCCAAACACACACACATGCATGCATTTCTTTTATTTTTTTATTTAACCTTTATTTACCAGGGGAAACTCATTGAGACCAGGGTCTCATTTTCAAGGGTGCCCTGGGAACAATAAATAACAGTCAGTCTCAAAACAACACTATCAATTTCCCATTTCAACAAATCAAATTCAAAAGCGACAGACCAAATTTCACATCAATCAAAACAAGTGCAGTTCTCCTTCACCACATTCCTCATCAAAGTCCTGAACTGACCCTTCGAGACCAGAGAGTCAAGCCTCAAAGTGGACTACAGGTCATTCCATGCGCTAGGGGGCACAACAACAAAATGCATTATTCCTGGACTCTGTGGCGACCCGAGGAAACTTTAGAACCAGTGAGTCTGGTGGTGGCTGGATATCCAATTAAGAAGTGAGGTAGTTAGGGAGTTTCTGGAGAACTGCGTGTGTGTGCATACACGTGCGCCTCACCCACGGACACACTCACACACAAACACGCACGCACACCACATGCAAGTCACTTTCTCTGCTAGTGACCTGCAATTGATACTTTGAACCAAAGAGATCAAAAAGTGGTCAGTTGCACTTCCAGCAGCGGTGGGTGAATGCAAAGGCCCTTTATTGCTGTGATTGATGCAATTAGCACAGGACAGGTTCAGAGGAACCCAAGTGCAAAACACAACATCTCTAGCCGCTCAACTCTTTTCTCAGTCTCTCAGCTTGACCCTCCCCTCCCTCCCTCCCTCCCTCCCTCCCTCCCAGTACTTTTGGGTGTCAGAGAAAATGTATGGAGTAAAAAGTACAATATATTCTTTAGGAATGTAGTGAAGTAAAATTAGTCAAAAATATAAATAGATGCGTACAGATACCCCAAAAAATACTTAAGTAGTACTTTAAAGTATTTTTACTTAAATACTTTACACCACTGCAAATGGGAAAGGTTTCCAACATCGGAAAACACTTTGCATAGTCACTTTACCCCTACCTACATGTACAAATGACCTCGACTAACCTGTACCCCCACACATTGACATTGACCCCTGTATATAGCCTTGTTATTGTTATTTTATTGTGGTACTTTTATATTTGGTAAATATTTTCTTAACTCTTTATTGAACTGCATCGTTGGTTAAGGGCTTGTAAGTAAGCATTTCACGGTAAGGTCTACACCTGTTGTATTCTGCGCCAAGAAAAGTTTGATTTGCTTTAGCAATACTAGTTTTAGCTACATAATAGATAGCACTCCAGTGGTGAAGAACAGTATTATTATTATAGTATATATATATATATATAGTATATATTATTATTATTACTATCCAGCACAGATACTGTAGAGTAGATAGATGTTCTGATCAGACAAACACCTTTTTGGTGCATCAAAGTGAGTATGTAGTCTGAAAAGAAGACTCAAATTGAAGACTTAGCTTCAACACTCATTAAATGCTAAGTAATAGCTTTACTCACAATAGAGTCCACAGCCTTATAATTACATCTGACAATTTATTAACTTTACATACACAGCTAACTTTACAAATGCCAATATTTAAGTTAAATATAGAATAGAACACAGCATAATAAAAAATATGTTTGTGTGTGTGTCTATGTGCATGTGCTTGCATGCATTTGGGTGTGTGGGCATATACACACACGCCATACACTTGTGTAAGGTATCCTATTCGTCAGTGGGGATCAGCCATAGCAACAGCAGGTAGACTAGTGGTTAGAGCGTTGGGCCAGCCCGCTGGTTCGAATACCCGAGCCGACAAGGTGAAAAACCTGTCAATGTGTCCTTAAGCCGACTTAAGCCACTTAACCCTAATTTGCTCCAGGGGCACTGCACTACTATGGCTGAACCTGTAGGTAGGCTGTCATTATAAATATGAATTTGTTCTTAACTGACTTGCCTAGTTAAATAAAGGTTAAATAAAATAAAATAAAAATAGCAAGCAGACAGCCAGGAGCTGAGTTCCCCACACTTGTGGAGCAGAGAGGAGAGAAGAGGAGAGGTATGACTCACTAACAGCCACAGGCCACAGCCAGTCCAGATAGCATCTCCAAGCCTGCTGTGGACAGCCTATCCTTATTACCTGGGATCTAATGGAGTCTGATCTCCCACTCCCTCTCCCTCTGGCTAGGCACAGGAGCACCTGTCAATCAGGCCACACAGCTAATGCCCACCATATGAGGCTAACAAGCGAGTAATTCTGCAAATCCGAACTCCACCTTTTATTTATCCTCCTCATAGGGGACAAATTTCCTTATTGACATGTGTCACATGTGCTTCACTTGGGAATCATGAAGAAGGAGGTTGTTTACATGTTTGGTCAGATGGGAGATGTGTATTGTGATGACTGTAGGAGAGGTAGGAGAGTTGAGCGGCTAAGGAATGGCCCTTAAAGGCATGGCCCTTGTTGTGAAGTAATTAAAGGTAATGTGGTGCCCTTGATCCTGGGGGGGTGAAGGAACACCAGCAGATGAAATGAAGCACATAATTGAAAAATCCAGAGTAATTCAAAACTAAGTGGCCTGGCGAAACAATATCGTGACGAAACAAATTTAATAAATAACGTCTGGGAAGGCCGTCAAAGGGGCCCAATGTTTCCAGGGGTCCGGCATCAGGAGAGGAGGTGACACTGAATGTGTTGTCAAGCGTAAATCCCAATGCAGAAGGGCAGGTGAGATGGGTGTCCGTATATCAAAGGCCTCAGTGAAGCCGGGTGCCATTTGATCTCTGCTCAGGAAATTCAAAATTCCAGGCAGATCAGGGGTGAAACTGAGAGGCCCTTAAGCCTGTCTTGTGCAAGTGATTAGGAGCAGCTGTTTCGATTCACATTTCTGAGGACTTTAAGTCTGCAACCTGCCACATTTTTACATGGCTGGAGCCGGGGCAGATGGGGCAGACGGGGCAGGGGTAAGGGCAATGGTGGTGGTAGTCTAGGGTAGAGGAAGGGGAGGTTGTCAATAGTGAGTGTTGTGGAGGGGTTCAGATGGAACATAAAGGAATATCTATATTATTACTTCCCCAGAAACATTTTGTACAAGAGCATCAGTGTATACAAGACATACTGTATATCACTTTCCATCACAATTCTTTGAAATATATTCACACATAATCCGATGCCATCTGTCCTCCAGACCAAGAGATGGATCTCATAGATAGATAGATAGATAGATAGACAGATAGAAAGATAGATAGATAGATAGATAGATAGATAGATAGATAGATAGATAGATAGATAGATAGATAGATAGATAGATAGATAGATAGATAGATAGATAGATAGATAGATAGATAGATAGATAGATAGATAGATAGATAGATAGATAGATAGATAGATAGATAGATAGATAGATAGATAGATAGATAGATACTTTATTGATCCCCGAGGGGAAATTACTTCGTCAAGCAGCTACGAAACAAACACAGGCCAGGTGAAAAATGCCAGAACGAAAATACACAAAAGACAGATACACTACACATGATACATAGAGCGGCAGTATGAAATTCTGGAGTACAAAAAAGCTATAAAAAGACATTGCATAGTATGGGTGGATGGCTGAATATGTACACTATACATTGGTGGATGGTTCATGGTTAACTATACTATACAGGTCGATGGCAGAGAAATACTTAAATAGCTAAAAGTGCGTATGATATAAGTGAGGGTAATAACAGTTTACTTAATATACAGACTGGTTAAATTAACAGGTAAGTGAATATTTGCATGGTTACGTTAACTGTACAGGTAAATGACAGGAAGAGATACTTTAATAGCTAAATGTGTGTATGATAATTTAGGGTAATAATAGTAATTTCCTTAAAATACAGTCCTTAGTGCGCAGGGTTTAATTACAGATAAATGCACGTATTGCACATTCGATATACTAAAAGCAATGAGAAAAGGTGCAACTGACAGGATACTAAAAAGCATTCCTGAGTGAATGACTACATAAGTTAAGTCCAAGAATGACTTACAATATTGCACGTGATATGATATAACAACTGTTCATGAGTATGTATATACAGACCTAACTGAATAAATAAGTCCTGAGTGAATGAGTGATTACAGACCAGAGTTACTCACGGATGGATGCATATTTGTTAAACTAGGTCCTAACACCCCAACAGTTTCAGTTCATAGTCTACTGCTAACTATTTCATGTTACGAACGGCTATAAGTGCCGATGAGAGCAGCCAGGCTGGAGGGTCGTCAATTGTAACGTGAAAGATCTGTGATGGCAGACTAAGGTCAAAGCTCTCCTTTTTCTAAACACTTCTCTTTATTTTATTTAACCTTTATTTAACTAGGCAAGTCAGTTAAGAACAAATTCTTATTTACAATGACGGCCTACACCGGCCAAACCCGGAAGATGTTGGGCCAATTGTGCGCCGCCCTACGGGACTCCCAATCACATCCGGTTGTGATACAGTCTGGAACTGAAATATAATCCCCAATTAGAGACAACTCGAGACAGCTGTCTCTAATTGGGGATAGAAATTAACCCAGACCACCAACACCCAGTGAACTGTCAAGCTCTAACCGCGGCTCTCCAACTCCCCCACTAGAGGGAGCAAGACCTAGCCACAGTCAGAACCTGACACCCAGGCATGTAGACCTAGGAATATATCAACAATTGGCCCAGTCAAACTCGGACGACGCTGGGCCAATTGTGTGCCGCCCTATGGGACTTCCAATCACGGCCGGTTGTGATACAGTCTGGATTCAAACCAGGTTGTCTGTAGTGACGCCTCCTAGCACTGAGATGCTGTGTCTTAGACCACTGCGCCACTTGGGAGCCCTGGTAAGGGGTGAACTGCCTTGTTAATCTAAAGATGTGCACGGACTAACACTCACACACACACACACACACACACACACACACACACACACACACACACACACACACACACACACACACACACACACACACACACACACACACACACACACACACACACACACACACACACACACCACACACACACACACACACACACAACCTTTCCCCTCCAGTTGACCCCCAGTTGAACCCTATGGATTCTTACCAAAAAGGATCTTAGGTTACGAGTCCCCCCACCAACCTCCAGATGATCCCAAACTAATGATTATCTTATCAGTAACCAACAAAGAGAGTGATTACCCTTTGATCAGGCATCTGCTGCAAGTGTTTGCTAGGAGAGAGATTACCTTTGACCTGGTCTGACCTGCACCAGATACCTGATAAGTGTTTGCTAGGAGAGAGATTACCTTTGACCCGGTCTGACCTGCACCAGATACCTGATAAGTGTTTGTTAGGAGAGAGATTACATTTTGACCTGGTATGACCTGCATCAGATACCTGATAAGTGTTTGTTAGTGAGAACTTGCCACAGCCAGGACCTTTAATTCGTACTACACCGACAGTATGACAGACTGTGATCCTAGCCTCAGTATGAAAGACTGTGATCCTAGCCTCAGTATGACAGACTGTGATCCTAGCCTCAGTATGAAAGACTGTGATCCTAGCCTCAGTATGACAGACTGTGATCCTAGCCTCAGTATGACAGACTGTGATCCTAGCCTCAGTATGACAGACTGTGATCCTAGCCTCAGTATGACAGACTGTGATCCTAGCCTCAGTATGACAGACTGTGATCCTAGCCTCAGTATGACAGACTGTGATCCTAGCCTCAGTATGAAAGACTGTGATCCTAGCCTCAGTATGACAGACTGTGATCCTAGCCACAGTATGACAGACTGTGATCCTAGCCTCAGTATGACAGACTGTGATCCTAGCCTCAGTATGACAGACTGTGATCCTAGCCTCTGTGATCCTAGCCTCAGTATGACAGACTGTCCACGTTCCATTTCAATCTAGTCAAGTTATAAATTGAACTGAAATTCTAATTCCAAGTCCAGTTTTAACCAATGCTTCTTTATGAGAAATGTTGAATTGAAATGAAATTTACCACAACATTGATTATCAGGGAAAACTAGTCCTAGCCTTGGTGGTTGAGCCAGTTATTGTGAGCCTGTTTCAGACTTCTCACCTTCTTGAGAGGAGCGCCCTGCCACCCTGCCACAGATTTATGGTCCGTTTCACACTCTGCCATGGTGGAGGGAACCACTGATCTGTACCCAGCACTGCACTGTTAATTGAGTGTGAAACGTGTGTGTTTGTGTGTGTATTTGTGTGTGTGTGTGCGTGTGTGTTTGTGTGTATCAGTGTGTGTGTGTGTGTGTGTGTGTGTGTGTTTATGTGAGAGTTTGCTTGTGTGGGATTTTGATGGGAGGGGGTGTCCTTCAGCCACCAGGAAATTAGAATTGGAATGTTTTAGGTATTGCCCCATGGGGGGTGGGTTATTTGAGATTGAGCGGAGCAGGAGGGGTACTGGGGGGAAGGGTGGGCTGGTCCAGCACCTTCACATGCTTAAACCACTGGGGTGGTTAGGAGTAGAGGTGGAACCCAGGGTTCGGTACTGTATGTATTGTGGTTTTGGAGTCACGGTTTGGTTCAGTTTCGGTACAGCGTAACAATTAAATGCCAATCACAATTTTCAGCATTAACAATGTTCCTGGCATTATCTGTTGTGACCTGATTGTTATGTTGGGCCTCTCAAGTTTCCACTCTGATGCTGCATTTGTAACAATGTGGGAGATGGGTTGTGAAGTCTTAAATACCAGTTGGATGCGTTCATGTGATTTAAGCTCTTTGGGAAACGCTGATTGGCTAATGGCCAACAAGATGCGTCAACCATGAACTAAAAGTACAGCTGTCATGCTTGAAAAACAAATTTTAACTAATCGTTTTTTCTAAATAATGTTTTATTGTTGCATTTAACTGCTGATAATGCTGTTATAGAAACCATTTCCTTAGTTGCTGTTAAAGAGGCCATTTCCTTAGTAGGTGAGGTCAGAGGGCAACATAATAATAATTAATTACCAGTTGGAGGGCCGTTCAAGTGGATTTTTCCAGTCATATGTGGTAAATTCCCACTTGTTACGAATGCACCATGACACTGCCTCCTTCAGTACCAGATGCACAATTGTGACTCTCTTAAAGGGGGCGTGTCTGTAGCAGGGTAATGGGCTGTTTATTGCATTTTTATTTAACCTTTATCTAACACATAGGCTGCACTGTCCAATTCTTTGAAAACTTGTTTTTACGTTAGATTGAGGGGAGAAGAAGGGGTACGGGAGGGTAGTCCAGCACCCTATAGGGACAGTCTATAACTTGGGCCCAGAGTCAGGTCACTTGGTCAGGAAGAACTGAAGGCTCCAAGGCCTGGGACTTACAGTCTGTCATACTGAGGCTAGGATCCCAGTCTGTCATACTGAGGCTAGGATCCCAGTCTGTCATACTGAGGCTAGGATCACAGTCTGTCATACTGAGGCTAGGATAACAGTCTGTCATACTGAAGCTAGGATCACAGTCTGTCATACTGAGGCTAGGATCACAGTCTGTCATACTGAGGCTAGGATCACAGTCTGTCATACTGAGGCTAGGATCACAGTCTGTCATACTGAGGCTAGGATCACAGTCTGTCATACTGAGGCTAGGATCACAGTCTGTCATACTGAGGCTAGGATCACAGTCTGTCATACTGAGGCTAGGATCACAGTCTGTCATACTGAGGCCAGGATCACAGTCTGTCATACTGCCGGTGGAGTAAGAACTACAGGTCCTGGCTGTGGCAAGTTCTCCCTAACAAACACCTATCAGGTATCTGATGCAGGTCAGACCAGGTCAAAAGCTAATCTCTCTCCTAACAAACACTTATCAGGTATCTGGTGCAGGTCAGACCAGGTCATCTCTCTCCTAACAAACATTTGCAGCAGATATCTGATCAAAGGGTAATCTCTCTCTTTGTTGATTACTGAATAGATAATAATTTGTTTTGGATTATCACTGCTTTGAACCCAAGACCATAGAAAATATAAACATAGCCTACCTATTGCTCTTGTAATTTCTTTGGCCCGGTCAGTATCAGCTGCCAAGGGCTTGAACGCAGAGGGGAGACGATGTTGTGTTGCAGTTTCTTTGTGTTTCCTTCTTGCTCTGGTATCCTGGGGTGATGTCGGTGTAAATCTGTCAACGTATTTGAGGTGTTGGCAGCTGCATAGGCTATTCTTGTTGAGCGTGGCGACATACTGGCAACGTTTTATCCACACCACTCACCGTCGTACAGAACTATTTCCCGGCTGCGTCTCACAAAAGGACAGTTTGAAATGCACCAATCAAGATTTGAGTTTTGATTACAACCCTAGTTGTTATTATAGGTCCTAGTTGTTTTAAAGTATGAGCCTGAAACATTTTTTTTTCCCAGCTCAGATTTACTCAAGAGGCACAGGCCTAAACCACAGCATAGGCATAGTCTATAGGCCTAGTGTTTTGATTTTGTAAATATATTCACAGTGCGGACTGAACCGCGGTCACCGTAGCGAATTGTTCAGTAGGAATTTGAGTTTTACAGTTTTTTTGGATTGCTTACACACTCAAATTAAAAGTAGTACACTATTAGCAAAACCTTACACTCAAGAAGCAAAACATCAGCCCACATTTGCACAACTATAAGCACATTGTCAACCTCACACTTGTTGCAAAACTATACACACAGTGATTTGCAAAACACTAAACACACTTAACATACATTACACACAAAAATATATCATGAAGTCACTTCCTTGCAATACCAAAGCACTGACTGTCAAATTACCACACCGTCCAACCAATTGGTTCAACACAGTCATCAGGTGTGCAAACACTTGTTTGCTTAATTGTAGACACACCAATCAGGTGTATAAGCACTATAAAAAGCAGCAGGTGAGTTCATCGGTCTTCAAGCACAATGGAAAGAGTCAGAGAAAGAGTAAGACAAGGAGGAGGACGAGGAGGTAGACGAGGAGGAGAACGAGGAGGAGGACAAGGAGGAGGACAAGGAGGAGGAGGAGGAGGAGGAGGAGGAATCAACAGAGGAAGAGGAAGAGATGGAGGCCATGCTGAAGGTAGAGGTAGAGGTAGAGGTAGAGGAAGAGGAAGAGGAAGAGGAAGAGGAAGACAAGAAGGTGCTCAAAGAGGACTGAATCTGACAAATGAGATCCGCGCAACACTGGTTGACCACGTTGTCAACCACGGCCTGACACTGAGGGAGGCTGGACTGCGAGTACAGCCAAATCTAAGCCGATACACAGTGGCAAGTGTGATAAGAACATTTCGACTGGAAAATAGGTATTGTAGAAATATCATCATATCAAAAACATCTGCACGGTTTCAGTAACTGCTTACAGTACTGTATTCTATGCACTATCAGCACTTCTGTTACCTTTTCCTGTGAAATTACTGTACTATTGTATACTGTTTTTTTTTCTACATAGGATTGAGGGTCAGGAACGACAAGGGGGAAGGCCTCCTATGTTCACAGAACAGCAAGAGAGGGAGATAGTAAACATGGTTTTGGCCAACAATGCTATAACACTCAATCAGCTCCAAGCTAACATTGTCAATAACCACGCCAGTTTCAACGATATCCATCAGGTCTCAACATCAACACTGGCACGCATCCTAAAAAAAAAACATATTCAAATGAAGCAAATTTATCGAGTGCCTTTTGAGCGCAATTCCGAAAGGGTGAAACGACTGCGGCATGATTATGCAGAGGTATGTATTCACTTTAGCAGTGTGATCTTGCATACTCTCATAATCTTTTACTGTACTGTAATATGTATACTAGAACTACACTGAACTAAACAATTTTGCCTGACACTGTTCTTCAGGGAGTTTTACGAATGGATGGAGAGGAGATCCAGCATGAGTTCATTTACGTAGATGAGGCTGGGTTCAACCTGACGAGAACACGAAGGAGGGGAAGAAACATCATTGGACACAGGGCTATAGTCAATGTCCCAGGGCAACGTGGGGGTAATATAACACTCTGTGCAGCCATTACACAAAACGGGGTTCTCCACCGCCATGCCCATATGGGCCCTTACAACACAGCACTCATACTTACATTCCTGGACCAATTGCACAACATAACAGCAGCAAATCAAATCGATCACATGCAATACATTGTTGTCTGGGACAATGTGTCTTTCCACCGCTCTGCTCTGGTTCAGAACTGGTTTCAGCAACATCCACATTTCACCGTCCTATATCTTCCGCCATACTCTCCATTCCTCAACCCTATAGAAGAGTTTTTCTCGGCATGGCGGTGGAAGGTATATGATCTCCGTCTCCAGGCTGAGGTACCCCTCATCCAAGCCATGGAGGAGGCCTGTGACCAGATGGAGGTAGCAGCAATGCAAGGATGGATTCGTCATTCAAGACGTTTCTTTCCAAGGTGTCTTGCTAATGACAACATTGCCTGCGATGTTGATGAAATTCTCTGGCCAGATCCAGCTAGGCGAAGAGACAATGTCTAGGGTTTTTTTTACAGAAAACTTACTGTAACAAAATGTCACTTTACGTATTGTACTGTATTATGAATGTCCATGTCAATATTTTGGGCGTGTTGAGAAATAAATGAGTTTCTTCAGTCTGCAACATTGGTCTTGTGTAGTGTTTGGTGGATTTACATTATATTTGTACTTTGTTGATGGTAGCCTACTCTAATCATAGGAAAGTAGAAGTGCTAAAAGTGTTTTAGATTTATCACAGCAGAGTGTAACTCATGCAAACAGAGTATAGTAATGTGAAACCTGTGTGTTTCATATGGTAACAAAGTGTGTTTTTTAAACAGAAGTGTATAGTTTTTACAAGAGTGTTTAATTATGCAAAGGATCTGTAGTGTTTTGCTAACTGGGTGTGTGGTTGTGCTAATTGTGTGTAGTGTTTTGAAAACACGGGCCCTGTTTTGAAAATCGTGTTTAAGCAATCCAAAAAAACTGTAATTTAAAAAGTAACGGCAAGCAATCTGCATGTGTAAAAAGCGCCATCAAGCTGAGAGACTGTCAGTTCCACTCCAGGGGGAAGCGTAAGGGAAGCGTAAGGGAAGCGTAAGGGCTGGCTGGTCATGGTCACTGATTGTATCTGGGTGTATTTAGCTGGGTGAGAGAGCTCTGTGATGTCTAATATCTGGGTGTATTTAGCTGGGTGAGAGAGCTCTGTGATGTCTAATATCTGGGTGTATTTAGCTGGGTGAGAGAGCCCTGTGATGTCTAATATCTGGGTGTATTTAGCTGGGTGAGAGAGCTCTGTGATGTCTAATATCTGGGTGTATTTAGCTGGGTGAGAGAGCCCTGCGATGTCTAATATCTGGGTGTATTTAGCTGGGTGAGAGAGCCCTGCGATGTCTAATATCTGGGTGTATTTAGCTGGGTGAGAGAGCCCTGTGATGTCTAATATCTGGATGTCTATGGTAATTATGGCCTACACAAACAGGGAGGAGGTGTGACCTTGTTGATAATGCTGACCACGGCAACAAATAAGTGTGTGTACGTGTGCGTGTATGTGTGTGTGTATGTGTGTATGTGTGTATGTGTGAATGTGTGTATGTGTGTATGTGTGAATGTGTGAATGTGTGTATGTGTGTATGTGTGAGTGTGTGTGTATGTGTGAATGTGTGTATGTCTGTGTATGTGTGAATGTGTGTGTGTATGTGTGAATGTGTGTATGTGTGTGTGTATGTGTGAATGTGTGTGTGTATGTGTGAATTTGTGTATGTGTGTGTGTATGTGTGTATGTGTGAATTTGTGTGTATGTGTGAATGTGTGTATGTGTGTGTGTATGTGTGTATGTGTGTATGTGTGAATGTGTGTGTGTATGTGTGAATTTGTGTATGTGTGTGTGTATGTGTGTATGTGTGAATGTGTGTGTATGTGTGTGTATGTGTGTGTGTGTATGTGTGTATGTGTGTGTGTGTATGTGTGTATGTGTGTATGTGTGAATGTGTGTGTATGTGTGAATGTGTGTATGTGTGTATGTGTGTGTGTGTGTATGTGTGAATGTGTGAATGTGTGTGATACCAATAGTATATATTTCTGTAACCTTATTGCAGATCACCTTTGGGGCTATTATTCTCCTCTACAGCACTAAAACATCCTATCAGTAGTCTGTGATATATTATTCTCCTCTACAGTCTACAGCACTAAAACATCCTGTCAGTAGTCTGTGATATATTATTCTCCTCTACAGTCTACAGCACTAAAACATCCTATCAGTAGTCTGTGATATATTATTCTCCTCTACAGCACTAAAACATCCTATCAGTAGTCTGTGATATATTATTCTCCTCTACAGCACTAAAACATCCTATCAGTAGTCTGTGATATATTATTCTCCTCTACAGCACTAAAACATCCTATCAGTAGTCTGTGATATATTATTCTCCTCTACAGCACTAAAACAGCCTGTCAGTAGTCTGTGATATATTATTCTCCTCTACAGTCTACAGCACTAAAACATCCTGTCAGTAGTCTGTGATATATTATTCTCCTCTACAGCACTAAAACATCCTATCAGTAGTCTGTGATATATTATTCTCCTCTACAGCACTAAAACATCCTATCAGTAGTCTGTGATATATTATTCTCCTCTACAGCACTAAAACAGCCTGTCAGTAGTCTGTGATATATTATTATCCTCTACAGTCTACAGCACTAAAACATCCTATCAGTAGTCTGTGATATATTATTCTCCTCTACAGCACTAAAACATCCTGTCAGTAGTCTGTGATATATTATTCTCCTCTACAGCACTAAAACATCCTGTCAGTAGTCTGTGATATATTATTCTCCTCTACAGTCTACAGCACTAAAACATCCTGTCAGTAGTCTGTGATATATTATTCTCCTCTACAGCACTAAACCAGCCTGTCAGTAGTCTGTGATATATTATTCTCCTCTACAGCACTAAACCATCCTGTCAGTAGTCTGTGATATATTATTCTCCTCTACAGCACTAAAACAGCCTGTCAGTAGTCTGTGATATATTATTCTCCTCTACAGCACTAAAACAGCCTGTCAGTAGTCTGTGATATATTATTCTCCTCTACAGCACTAAAACATCCTGTCAGTAGTCTGTGATATATTATTCTCCTCTACAGTCTACAGCACTAAAACATCCTATCAGTAGTCTGTGATATATTATTCTCCTCTACAGCACTAAAACAGCCTGTCAGTAGTCTGTGATATATTATTCTCCTCTACAGCACTAAAACAGCCTGTCAGTAGTCTGTGATATATTATTCTCCTCTACAGCACTAAAACATCCTGTCAGTAGTCTGTGATATATTATTCTCCTCTACAGCACTAAAACATCCTGTCAGTAGTCTGTGATATATTATTCTCCTCTACAGCACTAAAACATCCTGTCAGTAGTCTGTGATATATTATTCTCCTCTACAGCACTAAAACATCCTGTCAGTAGTCTGTGATATATTATTCTCCTCTACAGCACTAAAACATCCTGTCAGTAGTCTGTGATATATTATTCTCCTCTACAGCACTAAAACATCCTGTCAGTAGTCTGTGATATATTATTCTCCTCTACAGTCTACAGCACTAAAACATCCTGTCAGTAGTCTGTGATATATTATTCTCCTCTACAGCACTAAAACAGCCTGTCAGTAGTCTGTGATATATTATTCTCCTCTACAGCACTAAACCATCCTGTCAGTAGTCTGTGATATATTATTCTCCTCTACAGCACTAAAACAGCCTGTCAGTAGTCTGTGATATATTATTCTCCTCTACAGCACTAAAACAGCCTGTCAGTAGTCTGTGATATATTATTCTCCTCTACAGCACTAAAACATCCTGTCAGTAGTCTGTGATATATTATTCTCCTCTACAGTCTACAGCACTAAAACATCCTATCAGTAGTCTGTGATATATTATTCTCCTCTACAGCACTAAAACAGCCTGTCAGTAGTCTGTGATATATTATTCTCCTCTACAGCACTAAAACAGCCTGTCAGTAGTCTGTGATATATTATTCTCCTCTACAGCACTAAAACATCCTGTCAGTAGTCTGTGATATATTATTCTCCTCTACAGCACTAAAACATCCTGTCAGTAGTCTGTGATATATTATTCTCCTCTACAGCACTAAAACATCCTGTCAGTAGTCTGTGATATATTATTCTCCTCTACAGCACTAAAACATCCTGTCAGTAGTCTGTGATATATTATTCTCCTCTACAGCACTAAAACAGCCTATCAGTAGTCTGTGATATGAATTACATCTTCCTCATCCTCCTCACCCAGACTAGATATTCTTTAAACCAGGACCATGCTGACAGCGTTAACCATGTTAACAGCGCTAACCATGCTAACAGCATCAACAGTGCTAACCATGCTAACCGTTATCAGCTAGTGATCTTCAGATAGAGAGAGGCCTTGCTTTAGCTCTAACTCAACCCAGTCTTGTGGCTCCCAAACTTTATTGGGTTAGGGCTAATTATTTGTAATGTGCTCTGTTGTAAACTATTTTTTGAGGAAGAACCCAGTCACGGCTTTGTTTATATAAACTGGTAAATTGGTTAACGATACTGGGGCTATAGCGCTCCACTATTTTGCCTTGGCCTAGTCAAAGAGTGTTTGTGCTGTTGCAGGTGGACTGTAAATCAAACTGATAGATAGATAGATAGATAGATAGATAGATAGATAGATAGATAGATAGATAGATAGATAGATAGATAGATAGATAGATAGATAGATAGATAGATAGATAGATAGATAGATAGATAGATAGATAGATAGATAGATAGATAGATAGATAGATAGATAGATAGATAGATAGATAGATAGATAGATAGATAGATAGATAGATAGATAGATATATAGATAGATAGATAGATAGATAGATAGATAGATAGATAGATAGATAGATAGATAGATAGATAGATAGATAGATAGATAGATACATAGATAGATAGATAGATAGATAGATAGATAGATAGATAGATAGATAGATAGATAGATAGATAGATAGATAGATAGATAGATAGATAGATAGATAGATAGATAGATAGATAGATAGATAGATAGATAGATAGATAGATAGATAGATAGATAGATAGATAGATAGATACTTTATTGATCCCCGAGGGGGACATTTCTTTGTCAAGCAGCTACAACAAAACATAGGGCAGGTGCAAAATGCCAAGAGACTCAGTCAAACTGACTGTAGCTTTAAAGAGGCATAGCTCAGAGACTCAGACTTTTGTTTTAAATTGAGACTGGAAGCTCTTTGACCCCAAACGAATGAACCACACGCCACTTCAAAATGTTCAAAAACGTATGTAATTTGATCCTCTGGTACCACGACAACACGTTTGCTTTATGTTAAGTCCTCTGTGTTTAGGCAGGAATAAACAGGCAAAAAAAACTACAGGAGACTAAAATGGACTGTTTTGGGCACTGGCAGTATCCATATTGACAGTATCCCTATTGGCAGTATCCATATTGACAGTATCCCTATTGGCAGTATCCCTATTGGCAGTATCCCTATTGACAGTATCCCTATTGACAGTATCCCTATTGGCAGTATCCCTATTCCATTGACACCAATGTAGCAGTGAAAGAGAGCCTTTGATATAATCTTGACCATGACAGGCATTAAATAGTCTAATTCTGCCGCATCTGTATTAGGCACCTCAAAACTCATGTCAATTGCCAGTTCCCAGTAGGGTGAGCAGGGAGGATCTCGGTGGCGCTGGCAGCCAGTGCACCCACCCTCAGCCCTGGGCCTGTAATCTCCGATTAGGGGGTGGATCAAAGCCTGGATTTAATCTGAGCCATTGGGCAAAGGCGGGGATTATGGCACCATGGCACTGTGTGCTGTTTTTGCCCTCACCACACACACACACACACACACACAGACTTTGTCTACCCGTCGTTAGTGCCACTGTAACGATCTGAGCATAAACACACCATGCCCGTCCGGCTGCAGTGTGGTCACAGGCGATGACGAACAGACAGGGAGGCACTGACACTGATAGAGGAAGGAGTCTAAATGACTAGGATGGCAGAGCTGGGTTTAGAGTGAGGGCTGACGGAGGCAAAAGCTCCCATAACCTCCACTATCCACCCCCGACTCACATATACACAGACACACACACACACACTGCTTCCTACCATGATGATAGGGATATGAGGAGAGAACATCTTTGAACAGCTCTACCCCCTCTACTATGGCTCGGCATTTATTTTAACCAGCGTGTAATCCCTCCCCAGTGCACCCTCGCCTCTAGTGCAGCTTCATCATAAACAATTAACCTACCGTAAAGTTCCCTCTATGCCACTAAAGGCATTCACCCTCGTGTTTTTCAGACATTTTTGTCAAATTTGGTAATGAGCTTTTGCAAACCGTTAACTCGATTGTAACGCTCTGATTTGGATAATTTGCCTTTGTAGGCTTGATACTCCTGATATAATGTGTTATTATGAATTGTCCCTGTAGTAAAAGTTAACCCATACAGATCAAAATAGTCCTGTTTCCCATGCTAGAGAGATGAACAAGTAAAGTGGAGGAGGACCACAATGTTTTAGTTCAGTTCCATAAAATGACCGTTATTCTGGTCCGTGGGCAGTCCGTCAAAAGGGCCCAATGATCTCTAGTTGAGGCTAAACTTGGCTAGTTGTTTTTACAGCAGGCAATTTGAAATATGCCTCAAGGGTGAATATGAACACCACTCCAAGTAGCATTTGGCCCTCATTCCCCAAACCACAACCCAAAGGCTAAGTTCTGTATGTCTATGAAGTAGTAAAGGAGAGAAGTAGATCTCTCTCACTCTCTTTCTGTCATTTTCTCACCCACACTCACTCCATGTCTTCTTCCTGTGTCACACACACACACACACGCACACATAAACACACACACACGCTTTGCTGGTTTTACTTGATTAAAGTAAGAGGATTCAGGTCTTGGCTCGGGCCTATCTGGGACAAAGAGCAATGTTTGTGGAGCCCGCTCTGCCTCAAAGGCTCTCTTGTCATGGGAGGCTCAGAGAGTGGACTGGGGGAGTACAGCCCAGGAAAAGGCCAGCCGTTTATCATAGTCCCCCCATTTGAAAGAGACTATTTTTTTCTTTCTCTCTCTCTCTCTCTCTCTCTCTCTCTCTCTCTCTCTCTCTCTCTCTCTCTCTCTCTCTCCCTCATTTTATTTCCTCCCCTTTGTTCAGGCAGGAATAGCGGAGCGGGTCGTAACGGTAAAACGACGGGTCGTAGCGGTGCAACGAGAGGCCATGTGGACTTCTCTCTCTCTCACGCTGAGGCCCTGGTGCCCTTTGTGTTGCACCGGGTGATTTGTCAGGCGCTGGTGGCAAAAGTCGAGCCCCTGAGGTTGAAAGGCTATGACCCCAGGAGTGCTGAGTGGGAGGCCAGCCCCGGGGCCAGAAGAATGGCCGTCCGCCTGGGACAGGACACCAAGAAGGCCTGATCTGCATACTTCAGGTAGGGCCCTGTTATTGGAGCTGACAGGGGTGTGACGGCCTGAATGGCGTAGGAGTAGGAGACGGAGGGGTTGGAGTTTGTTGTGTGAGGGGAAGGGGGGACTTCATCCATTGCCTCTGCTCTTCCATGCTTTCTGATAAATCTATGACAACTAATCTCTCCCAACATAATAAACAAAATAGTAAACAATGGCATTTGTGTGAGTCCCCTTTGGGCCTTTGTGTGGGCTGCTGGGTTGAATAGAGGCAGGCCAGAGGGTTCAGCCACACACACACATCGGAGGCTGACAGCTGACACACTGGGCCCAGCTCCTAGACGTGCCTTCTCTCCCCCCCCCCCCCCTCCCCTCTCATTACAGGAGGAGACTCACCGCAGGTTTACTTGTACCTCTCTGGGGGGGGGGGGACAACAGAGCCCATTCTCAGCTGTCCACTTGTCTTTTTCCCCAAACACATTGCAGTCCCTCTCTCTCTTTCTCCCTCTTCTTCTCTCTCCCTCTCCCATCCTATATCTCTCCCTCTCTCTCTCTTTCTTTATCCCTACCTCTCCTTCTCACTCCCTCTCCCATCCTCTCTCTCTCTCTCTCTCTCTCTCTCTCTCTCTCTCTCTCTCTCTCTCTCTCTCTCTCATTGAGCGACTTCGTTTCACATGCCTCTCTCTAGGAGATTTCATTTTATGACAGTTGCAGTTCCTCCCTCCCTCCCTCTCTCCCTCTCTCCCTCTCTCCCTCCATCCTGCTCTCTCAGCCCAGAAAGAGACAGATAAGATGACCCATGACACACACAGAGCCTTATTAATAATATTAACAATTTGTTGTTTCATCTTTTTACAGGATTTCTGTGTTACAACATATAACAAAGCTTCTCCAAAATGTCTATATATACACAGATGGATTTTACATATAAACCTTTTTCCGTGATTTAACCCTTAAAACACGTTGTTATGCCAACAGAAGCACCATCCATGTTAGCAGCAAGGCATGAAAACAGGTAGCATCTCTAATGGAACCTCTGAAACGGCACTAGGAAGAATGGAGAGAGGATTTGAAACAGAGGATTTGTAAAGCAGAGGTGAAGCTGTAAACAGTACTCAGTTATATCCTTGCCTTTTGTGTAGAGTGTGTGTGAGGGGCTAGCTCGTGCATACAGTATTTGGTGCAGGGAGAGAGAGAGAGAGAAAGAGAGGGCGGTGGGTGGGGGGAGATGAATGGTTTCTAAGCTCAACGCTTGCAGGCCAGGCCGGGATGACCCCCACTCTATGCTGCCCCACTACCATGGCATCAGAACAGAAGGGGAAAACATCCCCTCTTTGTGGAAGGGCTAATTTAATTTGTACCTTCCAACGAGGGGTAAATGTTTTTGTCTGTCTGGACTCTCTGTTGCCCGTTTGGGGTTCTCACGGGAAACTTCCACCAAGCAGGATATTGCAGACTGCATCGCAACTTCACTTTACTAAACTAATCTAATTTTGTCCTCTTTTCTTCACTCCCTCGTTCCCCTCCATCTGTTCTCCTGTGGTCTGGGTGTGCTGCCGCTCCCTGCTGTTCAGGCTGTGTGCTGCTCCGACTCTTGTCGCCAACCTGGGATGGTCCCTGTGACCTTCTCTGTGTCCGCCCGGAATCTGACGTCAAAGGTCTTGTTGCTAGGAATGGGGTTTTGTTTGGTAACAAATATGACCCCTTCCCCTCCATTCTCGCCCTTGCTCTCTCTCTCTCTCTCTCTCTCTCTCAATTTAAGGGCTTTTTTGGCATGGGAAACATATGTTAACATTGCCAAAGCAAGTGAAGTGAAAAAGAATAAAGGCATTTCAAATGTCATATTATGTATATATACAGTGTTGTGCCAGTGTGCAAATAGTTAAAACAAATAGTTAAAACAAAAAACATAAATATGGGTTGTATTTACAATGGTGTTTGTTCTTCACTGGTTACCCTTTTCTTGTGGCAACAGGTCACAAATGTTGCTGCTGTGATGGAACACTGTGGTAATTCACCCAGTAGATATGGGAGTTTATCAAAAATGGGTTTGTTTTCAAATTCTTTGTGGATCTGTGTAATCTGAGGGAAATATGTGTTTCTAATATGGTCATACATTTGGCAGGAGGTTAGGAAGTGCAGCTCAGTTTCCACCTCATTTTGTGGGCAGTGTGAACATAGCCTGCCTTCTCTTGAGAGCCAGATCTGCCTACGGCGGCCTTTCTCAATAGCAAGGATATACTCACTGAGTCTGTACATAGTCAAAGCTTTCCTTAAGTTTGGGTCAGTCACAGTGGTCAGGTATTCTGCCACTGTGTACTCTCTGTTTAGGGCCAAATAGCATTCTAGTTTGCTCTGTTTTTTCAATGTGTCAAGTAATTCTCTTTTTGTTTTCTCATGATTTGGTTGGATCTAAATGTGTTGTTGTCCTGGAGCTCTGTGGGGTCTGTTTGTGTTTGTGAACAAAGGACCAGCTTGCTGAGGGGACTCTTCTCCAGGTTAATCTCTCTGTAGGTGATGTCTTTGTTATGGGAGGTTCGAGAACCGCTTCCTTTTAGGTGGTTGTAGAATTTAACGGCTCTTTTCTGAATTTTGATAATTAGTGGGTATCGGCCTAATTCTGCTCTGCATGCATTAATTGTTTTACGTTGTACACAGAGGATATTTTTGCAGAATTCTGCATGCAGAGTCTCAATTTGGTGTTTGTCCCATTTTGTGAATTCTTGGTTGCTGAGCGGATCCCAGACCTCACAACCATAAAGGGCAATGGGTTCTATAACTGATTCAAGTATTTTTAGACAGATCCTAATTGGTATGTCAAATTTTATGTTACTTTTGATGGCATAGAAGGCCTTTCTTGCCTTGTCTCTCAGATCGTTCACAGCTTTGTGGAAGTTACCTGTGGCGCTGATGTTTAGGCCAAGGTATGTATAGTTTTTTGTGTGCTCTAGAGCAACGGTGTCTAGATGGAAATTGTATTTGTGGTCCTGGCAACTGGACCTTTTTTGGAAAACCATTATTTTTGTCTTACTGAGATTTACTGTCAGGGCCCAGGTCTGACAGAATCTGTTCAGAAGATCTAGGTACTGCTGTAGGCCCTCCTTGGTTGGTGACAGAAACACCAGATCATCAGCAAACATTTGACTTCAGATTCTCTCTCTCTCTCTCTCTCTCTCTCTCTCTCTCTCTCTCTCTCTCTCTTTCTCTCTCTCCTCTCTGTTCTCTTCCTGGTTATCTCATGTATTATTTCAGTCTATAATGGCTTTAGTGAAAATGAAGTATGGCTGCCAAGCCTCACTGGACATGCTCATATTCTGTGTAATTACTGCAGACAGAGAATCCGGGCTGCACTAGGTATCTATAAATCTGTGCCTCTCACCAGTGGCTTTTGAAACCAAACTCTGCCGACGCAACGCGATGAGACTAACACCTAACCTTTCACACCACCGGGGCTGCTGGGAGTGACCTCTTACCCCATCTCTGAGTCTGCCAGCCCTGCTCAGTCTGACCCTGCCCAGACACATGACCCCCTGAGTCACAGCTGTACCCTGTCCTCAGGGGCCGGAAAGGAACATGTCAAATGTGTATCTGTATATGTGTGTGTGTGTGTGTGTATACACATGTGTGTGTGTGTGTCTGTGTGTTGGCCCTGCATGGACACTCACAGGGGGTATACACAGAGATCGGTGGGTTACAAAAACAAGGTCTCTCTTACATCGGGGCCGTGACACAGAGAGAGTCAGACAGTCTATCAATCACCCCATAGGTCATTCACCCCATAATAGGACTGTGTCTGTTAAAAACATAGATGATTAATCACACTATCGATCCTGAATGCTACATTCACTTTACCATCACGGGGAGTATGGTCTAAAATGCATGTTGCTGGATAGCATTAAGCTTTAACAACAACAGCGACAGCTCTCTGTATTAAGTAGAGGTGTGTGTGGTGTTGATGGTGTTATTGCTGTGACCTCCAAGGGCCAAGGAGGCCAAGGTCTGTGGCCGAGGTGTTTTGGGCCTGGTGTGGAGACACTGTGTTGTGTTGTGTGTACCACCGTTGCCCCCATCCCCTCCCTCGGTGCTCCTAGCCCATGTCTGACCAGAACAGAACCCAGAGCCCAGGGCCTCTCTGACCTGCAGCTGTGTTTACTGTCAACACAGATCTGTGTTACGACAGCTGGGAGAACAAGAGAGTTAGGGTGGAGGAGTGGACCACATGCATGTACGCACACACATGCGTGCACGTAAGCGCACACGGACGTATTGATGCAGGACCTTCATTTGATCACCCTGTTCCAGGAGAAATTTCCTGCAATGCACGTATAATGTATTTGAGGTTTAAAAAGGCTTTTGAAGTTTGTAATTTCCAATTGTAATTTTCCCTTACGAAAAACGAATCAACCCTTAAAAAAATGCCATAAATTATAATTCACATAATAATTCAAATGTCAGGTTTTTACAATATTATTTTCCCGCTGCAGCATACTGGCTCAAATTAAGATCTGACTAAGCATGCATGGACGCACCCCACACGCAGACAACACACACATTGTAGCTGTGCTACACTTGTGTTTTTGACCGATGTTGAACCCTTGTTATCATGGGGCTAATGACACACCTCATGAAGGTCACACACTGCTCCATTGCACTCGCCTTAACAGTGTCGGCTGCATGTGTTTGAGTGTGTGTGTGTGTGTGTGTGTGTGTGTGTGTGTGGTGCAAGCGTGTGTGCACATCTAAAACCTACTCCTCAACCCCCATCTCAAAAACAGTGACACACACATCTACTTATTGCTGACTCTACCATCTTACCTCCTGACTCTACCATCTTACCTCCTGACTCTACCATCTTACCTCCTGACTCTACCATCTTACCTACTGACTCTACCATCTTACCTCCTGACTCTACCATCTTACCTCCTGACTCTACCATCTTACCTCCTGACTCTACCATCCTACCTCCTGACTCTACCATCCTACCTCCTGACTCTACCATCTTACTTACTGACTCTACCATCTTACCTCCTGACTCTACCATCTTACCTAATGACTCTACCATCTTACCTCCTGACTCTACCATCTTACCTACTGACTATACCACCTTACCTCCTGACTCTACCAGCTTACCTCCTGGCTCTTCTAATCTTACCTCGTGACTCTAACGTCCTAACTCCTAACCTTAACCCTATCCCCTAATCCTAACCTCTAGCCTAGCTAATGTTAGCCACCTAGCTAACATTAGCATTAGCCACCTTGCCATCTAGCTAAGGTTAGCCACAACAAATTGAAATATGTTTAGCAAATTTGTAATAAATTCATAGATACCATATGAAACGTTATGTATCATACTAATTGGAGTGTCCCGGATTTACATTTACTATGTTATGTCTACCCCAGAGTCCAGGTTGCTCTCCCTCTCTTTGTGACAAACTTGCTGTGTACGTCTCTCTCTCTCTCTCTCTCTCTCTCTCTCTCTCTCTCTCTCTCTCTCTCTCTCTCTCTCTCTCTCTCTCTCTCACTCTCCCCCACTCACTCCCCCTCCCTAGCCTCCCTCTTTTTCTCTCTCCCCCACTCCATACCCCTCCTACCCTTCTTCCCCCCCCCCCCTAGCCTCCCTCCCTCCCTCTCTTTCTCTCTCCCACACTCCCTCCCCCTCCCTAGCCTCTCTCTTTCTCTCCCTCTCTTGCTTCCCTTTCTTGCTCTCTCCTTTCCTCCCTCCAGCTGATGCTTTAGGGACTGACCCTGGTTCACACAGCCTATATCCTGTCCTTGTGCCTCTGCCTGCCCTCCCCAGCATGGGAGCCTGCATCATGGGAGCTTGCACCATGGCAACCTGCATCATGGGAGCCTGCTTCATGGGAGCCTGCAATTTCTCTGAATTCTTGTGGTGGGACTTTCAGCATGGGTTATACTGTGAAGGCTGGCTGGGGAAACTCCACATGCATCAAAGGGTACATCATCCCACATAGCTTTCAATGTCCATACATTGAGTCAAATAGTTCCTTGTAAAGTGTGGGATTTCAACTGTTCCTTCACATAAGCGAAAGTGGGCAGGTTTTAGTGTCAGGGATCTTTTCCTTTCTCTTTAAAGTTTTATTATTTAACAGGGATTTAATGGGTCTCCTCAGATATCAATGTGGCTAACTCAATCAGAGTGAGACCTTAATTCTGATACAGGTATTGACAACTCGTCATTGGTATTGACACAACATACCGGGCTTCAAGGGTATCGTCGTAAGAGGATATTGATATCTTGCTTTGGCCCTTGACGTATCTGTTGAGGGCTTTCCCCAGTCTGGGAACTCGTACTGAAGAGACACAACATCTATACCTCAGTTAACTTACATGCTTCTGTTTCACCTGTGTGATCTTTTCCATTTCCCCACCGCTATATGCACCTGATATGGTATGGTTGCTACGGAAACAGTGCTTGAGAAAATAAAAATACAGTAGGAAATGTCTAGTGAGTGAGAGGCACTGGCTTGTATTTTCTCCCCTCCACTGAACTACTGTGTGTGGTCAATATCTTTCATCAGCACATCTCAACACCACTTGAGCCTACAGGGAAGGATGAAGAGACGGGGGAACATCAACATGTCGAGGCTGGAGTAGACCTAAACAATGATATTGAACAAACAATACATATCAAACATCATATGGATGAGAGCAGAGAGAAGGAGGGAGGAGAGAGAGAGAGAGAGAGAGAGAGAGAGAGAGAGAGAGAGAGAGAGAGAGAGAGAGAGAGAGAGAGAGAGAGAGAGAGAGAGAGAGAGAGAGAGAGAGAGAGAGAGAGAAAGAGAGAAAGAGAGAGAAATAGAGAGAGAGAGAGAGAGAGAGAGAGAGAGAGAGTTAATACTTTGTTGTCACTTATGTGAAAATGGCAGATCAACGATGACTACAGTGTACTGTTCATTTGTCATCCTCATACCAAACCATGAGTAGAGCAACCTGCATGGGGCCTTTTCCTATTGGCTGATAACGTTACTGTCTGTCTGCTACTGTCTGCACAAACTGTACTAGCAATCAATGGGTTTTTTGGGTTGTGTTCTCCCAGACCTCTGGTGAGATGTGAATAGTGATGGCCAGTTATGGGGCTGAAATGGGACACCTAGCATGCCCATTACCAGGAGTCTAGCCTCTAAGGTATTCTCAAAACACACAGGACAGAGCGAGAGATGACAACCAGGAAATAATGGATCCTGTGATTTAATCCTTCGTAAACTTGTATAAATATCTCACCTCCCATTGGCTCTTCTCAGCAGTGCCATGGAAAAATGAATGCACATAAAACACATATTTTTCCTTTCCTGTCTGGGAAGTCAATATGTTGACCATGATCCATTTGGTGATAAGCTGAAAATGAGATCACAGCAGCTGCTGTTGACCTTTTCCCGCCGGCAGTAGCGGAGAGGAGCCTGCCTATTTTTAAAATACAAAGGCTACCCTGGGTGACAGCCCCAGCCCCAGCCCCAGCCCCAGCTCCAACACCAGCTCCAGCTCCAACCCCAGCTGCAGCCCCAACCCCCAGCCCCGGCTCCAACCCCAGCCCTGGCTCCAACCTCAGCTTCAACACCAACCCCATCTCCAGCTCCAATTCCAGCTCCAGCCCCAGCCCCAACCCCAGCTTCAACCCCAGTTCCAGCTCCAACCCCAGCTCCAGCTCCAGTCCAAACCCCAGACCCAGCTCCAACCCCAGACCCAGCTCCAACCCCAACCCCAGCTCCAACCCCAGACCCAGCTCCAACCCCAGCCCCAGCTCCAACCCCAACCCCAGCTCCAACCCCAGACCCAGCTCCAACCCAAGCCCCAGCTCCAACCCCAGACCCAGCTCCAACCCAAGCCCCAGCTCCAACCCCAGACCCAGCTCCAACCCAAGCCCCAGCTCCAACCCAGACCCAGCTCCAACCCAAGCCCCAGCTCCAACCCAAGCCCCAGCTCCAACCCCAGACCCAGCTCCAACCCAAGCCCCAGCTCCAACCCAGACCCAGCTCCAACCCAATCCCCAGCTCCAGAGGGGCAGAAGAAGACAGTGTGCCCCCATGCTGGCACAGAAACAAAGGAGCACTTTTTCAGTCTCCCCTCCACCCTATACCCATCCCCACCTCACTCAATTCAATTCAATTTAAGGGCTTTATTGGTATGGAAGTGAAGTAGATAGTAAACAATAAAAATGAACAGTAAACATTACACTCAGAAGTTCCAAAAGAATAAAGACAGTTCAGATGTCATAATATGTATATACACAGCGTTGTAACGATGTGCAAATAGTTAAAACAAATAGTAAAAAATAATGGGAAAATAAATACATAAATATGGGTTGTATTTACAATGGTGTTTGTTCTTCACTGGTTGCCCTTTTCTTGTGGCAACAAATATTACTGCTGTGATGGCACACTGTGGTAATTCACCCAGTAGATATGGGAGTTTATCAAAATTGGGTTTGTTTTTTAATTCTTTGTGGATCTGTGTAATCTGAGGGAAATATGTGTCTCTAATATGGTCATACATTTGGCAGGAGGTTAGGAAGTGCAGTTGTGCAGTTTCCACCTCATTTTGTGGGCCGTGTGAACATAGCTTGTCTTCTCTTGAGAGCTCTCTCTCTCTCTATCTCTCTCTCTCTCTCTCTCCCTCTCTCTCTCTCTCTCTCCCTCTCTCTCTCTCCCTCTCCCTCTCCCTCTCCCTCTCCCTCTCCCTCTCCCTCTCTCTCTCTCAAAACATAATTCCTCTCTCCAACTCTCCTTCTATCTCCACCCAGAAGAGATGACTACAGTTGACAGGTTAGTCCTGTATGAGGAGGAGGAGGTGGTGTATGTGAGTGGGAGGCTTGGCGTAGCATGTCGGCCATACACTTGGCAGAGAGACTTGTCTGAGCAAAACAACTCCTCCCTCAACTTGACATAGAAAATCTCCCACCTACTCCCTGAGTATTTCTTAATCTTTACAACAAAGACAATTACTCATCCTTACAGTAAAGTTCATCACACCTGTCATACTGATCAGCTCTGTTGGAGAGAACAGAAGTGACAAAAATCTATAAGGAGAAGATTAGACAAAGAAAGCATTTGTCTGTTTCTGTTTCTGTCCCGTTAGACAGCTCTAAGCTCTCAGTGTGATGTGAGCACTGCTTCCTGAGTACAGCCATGCTGTTTGGCTCTAACGCCTATAGAGTGCTGGGATCTCTGCGTGGGATTGAGGTGCACAGCGAGGGAGCAACAACCAGGCAGATTTGGGATTTGTTTGTTTGTTTTCCGTAAGCGTCCTCTCCCTCACAGATTATTTAAAGACTGATTGAGACGCAAACGTCAGCCGGATTGGAAGCGTGAAAACAATCAGCAGGCATATAAGGATCTGTTACCTGAAGACGCTAGCTGCAGCCTCTCAGGTCTAATGAGCTGTTACCTGAAGACGCTAGCTGCAGCCCTGGTCTAAGTAACTGTTATCTGAAGACGCTAGCTGCAGCCTCTCTAGTCTAAGGAGCTGTTACCTGAAGACGCTAGCTGCAGCCTCTCTGGTCTAAGGAGCTGTTACCTGAAGATGCTAGCTGCAGCCTCCCTGGTCTAAGTAGCTGTTACCTGAAGACGCTAGCTGCAGCCCTGGTCTAAGAAGCTGTTATCTGAAGACGCTAGCTGCAGCCTCCCTGGTCTAAGGAGCTGTTACCTGAAGATGCTAGCTGCAGGCTCCCTGGTTTAAGGAGCTGTTACCTGAAGACACTAGCTGCAGTCACTCCCTGGTCTAAGGAGCTGTTACCTGAAGATGTGAGCTGCTGTCAATCCCTGGTCTAAGGAGCTGTTACCTGAAGACGCTAGCTGCAGTCCCTCCCTGGTCTAAGCAGCTGTTACCTGAAGACGCTAGCTGCAGTCACTCCCTGCTCTAAGGAGCTGTTACCTGAAGACGCTAGCTGCAGTCACTCCCTGGTTTAAGGAGCTGTTACCTGAAGACGCTAGCTGCAGTCACTCCCTGGTCTAAGGAGCTGTTACCTGAAGATGAGAGCTGCTGTCAATCCCTGGTCTAAGGAGCTCTTACTCCCTGCGCTGCCTGATAACGGGCACCGCAGCAACAGCCACTGTACTACGAACACTTACATTCCCGCAGCTCTGCGCCAACACACACACACAATTATACAAAGAGACGCACACACACACACACAAAAGGATGTAAACAGTCATACACAAAAGATACACACGCACCTCCTATAGACGCAAAACACAATCTCGTATGTACACCAGTCTTTCTTCTTGTACTGTACCCCTCACCCCCCCACACACACACAAACAAACACACTCTCTCCCCTCTCGATCTTTAAATGTCTCTACAATATGTTTTATCTATTTTTTTACCTTTATTTAACTAGGCAAGTCAGTTAAGTGGCCTACCTACAGGTTCAGCCACTGGAGCAAATTAGGGTTAAGTGCCTTGCTAAAGGATACATCAACAGGTTTTTTTCACCTTGTCGGCTCGGGTATTCAAACCAGCGACCTTTGGGTTACTGGCCCAACGATCTAACCGCTAGGCTACCTGCCTACCGGAACTTTCTCCTTCTTGGCAGATTACAATTAACCAAGGATTCTCCTTGAGGGCAAAAATGTGTTTCTGTCAGATACTGTGATCCATTTGACTCTAATGTAACCACTGGAAGGAGGTTCCCTTTGCCCTCGTCAGGCTCTCGCCCACCATATGGTGTCACCTTTGGCACCTCCGCTGAAACCAGACTAACCCCACTATGAGCCTCTCTCACACACACACACACACACACACATAAAAACACACACACACACACACACATAAACACACACACACACACACACACGCACACACACACACACACACACACACACACACACACACACACACACACACACACACACACACACACACACACACACACACACACACAGTATGCACACACACACTAACGCAAACAACAGCATATACACACACTCTCCCTCTCTATCCGCTCAGTTGGTCCAATCACGTGCCCTCCTCGCTGCCTCTGCCTTTGTCTGATTGCTCTCCCCCTCTAGGTGGAGCCTGCTGATTGGCTATCAGGGGTCAGTTGGGTGTGAGTGATTAACTTAATGGGTGAGGCCAGCACCTCTGCCCGGGATCCAATAAAGAACAGCACTCGCTCCCCCCGTAGCCACGGTGACACGCCTCTGCAAACACAGCCGTTGATCGGAGCACACACACACAGACACACGCACACACACATACACACACATACACATACACACACACACACACACACACACACACACACACACACACACACACACACACACGCACAAACCCGTCTGGGTGAGCTTATACATCTGGCCTTGATGCCAAGCCAGGATCCCTCACATCTCCTTTTCTATCCCCCTGTTTTCTCTTTCTTTCATTCCTTCTGTCTTTCTCTCCGGCCCACACCCCCTCCTCCTTACCCTCCTCCTGCTTTGTGATACATGGTTTTGACATCAAAGTGTCAGGAATATTAATCCTGCCTGAACTATCTACTCAGAGAGCAGGGATCAAGGGCCAGATGGAGAGGGATAGACAGATAGAGAGATGGGGAGAGAGAGAGAGAGAGAGAGAGAGAGATGGGGAGAGAGAGAGAGAGAGAGATGGGGAGAGATGGGATGTAAGAATAGATTATTACATTGCCTGGAGAGGAAATCATTAGTAGTAACGTTACAACAGACGGTGAAGATATCACCTGTCAAGATCAACTATATAAGTGAGAATAACAGTCCACTCTGTCTCATTGTTAGGTTCTATGTTTTCACACCTATTCAACCCATCGTAGGATCTTGAGGAAAAAAATGTGTGGCCAAAAGCACATGGATGCCACACTACAGCACTGTGATATCAGCCCCTAACAATAATCCAGCCGCCTCTTTTAAATGAGCTGAATGTGGAGGGGCTGCTTAGATGAGCGCGGACCCAGTTGGTGTGACTGTGTGATAGTGGGCCCCAGCCATGCCAGTCCCAGCCTGCCTTTTCACAAGCACAGCATGATCATTACCACATCACCAGGAGCCAGGGAGATCATCCCCCCCTCTCTATTCATAACCACCCAGACACCTCCTCTCCTCTCCTCTCCTCTCCTCTCCTCTCCTCTCCTCTCCTCTCCTCTCCTCTCCTCTCCTCTCCTCTCCTCTCCTCTCCTCTCCTCTCCTCAAATGTGGACTAATTACAGTGTGAGCTCCTTAGACGTGGACTAATTATCGTGTTAGGGGTGAGCTCCTCTGGCCAGAGCAGAGCAGGGGTTGAGAGGCAGAATGTGCTCTTCCAGGCGCTGATGTGTACACACAGAGAGGAGGGTGATGAGGGGAGGGAAGGCCTGGCTAGGGCACACAGGAAGCCTGAAGGGTAAGTATGTGTATACTAACATACTGTACATGTGCTCTGTGTGGGAAAACAGACCTCTTTTTTCAGGCCTTCAGCTTTTCTGTCTGTCTCTCTCTCTCTCTCTCTCTCTCTCTCTCTCTCTCTCTCTCTCTCTCTCTCTCTGCCTCCCCCCCAACCAAATCATTCCTCTCTTCTACACTGGTGTAATTATTAAAACAAACCGAACGGTTGAGTCACACTGAAACTAAACACAATTAGCTGTTTATACTGAAGTTGCAGAAGATTAGGTGAATATGGTAGAAGTTTACACATTGTGGTGCAAGCAACATAAACCCAGACAAACCAGGAGAAATAAATTGTTGTGTATGATAAACAATGGATCATGATAGAAGGGTCTAAACACACTGAATACTAATTCAGTAAACAAGGCAGCAGCACGAATGCTTAGCTCACTAATCTTGAAAGATGTTTACATCAAATGCTATAATTTTTTTTCCCTTACTGAATTGGTGCCATATAAAATAATATTGTGTGTGCTTTAAAATCTATGCAATGAGAGTTTAAATGCCCATATCAATATATATATATTTTATCCCCTTCTGATGACACACACACACACACACACACACACACACACACACACACACACACACACCTATAGTGGTGATGGTGGAGGTTAGGAGGGGAGTGTCTGCTTAATGGTTTACAGCTTTCTGCAGGGTGAAGCTTTCCAGAGTTCTGGTGACCTACGGACAATAAAAAGAGAGGAGGAGAGGTAAATCACAGTGGGAGGAGAGAGGAGAGGAGAGGAGAGGAGAGGAGAGGAGAGGAGAGGAGAGGAGAGGAGAGGAGAGGAGAGGAGAGGAGAGGAGAGGAGAGGAGAGGAGAGGAGAGGAGAGGAGAGGAGAGGAGAGGAGAGGAGAGGAGAGGAGAGGAGAGGAGAGGAGAGGAGAGGAGAGGAGAGGAGAGGGAAAGAGAGGAGAGGAGAGGAGAGGAGAGGAGAGGAGAGGAGAGGAGAGGAGAGGAGAGGAGAGGAGAGGAGAGGAGAGGAGAGGAGAGGAGAGGAGAGGAGAGGAGAGGAGAGGAGAGGAGAGGAGAGGAGAGGGAAAGAGAGGAGAACAATACTGCTACAACATTACTACAACACTGCTACAACATTACTACAACACTGCTACAACACTACTGCTACACATGGCCATGTGGACAGTTGCATGGAATAGGCTACATCCATATGTGGGAGAATGAATGTGACAAATAGCAGTGTGTGTGGGGGATAGGAGGGCAACATGAGTGGGAAAGATGAGCCAGACATGTACTGTATTACAGTCCTCTCTCAGTCTGTGTAACTCACTGGGACAATAGGACAAACTTATGGTTCTCTCTTAAGGCACAACCAGAACCTTGTAAATGAGACTGCCAATGCTGGACTGTGGTAAAGGGGAGGAGTGCAGGGCCCAGTTGACGGATCACCTGGTTTATGGAGCTCAGACGTGGGACGCTCCCCCTGAGAATCACCAGACCCCCTGACGACTCAACACACACACACACGGATGCACGCGGCCACACACCACAGATCCCACGCACACTGGACTGTAACAGTGAATTCATCCGTTTTCTTTAAACACTTACATTTAATCTGTAGCATAAGCAGACCAGGAGACTTACAAGCTGGTAGACTAACAGTCTGAAATAGTAACTCTGGTTATATCGTACAAATAGAACACTTTTGTCATTCTGGGTTGTAAACATATTCTAATATAATCTGCTATTGAAATGTCAGTACATCAGTCATTTTTACATACACTTTTATCTAGAGTGACTTACAGTAGTGAGTGCATACATATTTGTACTGGCCCCATGTGGGAATCTAAGCTACAACCCTAGTGCTGCAAGCGCCATGCTCTACCAAGTGAGCCACACAGGGGGGGTAAACACCAGACATACACATTAGAGGGGACGGCAGAGCTCTTTGGGGTTTATGTTGAAGTTTATGAAGCGTCATATCTAAGGACAGAAAATGTGGTGGAGGGGAGTGAAAAGCCTGTACACAAAGACGGAGCACCTTATAATATAGCACTGTGCAGTAAATTTCATCCAGGGAAGAGTTATGGACTGGGCTCAGGAGTGCACGGTTAATATGGCCGTATCAAATGCACTCCTACTGAGAAATGGGACACAACAGGAAATAGCTTTACCGTTTTTTTCTGGATGAGAGGGGCCAATAACTGTCACTTCAGTTTAGGCCCAGAGGCCTCTCAGGAGTAGCCGTCTGTTCAACAGTTTGGGGCGGGGGGCCCGCAATTAAAGAGCACCCCGCTACAGAGATGCTCTTCCCAGATCTGGAGCCTCTTTGCCCCTTGGCAGGTCCCCGAAATGCTCCAGGGTCCCCGAAAAGCACCTGTGTGAGAGTGGGTTAAGGGGTGTGTGGTGTTGTGGGGGTCTGCACCCTGTCTCTCCCCTGCTCTCTTTACACAATGTGACATTTACAGTCCTGTCAGCTCGCCGCTGACTCAACCTAACGGCAACCATGGGACACCTACTCACTGTTACACACCATCTCTCTCTTTCTCTGTCCGTCTTTCTCTGTCCGTCTCTCTCTCTCTCTCTCTCTCTCTCTCTCTTTCTTTCTCTGTCTCTCATTCTCTCTGTCAGTCTCTCTCTCTGTCAGTCTCTCTCTCTGTCCGTCTCTCTCTCTCTCTGTCCATCTCTCTCTCTCTCTCTCTCTCTCTCTCTCTCTCTCTCTCTCTCTCTCTCTCTCTCTCTCTCTCTCTCTCTCTGTCCGTCTCTGTCTGTCTCTCTCTCGCTCTCTTTTTCTCTCCCTCCTCTTACTGTTGAAGTGTGTATAGTTTGGTGGATCACCATCTACATCATGTCTCTCTCATCATGTCTCTCTCCTCATTATTTGATATGTTGCTGTCATCCTGCTCGCAGATTAATGGATGAATGAAGAAATGAATGAAAGTATTGATGGATGAACAAATGGATGGATGTGTGAAAAGGGCTGATAAAAGGAGAGGAGCATAAAAGGAAAACAAACAAACAGAGGGGACGGGAAAGAGGAGGAAGTGACCGAGGTCAACTCTCTCAGATACACATGGCTAAGAGGGGCTGTAAAAGTTCAAGAAGAGACGTCCCACTTTATCCAGAGTAAATAAACCCCCGGCTGACTATACAAAGCCATCTGCATGCAAACACACTGAGACTGGGCCATGGTAACAACAACAAGCAATGAGAACTGGTGCAAAGCTTTCTACTGCTTTCCAACCTGAGGCCAAAGCATGCACACACACACACACATGAACATGCGCGGGCGCACATTCACAAACACACAAACACACACACACACACACAAAGCAAGAGGGATGTGTGAGAATTGGGATTTCATGAGTTTGGGAAGTACTATATAATGTATGACAGTCCCAGTTCATGTCCACCAGATGTGTCTGAGAGGTTTAACAGAAATGATTACTCTAGTTCAGATGGGATGGTTCTTTGACGACAGTGGTGGCGGTGGTTGTGGTTCAGTCTCAGTGTGTAGACAGCCAGGACCACATAGAGTAGAGACCTGGGTCCAGACAAGCCCAGACCAGAGCAGACTGGGCCAGACCAGACCAGGCAATACCAGACCAGACAGGGCCAGACCAGCCCAGACCACTGGGCCAGAAAAGCCCAGACCAGTCCAGACCAGTCCAGATCAGAGCAGCCCAGGACAGACCCAGACCAGACTGATCCAGACCAAACCAGACCATACCAGACCAGACTGGGCCAGACCACACCAGCTCAGATCAGACTGGACCATCCCAGACAAGACTGGGCCAGCCCAGACAAGATCATAACAGCCCAGACAATACCAGCCCAGGTCAGACCAGCCCAGAACATACAAGACCAGAGCAGCCCAGTACAGACCCAGACCAGACCGGACCAGACCAGCCCAGACCAGAGCAGCCTAGCACTGGACCAGACCATACCAGCCCAGACCATACCAGCCCAGTACGGACCAGACAATACCAGCCCAGACCTGACCAGGCTAGACCAGACCAGGCCATACTACACCAGCTCAGTACATACCAGCCCAGCCCAGACCAGACCAGTCCAGACCAGTTCAGAACATACCAGCCCAGCCCAGCCCAGCCCAGCCCAGCCCAGCCCAGCCCAGCCCAGCCCAGCCCAGCCCAGCCCAGCCTGGACCAGAGAGTGAGGCAGCACCATTAAGGTGACCCCCCCACGCTTGGGCATGAATAACGGTGACGCAGGCCATTCACCATCACTTATTGTTGTATGTGCATGCTGGGGTTGGCAGGAACATGATTGATCGGTGCATTCATCAATCGTATAGGGATCAGTCCCATAAAGAGGAGAGAGGGATTAGGTTGGCTGGGCAAAATGCATGGCGCCTGAGATAGTGATTATTGATGTCTTAATCCTGCCTGTATCCTCATATTTGTATTCAGAGAACCATCACAAGGTTATCATTCATATTAAATAATAGGGATGTTATTAACAATATTTTTTTGAATGCTATTATTATTATTATTATTGTTATTATTATTGTAGTAGTAGTAGTCCTCATCGTTGTCCTAGTAGTAGTAGCAGTGTTAATACAACAGTATCATGTTTGATATTACGCTCAAGGATCATCGTCAAATCTGGAAGATGGCTAGTCGTCAACATTTCAGTCAACTTTTTAAACATATTGAGTTCATCATAATGTTGGAAATTATAATATCAACACTAGCATGCAAGAATCACATTCACGTCATAATGTTCTTGGCATGTTTCTCCCCCTCTCTCTCCCCCCCTCTCTCCAGCTCTCTCTGTGCAAGAAACATCACGTTTTGACGAAATGCTTTTAAAAAGTGACCTTGCAAGAGAGAAAGGGTCAGGGCTACAAAGGTCCATTCCAATGTCAGGAACACATGCATATATATAAACGCAAACAGTGCTTTAGCATTGGGAGTGAGGGGAGAAGAAGAGAGAGTAACGAGAGAGTGGAGGAGGAGAAGGAATAAGAGAGTGGAGGAGGAGAAGGAATAAGAGAGTGGAGGAGGAGAAGGAATAAGAGAGTGGAGGAGGATAAGGAATAAGAGAGTGGAGGAGGAGAAGGAATAAGAGAGTAGAGGAGAAGGAATAAGAGAGTAGAGGAGGAGAAGGAATAAGAGAGTGGAGGAGGAGAAGGAATAAGAGAGTGGAGGAGGAGAAGGAATAAGAGAGTGGAGGAGGATAAGGAATAAGAGAGTGGAGGAGGATAAGGAATAAGAGAGTGGAGGAGGAGAAGGAATAAGAGAGTAGAGGAGGAGGAGAAGGAATAAGAGAGTGGAGGAGGAGAAGGAATAAGAGAGTGGAGGAGGATAAGGAATAAGAGAGTGGAGGAGGATAAGGAATAAGAGAGTGGAGGAGGAGAAGGAATAAGAGAGTAGAGGAGGATAAGGAATAAGAGAGTGGAGGAGGAGAAGGAATAAGAGAGTGGAGGAGGAGAAGGAATAAGAGAGTGGAGGAGGAGAAGGAATAAGAGAGTGGAGGAGGTGAAACAATGAGAGAGCGGTGAAAAAAAGAGGACAGGATGAAAAATTCCTCAGCAGTTTATTTAAGTCACCTCGACGGCATCTGTCTTCGTTTTAACAGAGGTCGGGGGTCATTGCTCCTTGGCTTGAAGCGGGCTGGTCAGTTCTTCAGGCATGCAACATGATCAGCTTCCAAATACCTCAGAGGGTCTCCCATCTCCCCACCGGACTAAAACCCCACCCCCCACATTAGGGCTAAAACCCTGTCACTCTGTGATAGAGGGGCTATAATATGCTCTCTCCCCCAAAGAGGGACTAAAACCCCCTCTCTCCCCTACAGAGGGATCAAACCCACTATATCCCCTACAGAGGGACGACAACCCCTCTCTCGCCTACAGAGGGATCAAACCCACTATATCCCCTACAGAGGGATCAAACCCACTATATCCCCTACAGAGGGATCAAACCCACTATATCCCCTACAGAGGGATCAAACCCACTATATCCCCTACAGAGAGACGACAACCCCTCTCTTTCCTAAAGAGGGACTAGAACCCCCTCTCTCCCCTACAGATGGACTAGAACCCTCATCCTCCCATACAGAATATAACCCCCTCTCTCTCCTACAGAATGACTAGAACCCCCTCTTTTCCATACAGACTAAAAACCCCTCTCTCCCCTACAAAGGAACTAGAACCCCTCTCACTCCAATACAGATGGACTAGAACCCCCTGTCTCCCTTACAAAGGGACTAGAACCCCTTCTCTCACCTACAGAGGGACTAGAACCCCCTCTCTTACCTACAGAGGGACTAGAACCCCATCTCTCCCTTACAAAGAGACTAGAACCCCTTCTCTCCCATACAGACTAATACCCCCTCTCACTCCCACAGAGACACTAGAACCCCCTCTCTTCCATACGGATTAGAAGTCCCTCTCTCTCCCACAGAGGGACTAGAACCCCCTCTCTCCCCTACACAGGGACGAGAACCATCTCTCTCCCATACAGAGGGACTAGAGCCCCCTCTCTCCCCTACACAGGGACTAGAACCCCCTCTCTCCCCCACAGAGGGACTGGTTCCTATGGGTGGCGTTTGTCATTTAGTTGGAATCTTGTTATATACTTTGTGCTCCTCACACGGGTGATAACTCATAGTTATGCCTCGCCTTCCTGGCAACTCAGTGATAAGGGAGCCATGTTCAATCACTGCACCAGCTAATATTTCAAATTCCATACTGTTTGCCTCCGGTTGGAGAGGAGAGAGCTAAATGCCCCCAACCCACCACCTCTACCCCCATCATCTCTCACCACCATTTCCCATGGGGGAGTGCAGTGCAGGGATAAGGAGTATGTCTGAACCCTCGAAGAGAGGAGTCAACATTAACAATCCACAGCACTGCTGTCATACCAGCAGACGGATGCCCCCTTTCTTAATGTTACTAGAGCAAGAGTGATTAATGAAAGGACAAAACAACATATTGGTTAACTTTCTCATAAAGAATCATTAGACAGAACACAACGTTTATGTCTAAGAAACACTAAGAAATCAGTTTCTAAAAAAGAAAAACACATTCTAATAATTTGGCATTATTCTTCAAAATTCTGTTACACAATTTAACTGCTAAATTGTTTGTTAAATAGTTAACCAATAGCTACCCGAACTATGTGCATGTCAGGCTCTGGCCATAGAGAAGCCTATTTGCAATATTATGTTTGTTCAATTTGTGTTTGTTTATTTGTTGGTTCGTACATTTGATTGAATATTCAATAAATTAAATGTGGAACTATAACCCCTGCGCTGCGTCTTGGTCGCTCCATGCACCCAACCGTGACAGACCTTGGGCTGTGTATGCGCCCTGTCGTGACAGTGCATTAACCCTTTTTTCACTAACTTTTTTGTCTCATCACATACGCTGCTGCTACTGTCTATTATCTATCCTGTTGCCTAGTCACTTTACCCCTACCTACAGTATATGTACATAGCTACCTCAATTACCTCGTAAACTTGCACATCAACTCGGTACTGGTACCCTGTGTATATAGCCAAGCTATTATTTCTATTGTTTCTCTTTTTTTCTATCTGCATTGTTGGGAAGTAAGCATTTCACTGTTAGTTTACCTGTTGTTTGAGAAGCATGTGACAAATGCATTTGATTTGATTTGACGAATAAAAAAAAAAGAACAGAAAAATGGTTTGATGAAGGTTTAATAAACCTTATAGCAGGGTTAAAATGGTTTGATAAAGGTTTAATAAACCTTATAGGAGGGTGAAATGAGAGCAAGGATGCAAACAGCTACATGTAGTCCACTCCAGGAAAGCCATTCATCGGGGAAGACCTTGATGCACACTTCCTGTGGCCAGTGGCCATGCTGAGAGCTAGTAGCTATTTGAGCCCGCTAACACTCCTGTGTAAACAGTTCAACACATGAGAACACATAGGCCATTGTGTTGCTGCTGGTCTGAGGCCCTCACTCCTCGCTACATGACACACCAGGGACCCCTGTCTCCACAGTGGTTTTGGAGTGCATCCGGAGAGGGGGAGAGAAGGGGGGGCACCCCCATAAGGTGTCCTCTAAACTTCCTGTTGAGCTAGCTGCCTTTGAATGCAGTGTGGCGATGAGATGCAGCCTGGGAAGCTAGCGTGGGTGCTCTGGCTGTGTTTATACAGCTTCAAGAGGAGCTCGTTTAGCAGGTGCATGGTGCTGTAAGTACAACCCCAATCCACTGCTAAGAGGATTAAAGCTAGGATGATATCTTTCTAGTAAATAACGTTTCTTGAAAAAATTAAATAAATAATGAAGCTCTCATTTCACCGCTTTCATCCTCTTTGCATTGGTAGACAAACAAGCAGAGTTTATATGGAATATTAAAACACAGGTGTTAAGCCTCCCAAACTGGGGTTGTTTATATGTAGCTTAAGATAAACAGTGTGCTGGTTGGAAATGTCTTTTCTTCTAATCTCAGTAGCATGCTAAATAAGCGCTGTGATTTTCCCCACACATACCCAAACTACTCCCCAAGTCCTCCATTCAATGCTGTTCTTGAACCCCCCACCCCTCCTCCTATAAGCTGCAGCTCCATTTAATGTTCTCAACTGGTAAGGTAAATAGAAAACATAATATGTGGTTGCCATGGTTCCCTGCTCTCGATGGCTTTAAGTGGCACGAGAATGGCTGTCACCACAGAACACATGCTGTCACTGAGAAGTGGTTCGTTGTCTGCTGCCCTGTGAAGCGGTCAATAGAGAGGTTATCTTACTCTCAAGGACATGGCAGCTCATATACAGTAACATAGCAGAACACCTAGGGCATACCCAATACTCAGTCAGCCTGGGATCCCCCTGTTCTTCTCCCTCCTCCTTCTCCTCCTCCTCCTCCTCCTCATCTTCATCTTCCTCCTCCTCTCCCTTTTAATTTCTTAATTCCTCCAGGCAGTGTGTGACTATCTGGGGTATGCTACCCACTCATGGGGAGATAAGTGCTGGATGTTTACACCTGTTAGGCCCCACTCAATGCCTGGGGAGGAGTTTGAGCCGCCCCACTCACTCCACCCCTCTCCTCCTTCTCCTGAAGGGAATAATCGGCCTGTTACGGGGGAATCAATGGCCATCCCAGCTGGGGTCCACGCTCATTGAGTGGAGAGGCGCTTGTGTCAGAGGAGTGTTGTGATGAGCGCTGTTCACTGGGTTTCTAAAACACACTCCAGTGCCCAAGTGGCTGGGTGAGGCAGTGAACCTTTTCCATCGTCCATCACACAATAAGGCCAATTCTCCTGGGCATGAAGTGGAAAGAAGCACATGGGGAAGCCCTGGCCTTGAGTGGGTAAGAACCTCTATACTAGTGACCACAGGAGACAAAGGAACCTCACACAGACCCCCCCACTAACTCTCCAACTCTCCTGCACCCTCAGTCTGTAGGAAAGCCTACCCCCTATGTTCTGGTATTAATGATGAACTACAGGTAGTGATCATAATTCAAAGTGTCAGCCAACCGCAAAGGATCAACTCCTACATTGAGGTACAGAGTTTGGTGAGGAGTACATTCACTTTAAGACAATAAGAACTCCTCCACAAGCCTGATGGAACAATTCAATACAATGCTAATGTGCTTTTTAAATTGAACAGACACACTGTAGCCACAATAAGAAGAAGCTTTGAAATAGTATCAAATGGTTTGTAATCGGCATGAGTTTTGTAACTGTGGGAGAAAATGGAACAATAAAACAAGTGTTGCAAAGAAATTCTATTAAAACACTCAAGAAAGTCTGAAAAGGTGCTATATTTTCACGAACTCTGATTATAAAGTTAAACTAATCGCGACTTTCCTCTTGTCACGATGACAGGGATTACATCAGCCTCCACTACAGGCTTGTCTGAAAAACATGTTTTATAGGGAATGGGAAGAAGATATGGGAAGACGATCAAAACACAACCTATGGAAACACACTATTAGCTCAATCAGCAGCTAATTCAACTGAATGGTATCTGTGCTAAACTCTCGGGCATCCCAGATAGCAGACGTGTACAGCTAGATCTACCTGCAACACCAACATCCTGCCCTTTCTCCATGAACACAAACATGACCAGAGGAAGTAAATACTTTCTGACCCATTGCTGTCCGAGTGAGCAATTTGCCTTTCACTTCTGCAGAGGGAAGTGTTCACTTTTTAAAGAAGTGGGCATTTTTGACCCCACCCTGTTAGACCCCAACAATTAAGCCACTCTATGGAAGTGGATACTTTCTTGTAGATCATCTTTGTGGAAGTGCACACTTTTTTTCCACTTCCTGTACCCTAGGATCCCTCCTCCTCTTCTCTCCTTTACCTTTCAGACTAACACCGTGTGCCTCTTTCATCCAGAGGGTTTCCAAGATTCTCTCCTCCATGAATACTAAACACCCTGGCTTTAGAACTTTTCATGGTGTCTGAAAGAAAAAGAAGGTCAGAAACCCCTCTCGATGAAGACATCAGCAACAGGGTTCAGGTTTAGTTCGCCTGAGTCTGTCCTTATTCAAAGGGATTATTCTCCCTGGAGCTTTGCTATGGAGAGAGACATTAAAATTCTAAGCGCAAAGCCATAAACACCCAACAGAGTTCTCTCAAGGTCCCACCTGACAGGCTGCTATAATACAGAAGACATAACAGTGCAAGACCAGCACAAGCCAAGGGCCAAAACAGCTTCATTTTCTGGTCACCTTTGCCTCTTAGTCACTGATCATGGATGTCTGGACAGGTGGAAACAACTTGGTGGAAACCTATCCAGTCCTTGTGCTTATCAGCTGTTCTGAGGGGCTGAACTAATAGTAGTATAATTGAACAATTGATTATCGCTGCCCTTGTCTTCTAATCAGTGCACACCTCAGGAAAGCTTCGAGTTACACATAGTCAACGGAGGAATAGAGCCCACAGTCTTGGAGATGGGAAACAATACATTTTGGAGTCCATATGCTGGGATAAGTGTTTATTGACTGTTCTCAGTGAGGTGTGGGCTAACTAGGGTCGTTAACTAATGTAGCTAAGCAGACACAAGTTGTCAATTTCAGATCCCAACAGGCACATTCCCTCATCTGTATCAAGCAGTCCTTTTCCATGGGAAAACAGCTGGGAAAGGGATGGGAACATCTTCTCTGTTTTTATTATTTTCAGCCCATTCTTTCTCCTCCCCATTCTGTTCCTGTTTATTTTTCCTCGCTCTGAGAGGATCACGTCTATCTCCTTGCTGTCTGTGATGCAGATTTTTTTTTCTGCCGTTCCTTTCATCATTTTCTCTCTCGGATTCTGGTTCCGTGAGAATTTTGTGGAGATGACACAGCACACACACGTTGGTATGTGGACGTGGTGTGAAATGTCATGGTTCCATGGGCTTTGTGTTATGAGACATAAACACTCACGCATACACACACGTACACATAAACACGCGCACATAAGCACAGCCAAGGTTGTGTGAGTGTGAGCTGTCTAAACCCTGGGGATGCTGTTTCAGCAGAGCCCTCCGACTAACTGATACACACAAGTTGACTGACTGCAAGAACCCTCCCTATCACGGTCTTCTCTCACTCCAATACGGTTTATGTAACTATACGTAAATGGACTGCGAAGTAGTTTCTGAAGGGCTGGGTGGGAAAACATAGAAAACCTCATTACCACATAAGGATAAACATTCTCTCCTCTTTGTTTGATCTTACATTCCCAGGACTGCATGCTCCGATGTCTTGATAACCCCATGTCATCTGAAGGTCAGAGCTACAGTGAAATATTTAAAGAGCAACAGTCCCCAACTCATGTTTTTACAGATCTTTGTTCTTCTCTTTCTGAACACTGTCATTTATAGACGTTTTTAAAAGCTGGAATGAAAATCAAGTTAACTCATATCTAATTCTCAGGCAAAATCTCTGCAGGCTTGAAATGACAAAATCCTGTTGGTAAATATTGCAAATAGTGCTAATGCACTAAGTGAGTTAGACAGCTACAGTACATATTAAATTATTTTATGTTGTTCATTACTTCAAATAGCATAGATAGCTCTCTTATCCCTGGTTAAGGAGGTTGATGAGAGACACTCGGTTTCAAAACAACATCAGAGTCTTCACTGTTCATCCGTTTTTCCGATGGTTACATGACTGGTACAGTACTTTCACTTCAAACATTATGAGAAATAGTCCTGGAGGCATATATTTTATTGTGCTTGGGTTTACACCACTGGAGTGTGTATTAAGCTGGTGTCAAGGAAGTGTTGAAAAGTGTGAGGGAGACCCTGGGAGGAGGCAGTGGGGTCCTGCAGCTCTGGAGTTGGTCTGCAGCATTCGGGCAAAGCCATCACTTACTCCCAGATGTTATCAGGTCCCAATACCAGCCATGCCTGGCCTCACCAGAGACAAAAAAACACACTGCTGGTAGAGGATTTAGGCATCAACCACAGTTATGGGGATCGCTTTTGTGTCCAGTGACTTAGTGAGCGTAGGTCGAAATGTGATAGAGAACATGAGTGTGTGAGCGCACGCATCCAATTGTGTGTGTGTGTGTGGATGTGCCTGTCCTTATTTTGTCTCCGTCATGGAACATTTAATCTCCAGCTAGAAGGGGAAGCACAGTCATTAGAGGAGAGGATGAAAAACGAGAAGGTTCCGGAACTGCACTGCACAAGAAACGACACCAGAAACTACTGTGACAAAAACAAGCTTTGCGGTGGCTCCTCTCTATGACCTTCCTCTGCACGTCGGGCAGAGACTGTGAGGCCCTACCATTTGCATAACAGCAAAGGGCAAAATAATAGCGGAGGGGCCCTTTGTGTGGAGCTGTCAGCAGAGGCAGGGGCCGCAGGCTGGGAGCCCCCTGTGTCAAAAGTGCTTATTTGTGGTGCCACTTGGACATGACAGGGCCTCAAGGACAGAGGCTAAGGGTTAAACTGCTAACAACATTAAACAGCCTCTGGCTCCTATGAAAGACAGGCAAAATGGTTCATACAGATGTAGGATCTTAATTTGAGCCAATTTGCTACAGCAGGAAAATAATCCTGCTCAACAGGAAATGTGAATTATTATGTGAATTATAAAGGGGTTGATGCGTTTTTCATAAAGAAAGATCAGTCCAATTTCAAAGTGGAAATTAGTACAAACATCAGAAGCCTTTTTAAACCTCAAACACACTACAATTTAGAAATGTCCAGCAGGAAAGTTGTAGAAATCTGTAGAAAACAGTCATGAGGAAGGGTTGATATAAAAAATCATACTGAAACCGACTCAGCTTTCCAAGTCACTTCTTCTCTTCTAGTGGTGTTGAGTACTGTACATGTGTTGCTTATGGGGATAGTGAATGTATAGGTGTGCCGAATTAGTGTAATTTTCAAGATCAAAGTTTAATTTAAAAGGCAACTGCGCCACTTTTCAACCTCATATTCATTATCTCCACCACCCTACCAGTGTCTACATACATGAAAACGGCATGTTTCTGTGATCTGTGGTTAAAAAGATAACAAGAAAGGTCGTAAAACATGCTTCACTGTGACATCACAGGGTAGGTTTAAAAGTAAGAAACAATGATTTTCAAAACCTGCAACGAGTTTCTAGCCAGAAGGAGGGTACGTTTCTGCTCCCCATGTCACCGTAAATCTCATAGTGTTTGAAGATCCAGTTTTTTTTATGTTTTTACTTTTCATAATGTCATCGGGTATAACTTATTTTGTACAAAACATAGAAAGGTGCCCTTGTCACATATGCAGACACTGGTTTGGTCCTGGAGATAATGAAGGTTGAAAAGATAATGAGGTTGGAAAGCTCATTTTAAACATGGCAGAGTTAGTTTTAAACATGGAGCATCTTTAGTAGCAGTTAATTCCACTGACAAAACTGCCAATGTTGTTTTTGTGATATCATATTATGCAATTAAAATAAATTCATATTTGCCAATATTTGACTGGTATAATGTTGTATTGTCGTTGCCGTCGACAAAATGCTGATATTTATTTACCGACGAGAAACCGTCTCCCTTTTCTCCGTTCTCAGAATTTTTCAAATAATGCTCTTTTTGAAAGTGGGATCGTCATCCATTATGGATCAAGACCCGATCTGATTGTGTCTGTTATGTGCCAAGTGTCAATGTGCACAAGTCAAAGAAGAAGCCCTTTGACTTTCATCCTGCTAATAAACACTACCTTTAATATTTCATCTGTTACCCAGGGGCCTTGGAGACAGCAGTGTGTTTAACACAGTGAGAAGCTCTCTCTCTCTCTCTCTCTCTCTCTCTCTCTCTCTCTCTCTCTCTCTCTCTCTCTCTATACTTCTCTCTCTATCCTTCTCTCTCTCCCTCTTTGTCTCTCTCTATCTCTCCTTCTCTCTCCCTCTCTCTCTCGCTCGCTCTCTCTCTCCCTCTCTCTCCTTCTCTCTCCTTCTCTCTCACTCTCACTCTCCTCTCCTGTAACTTTTTTAATAAGGGGAACATTCTCTTGAAAGCAAAGCACTCCTACCCCCAGGACTGACGTTTACACTCGACTTTGTGTACGTCTATTAATACATTAACTATTCTGTCACAATCTGAAGGAAAAATTTAATTATTCACAAATTGTGATGCATAATTCTATTAACTGAGTTTTAAGCAGCCTATTAATAATTTGGCTATTTTACTTTGAATAATTAAAGCGGTAAATCTCATTGTGGAGATGTGGAACGGCCTTGACTAAATATTTCGTGCTGCGTTCTGTTCAAAAGAAAACAATAGACATTTTCTACTATAACATAGCAATTGTTAATCAACAGTTTAAGGTATGAATATGCATGCAACGCTTTAGTTAACATCTCTTATCAGAAAATAAATCACTCACTTATTGGAAAGCTCAGAGAGAGTGGGGGATTGAGAGAGAGAGAGAGAGAGAGAGAGAGAGAGAGAGAGAGAGAGAGAGAGAGAGATGGAGGGCGGGCGGGAGAGAGAGAGAGAGAGAGAGAGAGAGTGAGAGAGAGAGAGAGAGAGAGAGAGAGAGAGAGAGAGAGAGAGAGAGAGATGTATAGGTAAACCACTTCTCCAATAACAAAGAACAAACAGTAAAAACATATACATGATCAAATACAAATCTTAGAATCAACTATTAAAGACTACAAGAACCCACTGGATTATCCAATTACATTGAATGAACTACAGGATAAAAGTGGAGACAAATTTGACCCAAATAACTACTGTGGGATATGCGTCAACAGCAACCTTGGGAGAATCCTATGCATTATCATTGACAAAAGACTCTTACATTCCCTCAGTGATAACAAAGTAGTGAGCACATGTTAAATTGGCTTTTTAACAAATTACCGTAAGACAGACCACATATTCACCCTACACACCCTAATTGACAAACAAACCAAAACAAAGGCATGCTTTGTTGACATGCTTTGTTGATTTCAAAATAGCGTTTGACTCAATTTGGCATGAGGTTCTGCTATACAAATCGATGGAAAAACATTATAGAATGCATGTACACAAATGGTAAAAATTCACTAAAAACACACACATTTCTTTCCACAGGGCTGTGGGGTGAGACAGGGAAGCAGCTTAAGCCCCACCTTCTTCAACATATATATTAACAAATTGGCAAGGGCACTAGAACAGTCTGCAGCACCCGGACTCACCCTACTAGAATCTGAAGTCAAATGTCTACTGTTTGCAGATGATCTGGTGCTTCTGTCCCCAACCAAGGAGGGCCTATAGCAGCACCTAGATCACAGATTCTGTCAGACCTGGGCCCTGACAGTAAATCTCAATAAGACAAAAATAATGGTGTTACTAAAAAGTTACAGTTGCCAGGACCATAAATACAAATTCCATCTAGACACCGTTACACTAGAGCACATAAAAAACTATACATACCTCAGCCTAAACATCAGCGCCACAGGTAACTTCCACAAAGTTGTGAACGATCTGAGAGACAAGGCAAGAAGGGCCTTCTATGCCATCAAAAGGAACATAAAATGAGACAATGTAAAACACCAAATAATGCATGTAGAGCAGAATTAGGTAGATATTATCAAAATTCAGAAAAGAGCTGTTAAATTCAACAACCACCTAAAAGGAAGCGATTGCCAAACCTTCAATAACAAAGCCATTACATACAGAGAGATGAACCTGGAGAAGAGTCCCCAAAGCAAGCTGGTCCTTTGTTCACAAACACAAACAGACCCCACAAAGCCCCAGGACAGCAACACAATTAGACCCAAACAAATCATGAGAAAACAAAAAGAGAATTACTTGACACGTTGGAAAGAATAAAAAATAAAAAAACATAGTAATACCTGACCACTGTGACTGACCCAAACTTAAGGAAAGCTTTGACTATCTACAGACTCAGTGAGCATAGCCTTGCTATTGAGAAAGGCCACCGAAGGTTGACCTGGCTCTCAAGAGAAGACAGGCTATGTGCACACTGCCAACAACATTTGATGGAAACTGAGCTGCACTTAACTTCCTGCCAAATGTATGACCATATTAGAGACACATACTTCCCTCAGATTACACAGACCCACAAAGAATTTGAAAACAAATCCAATTTTGATAATAATAATAATATCTATTGGGTGAAATACCACAGTGTATATTCACAGCAGCAAGGTTTGTGACCTGTTGCTATAAGAAAAGGGCAACCAGTGAAGAACAAACACCATTGTAAATACAACCCATATTTACACATCATTACAACACTGTATATAGACATTATATGACACTTGAAATGTCTAATATTTTGGAACTTTCGTTTTTTATTGTTTATTTCACTTTTGTTTATTATCTATTTCACTTGCTTTGGCAATGTAAAAATATGTTTCCCATGCCAATAAAGCCCCTTGAAATGAAATTGAAATTGAGAGATATGGAGGGCGAGAGAAAGATAGCGAGAGACAGAGAGAGAGAGAGAGAGAGAGAGAGAGAGAGAGAGAGAGAGAGAGAGAGAGAGAGAGAGAGAGAGAACGGGGTAGCAAGAGAGAGAAAGTAAGAGAGAGAAATTGTATTTGAGAGAAAATGAGGGAGGTAGATAGAGATGAGAGAGAGATTGTGTTTACCTCAGAGAGAGCTTGTTGTCTCTGTCTCTGTCTCTGTCTCTGTCTCTCTTTCTCTCTCTCTCTCTCTCTCTCTCTCTCTCTCTCTGTCTCTGTCTCTTTTTGTTCCATATCAAAGCGAAGCAGAAGCCTCAGTTAGCCTCCGTACTGCTCCTCTGCATTATGGCTCTGCCCAGACTAGTAATTTTCTGTGTTTTCTTGGACTTGTTTGGGTGTTGTTCTCTAGCCCAGGGTTTGTCCCTGCCTGCCTGCCACTGGCTGCACTGACCCAATTAGTAGAGAGGCCATGGCTCCATCAGATCCGCTAGAGAGTGCCCCCCCCCCCTCTCTGCTGCTGACCTCTTACATCTCTACCGGCCCCCCTCACTCACTCACTCTCCTTCTGTCTCTCTCTCAATTACACATACAAAACTATACAATACTATACAGACAATACTATGTTGGGAAACTATGGCCAAACATATGGAAGGAGATGTATATAGACAAAATGAATGTTGAGACCAAAACCTGTTTCAATGCTCTCTTCCACACACGCAAGCATGCATATGTACACACACACACCCACCCACCCACCCACCCACCCACACACATCCATACAAGGAATGATGAAGCAGATCGATGGCCCCCTAGTGTCCCTAAAGTCAAACAGTCAGACAGGGAGGAAGAATCCAACACAGCCTGGTCAGGCAGCCAGCAGAGACTTTCGGTTTTCTCCCATTCAGTTCATTTTTTATTGTTTATTTCACTTTCTTTGGCATTGTAAACATATGGTTCCCATGTCAATAAAGCCCTTTGAATTGAATTGAATTGACTTCCACGTGCAGGGGAGAAGGGCCTGAGAAAACAGGATGACTTCTGAGGCTGAGGCCACAAACACATACATCAATCTTTTCCCCCCTCCCTCCCTCTGCCACTTTACCTCTCTTTTCTCCCTCTCTCTCCCTGACACACTCTCGCGAGCACACACACACACACACACACACACACACACACACACACACACACACACACAGGCAAATGCACAGACACACACAAGCACACACTCACTCACTCACTCACTCACTCTCACACACACACACACACACACACTCTTCCACCCCGGCTGTCTCAATTAACCCATAGTTAATCTTGGACCTCCCGTAGAAGCATCTCAAAAGGAGCCAAGGAGAACGGGGGAGATGCTATCTGACAGGAAGATTACAGTGCGACAGGAAGATCAAAGAGAGACGGACTTTGGGCCCCAGCGATTAGCCCTAATTAAATAAAGTATGTCTGTTTAAACTTCATTAGCAGGTGGGCTTTTGCTCCACCAGAGTGGGCACAACTCAACCGTCCTTAATCAAAAGATAATCCAAGGGATCACCCTAATCTCCTTCCAAAATATGCTATTTTACCCTTGACAGAGTTTTCTGTCCTTACTACAGAGAGAGAGTGGAGCAGCGGTGGTGTTCACTATGGACGTCAGCAGCCTGAATGTCTCCTCCAGCTAGTGGGTCTACTCCTAACCCTGACCTGGAGAGGAGGAGAAAAAACTTGCTCCCGATAACATCAATTTAGCATGCTATCATCTCCAAAAGTGGAAAACTACACTGCGGCTCGGGCTGACATAAATCTTGGAGAGCTGGGGGGACATTGAATATGCATGAGCTGAAACAGATATGACACTGCTGCCACATTAATATTCTTGTCACTGGAGGTTTTCAAACTTTCAAGTCAATGACTTGAGCGAATCCATTCTGGAGTTTCCATAAAACAGGGCAAAAGAATATGATACATAATTAAAGATCTACAAGCTACTGAACTCTGGAAAGAAAAAGAGAGGGAAAAAATTGTTGCTCTAGGTTATTTCCATATAATTAAGACTAATCCACAGTATGGATAGGCGTACATGGATTAAATAGAATAATGTACCAATGTCTTAATTTCTAGGGTTAGGTATAACATGCTGAATCTAGACTATGGTGTTAGGGAATAGGGTATCATTCTATGAAAAGAGGTAAGGACATAAAGCTCTCCCGTCAACCACACTGGGTCTAGAAGTAAAGAAGGGATGGACGACAGATTGTTGTTTTGTTTTGCGCATTGATCTGCACGTTGCGATAATTACACCGTCATGGTTCTCTGCCCTGAGATCCCCCTCTACCCTGAGATAATTACACCGTCATGGTTCTCTACCCTGAGATCCCCCTCTACCCTGAGATAATTACACCGTCATGGTTCTCTGCCCTGAGATCCCCCTCTACCCTGAGATAATTACACCGTCATGGTTCTCTACCCTGAGATCCCCCTCTACCCTGAGATAATTACACCGTCATGGTTCTCTACCCTGAGATCCCCCTCTACCCTGAGATAATTACACCGTCATGGTTCTCTACCCTGAGATCCCCCTCTACCCTGAGATAATTACACCGTCATGGTTCTCTACCCTGAGATCCCCCTCTACCCTGAGATAATTACACCGTCATGGTTCTCTACCCTGAGATCCCCCTCTACCCTGAGATAATTACACCGTCATGGTTCTCTACCCTGAGATCCCCCTCTACCCTGAGATAATTACACCGTCATGGTTCTCTACCCTGAGATCCCCCTCTACCCTGAGATAATTACACCGTCATGGTTCTCTGCCCTGAGATCCCCCTCTACCCTGAGATAATTACACCGTCATGGTTCTCTGCCCTGAGATCCCCCTCTACCCTGAGATAATTACACTGTCATGGTTCTCTACCCTGAGATCCCCCTCTACCCTGAGATAATTACACCGTCATGGTTCTCTACCCTGAGATAATTACACCGTCATGGTTCTCTACCCTGAGATAATTACATCGTCATGGTTCTCTACCCTGAGATAATTACACCGTCATGGTTCTCTACCCTGAGATAATTACACCATCATGGTTCTCTACCCTGAGATAATTACACCGTCATGGTTCTCTACCCTGAGATAATTACACCGTCATGGTTCTCTACCCTGAGATCCCCCAAAGCCCTAATTTACATCATTCACAAAATGCAAATGTTGTCTTGTGTGTACTTGTTGTACAAATGTTGTCTTGTTGTGTACCAACTGCTACGTACCCCTGTCATGTGTTCTGTCAATCAACTGCCTAGGAACCCTGTAATCAAGGGTCATCTTGGAACCCAATCTCTAATTTTTTAATCTCGCATTTTGGGAATTAGTTGTTCCAGCGTAGTGTTTATATTTATGTATTTTTGCACAGACAAAACAAACCAGCTGTCCAATATTTTCCCGGGCCGGTCCACTAACCTCAAACTGTTAACTCTCCCCCCTCTCTCCCCACCTCTCTGCCCTCCTCGTCTTCCTCTCCCAGACTACCTTCGGTTCATTTGAGGGAAGACACACAATGTGACCCATCTCCACAGAACACATGATTAAACTCAGATGTTTCGACCACACAACAACAGGCTCTTTCACTCCTTCATTTTGGTTCAACAGAAGAAAAAATTAAACAGGAAACTGTGGAACCCTCTAAGGTATCTGGAAGCACGGACGTCGCCTTGACTTTGGGGTTTGACCTGAGTTGTGTGAACACTGCACTTTTCCAAAGGGAGGATGAAGGCAGGGAGGGAGGGAGGGAGGGAGGGAGGGAGGGAGGGAGGGAGGGAGGGAAGAAGAAATTTATAAATGGGAACCGTGTCCTGCTCTTGTCCCCTAACTGAGGAGGACCTGGGGACACGGCACTACGGCAGGCATCCAGACCACAGGTCGGTCTGGTCTGGTCAATTCTGGGCCGGAGAATCAGGCGATCTGAACCGAGAGAGACAGACGGGACTCACCTTGGACGTGCTCCCTTTGGAAAACACTATGAGAGAGAGAGAGGATAAATATACAGTATGATGTGAATTATGCTACAGAGTTGACCGACACAAACTGACAGCGTGGCAGCATTGTGGTTGTGCTGAGAATGGCCCAGAACTGACAGGCACTGTAGAGAAGACTGCTAAGACGGCATGGGGAACTGGGCATTAGATTCCTTCACTGTTTGACTTGCTATCTAGCTATTATTGTTGTTGCTCATATTGGGGTTACTTGAGTCCATATTTCTATATCAAATGCAAGTGATTTGCTTATTTTGGGATTTTAGGAAAGTTCTTCAAAATGGTACGTAATACACTGTAGGAAACATGGGAAAGTCATGCTGCTTTAGAATTGTATAAACTTGTTATCCCACTTAATGGTAAGAGAAAATTCACTTTGAATTCGATTTTCACACCTAGAGAGTTATTCTTTGTTTACTCCCATTCAGCGCTGTTAACACCTTCTAAAGCCTTCGCCCCACCCTGCCCCGCCCCACCCTCACACGTAAACACACGTGAGTCAGCATGGCATTGTCCTCCAGAAATTAGTCTATCTACTTAAAACCAGCTATATTCAGGGAAGCAATGTTTTTGAGAGCTGTAGCAACACTTTTGCAGTTATAACTAAAAAAATCGGAGGTAGCAAACATGATTTATATACTAACCAGGGAAGCCCCCATTCTGTCATAGACAGAAGCCTGTGACATGAAAGACCAACCAGGACTCATTGGCATGAGGAATTTCGTATAGGATGAATAAATACAAATAGTTAGTAAGATCGACAAGAGTTGTCGCTTCAAAACTGGGCCAATGTCTATGGAGATCAAGAGGTATATTTTCCAGAAAAACTAGTATGATTTCATCTTTAAAACCTGTCCGTCAGCATCAAAATAAACAACAGCTTAAATGACATGAACCCATACAACAACTACATTTACAATACCCAAAGCCTTTAGAATCTTCTTTTCCTGCTCAGAAATACAGTGACCTCTCAATCCCAGGCAGAAACAACAACAGAGGAGAGGTAACCACGGTGACCACAGACAGATGGGGGGGGGGGGGGGGGGCTGCGAGAGAGTGAAAGGAAGAGCGAGAAAGAGAGAAAGAGAGAGAGAGAGAAAGAAAGATAGGGAAAGAGAGAGCGAGAAAGAGAGAAAGAGAGAGAGAGAGAAAGAAAGATAGGGAAAGAGAGAGTGAGAGATTACATCTGCAGCATTGTTAACAGACATATTTCATAAATTGATCCGGCTCACACAACAAAGCTGGGGAGCAGACACTTAGCCTGACCTTCACCATCTCTTAAGCAGCCCAACGATAAATAAATAAAACCCAGCTCGTTTGACAGCCGCTGTCCGTAATCCCAAACCCACAGCAGCCAGATCCCCCTCCTCTCCTCTTTTCCCCCCCTTTGTGTGGAATGTCTGTGCGCCTCCAGGTTATTCGTCATACACTGCAATATTTCTCTCTCTCTTTCTCTCTCCCTGCAATGGATTAATTTTGTCCTTGACAGGGAGATCAGCCCATCTTGTGACACAGGACACCCGGTAGCCTCTGCACGGACAACAGGCGCTTAAAGTTTGCCCTTTCCTGGGTGGACGGGACGTGCAGATAGGTCCCAGCCAGGGAGGGGGGGTGGAGGGGGGGGGTGACATGCAGATAGGACCCAGCCCCAGCCAGGGAGGGAAGGGGGGGGGGAGTCACAAGGGGCAAGGACAACCCTGTTCTGTCTGTAAGGCCATGAGGAGAAGATACAGCAGTATGGAGGGTACAGCAGTATGAAGGGTACAGCAGTATGGAGGGTACAGCAGTTTGGAGGGTACAGAAGTATGGAGGGTACAGCAGTATGGAGGGTACAGCAGTATGAATGGTACAGCAGTATGAAGGGTACAGCAGTATGAAGGGTACAGAAGTGTGGAAAGTACAGAAGTGTGAAGTGTACAGAAGTGTGGAAAGTACAGCAGTATGGAGGGTACAGTAGTATGAAGGGTACAGAAGTGTGGAAAGTACAGCAGTATGAAGGGTACAGCAGTATGAAGGGTACAGCAGTATGAAGGATACAGCAGTATGAAGGTTACAGCAGTATGAAGGGTACAGCAGTATGAAGGGTACAGCAGTATGAAGGTTACAGCAGTATGAAGGTTACAGCAGTATGAAGGTTACAGCAGTATGAAGGATACAGCAGTATGAATGTTACAGCAGTATGAATGTTACAGCAGTATGAAGGATACAGCAGTATGAAGGATACAGCAGTATGAAGGATACAGCAGTATGAATGTTACAGCAGTATGAAGGATACAGCAGTATGAAGGATACAGCAGTATGAAGGATACAGCAGTATGAATGTTACAGCAGTATGAAGGATACAGCAGTATGAATGTTACAGCAGTATGGCCACTGTACCTAAATGTGTTTTAAGGCCCTGTTGATAAAAGGCCCTGTAGCAAGATGCTGAGGTCAGGTCTTTAGACACAAAGATAAAATGATCCTGCCTCTGGGCCACGACTCATCCCTCACCCCTTACCAGCTGCTCCTCTGTGACGGTGGGATCCTGCCGGTGTCAGCCGGCCTGCTGAATGGCCAAATGTCACAGAGACACAATGTCGAGGGGACTTGTCAAGCACCTTGTATCGTAGATGGCAGCTGTAGAGGGTGGTGAGCAGAGGATGGTGTGATGAGTGAGCGTGTGGTGAGCAGAGGATGGTGTGATGAGTGAGGGCGTGTGGAGCAGAGGATGGTGTGATGAGTGAGGGCGTGTGGAGCAGAGGATGGTTTGATGAATGAGGGTGTGTGGTGTGTGGTGAGGAGATGATGTTGTGATGAATGAGGGTGTGTGGATTGTGGTGAGGAGATGATGTTGTGATGAGTGAGGGTGTGTGGTGTGTGGTAGTAGGAGACGATGGTGTGATGAGTGAGGGTTTGTGGAGGAGACGATGATGTGTAAGGTTGTATGTGGCCTCACACTGGTGCATAGTCTACCGCAGTTTAGAGTGCCGCGCCAGCCGGCCACACGGCAAGTAATTTCAACCTAATTATTGCCATGCACCATGCCAAGGAGACCTGCCTCTTCCTCTCCTCCTCTCCCCTCACAGTTGAAGAGCCACAGGACAGGACTGGAGGGTTTCACGCAGGAGAGGGACAGGACAGATCTGTCATAGGACCAACAGGTTATTGGCTGTGCTTTACGTGAGCAGATGCTTCAGACATGAATTAGCAGAGCATATCTCCTCTGGTATGTGCATGTGCAGAGGAGACAGCCATTAGACAAGGAACCAAACCCCCATCCACCCCCTGTTCACCCATTCACAGTGTAGACAAAAAAATTCAAGAAATGCTTGTCTCTGTGTTAGTAGAAGCAAGCTACTTCAACAAAAGTACACACAAGGCATGATTAAACTTCACTCCCATTTCAGCTCAGCGATGTAAGCAACTACCACTACAACTACTACTACTACTACAACTACTACTACTGTGTAGAGTATATGTTACAAGCTGTGGGTATGCTGCTCAGCTGACATGTCGCGTGCGTCTCCCCCAGTTACCAGGACACCGCTGAGTGCTCTGGAATGCCGGGCCTAACCTAGCTGCATGGGCATTTTCCCGGGCACTGGTTGCACTGTGCCACTCAGTCAATCTGCATTTCAATGGATTCCTTTAATGCCGTTAGAAATAAATTACATTTGAATGCGGGCCAACGTTTTTCGCTCCATCATGAAAGGGGAGGAACAAAGGGTCCATTGGATTGTTGCACTCGATTGAGACGAACGCTGAAACAGAACATTATTATGAGGCCTGACGGCCCAGTCCAATTTTCTCTGAATTATCCACATAGTTAGCATTACTGATCCTGCCGCTTCCCCAAATGTCTGGAATTCCTCGCCTCCTACTGCTGGATGCCATGCTCGCCTGGACCATTTACATCTGTGATGTCACCCCTCCATATAAAGAGAGAGAGAGAGAGAGAGAGAGAGCCATGCTGCTAAGTTACTTGTGCCTTCCTCTGTGGTCCACAAGGCAAATCCATGCATTCCCACCAAGCTAATTAAAAAAGTGGGAAAAACAACAACATTGAGGAATCTGGCCTTTGAGAAGCATCAGATAGATCAACACACTAATATGTGACCTCTCTAGCTCATTATCTGGCCACAGCAATAGGTCTGCAGAGGTGTATAATTAGTGGAGGTTAATTTTGATCTCACAAAATGCTGTGTTCTTGCCATAGAACAGAGAGAGAGAGGGGGAGAGAGAGAGTTTAATGATGACAGGAATTGAGCTTATCAGGGCTGTTCTCTTTCTCTGTCTCAGTCAAAGCCATTCCTGGCCTGACCCCTATGGCCCCTGTGGCCAGCCGACACCTCTCTCTCTCTCTCTCTCTCTCTCTCTCTCTCTCTCTCTCTCTCTCTCTCTCTCTCTCTCTCTCTGTCAGGCCCTAGCGGGACTCCCCAGAATGCTAACTAGCCAGTCAGACTGTGTCTCAGGGCCTTCACCAGGGTCACCTCTCTCTGTGTGATGAATTAGGGCGTGGTCAGCGAGGGCGTGATCAGTGAGGGTGTGGTCAGGCCTCCCGCCATTGAAACAGTCAGGAGGAAGAAGAAAGAGCTAATCAAAAGTCTGTTCACGCCTGAAACCTCTGATGGACTCACACATCCCCCTCTTCAAACAAGAAAAACAAGAGAGGGAAAGGAGAGAGAATGAAACACAGAGAATGAATGGAAAACAAAAAAAGAGTCCAAAAGGTCCGAGTGAATACCCACAGCCATGAAATAAGGGACTGGTGAATGACAGATGACTGTCATAAGAACTGTGCTCCTCATTTCATCTTTTGTCTTCAGGTATTTTCATTTGGTTTGATGTTTTCCTCCAGGGGGGGTTGGTTGGTTGGGGGAGCCACTTGTTTTTGGGGGGTTTAATGCCACAGGGAGTCCAGGCCAGCTCAGCGGGCTCTAGTAATTCAAGCAGAGTTCTGCTCAACTAGCTCACAGTCTCATGTCAGAATTAGACATTCATCCATATTTTTTGAATGTGACATTTGAAAGTTGTTGCAATCGTGCTTAAGCGTTTAAGGTTAAGTTTAATCATTAACTCCAAATGGTTAAGCTAAGGTTTAAGGTTTTGGATAGACTTTTTTTTTTTTTTTTTCGTCCTTTGGAATCAGAGGCAGATGCTTTCGCCCATACGCCATCCACAACACCCTAGCAACTAACACAACTATTTGAAGCTAACAGCGCACACTGTTGCCCCTAGTGGCCAGTTTACACATCATCTCCCTACGTTCTCAGACATGGATGGATGTGAAATACTGACTTGTATCACGGGTGACCTGGCTGCAACTGTGCCCCCTAACCCATGGCCCCTGACATAACCTGAGCCATGGTTAACAGACTTTCGTCCTCTGAAGGTCCACAACACGCTGCTGCATCAGTAAGAATGTATTTAATAGCCAAGTAAACAAGGAAAAAAATGTCCTCAATATTGCTGTAAAAACGGCTTTCCCTTTTATACATCTTTAAAACGTCTCTATATGTTAATAGTCTCCATGTTGGATATTGCCTTCATGCTGTTTAATGAGGAGAAAATAAGAACTGAATGCCAAACACTCCTTGTTGTTGCCTCACTTCAATTATACTGTTCTCCTTCTTCCCTTGCTCAGTCCCCAAGTCTCTCCCTCTCTCTCTCTCTCTCTCTCTCTCTCTCTCTCTCTCTCTCTCTCTCTCTCTCTCTCTCTCTCTCTCCCGCTCTCTCTCTCTCTCTCTCTCTCTCTCTCTCTCTCTCTCTCTCTCTCTCTCTCTCTCTCTCTCTCTCTCTCTTCTCTCTCTCTCTCTCTCTCTCTCTCTCTCTCTCGCTCTCTCGCTGGTGTGTCTCCAGTCACTTGTAGACTGCCTGCCTCTACCCTTGCCTCTGACAACCATGGCTGGCCTTTTATTGTTCCTCAGGAGCCTATAAATCGGCACGGCGGAGATGTTTGCTAAAAGGGGGATCTGGGTCAAAGGTCGCTGAGCCCTGTCCTTTGGCCCCTCACGCCAGATGGCACCTCTAGGTTCCCAGGCTGTCAGAGAGCACCCCCCCACACCCACCTCTTTCTCTCTCTCTCTCTCCCCCTCTCTCTCTCTCTCTCTCTCTCTCTCTCTCTCTCTCTCTCTCTCTCCCCATCTCTCTTTCTCCCTCTCTTCCACAAGGCCTAGCCTACCGTGGCTAACAAACCTCACCCTCAACAAAGATTTCACATTTCCTGGCGGTAGGGGATACTGATAGAGGTTAAACAGGATGGGGAAATGTGAACCCAGGCTGGGAAATACCAATAAAATACCTAATGTAAGTGAGTTCTTCAATAGTCTGTTACAGAAGGCATTATCACCCAAATAACTGAACCTAGATTATTTTTTAGCATATTTGTTTGCTAAATAGATGTTTAAATCCTCCATTGAATAAATGTTCTGTGTCAAAACGACTGAATTACCTCACTTTATTTTACCATTAATACAGGAATGGTTAGGTACTTAATTTCCCTAATTGCCCCAATAGGATTGGTGTCAGTTACACCCACTCCCATGTAAATACCTTCTATTAGCTTTAGCACGGCTCTTATTACAGGCTCTGTGTGGTTCTGCTAGGTCTGGTGATCAGAGCGTGAGGAGGGAGGATGGAGGAAGGAGGGAGGAGAAAGGAGGGGGGAGAAGGAAGGAGGAAGGAGGGGGGAAGGAGGAAGGAGGGAGGAGGGAGGAGGGAGGGAGGTGGGGGGAGAACACATGCCAGGCAGAACGTGTATAGTTTACAGGAGTACATATACAGCAGCGGAGGCTCCTCAGAGGAGGAAGGGGAGGACCATCCTCCTCAGTGAATTTCAGAAAAATCTAAATAGCGAAACATTAAAAAACAATACTAAATATATTAATGTCAACAAATAATTGATTAAAACACACTGTTTTACAATAAAGGTCTACAGTAGCCTCAACAGCACTCTGTAGGGTAGTACCATGGTGTAGCCGGAGGACAGCTAGTTTCCATCCTCCTGTGGGTACATTGACTTCAATACAAAAGACAATAGTTGAAACATTTTGAAAATTTCTGCAAAAATGAAGGACAAGCAAGAGAGAGAGAGAGAGCTAGTTTAGCCTACTCAAACAGAGAGGGATGCTATGTAGCCAACACTTGAACTCTTTCAAGTCAAGGTAAGCTTTTGGTTTTATTAATGTGTAACAGTTAAACTGCCTGCTGACTGTACACTGTACTTCATGATTGTAGCGGGTTTACTAACGCATCAGTTCTAGTACATATGTTGACTATGATGTTAGCTAATATGCTGACAACGATGTAGGCTGTGTGTAGCGGTTAGCGGATATGATATGAAGGTTTTCCTTGGAAAGGTTTTTTCGTCTGGTCACAGACAGCTGATGTGTTGTGCACTGAAGTCCACAAGCGAAGGGAAAAGGTGAGTGGACGAGAGAGCGTAGATGCGAGAAATAATTACTCCACAAGCAAAGTGATCATGATGTTTGTATGTGGCTGCTATGTAAATGAAATGTGTTTGCGCGTGAATCAGGGGTGTATTCATTCTGCACATTCTGTTGAAAGACTTTTCTTGAATGGAAGCATGCAGAAAAATAAATGAGGATAAACATACCTGAATTTTTCCAAAATAAACTCTCGTTTGCAACTGTTGGACTAATGATTACACCCTATATCAGCTAGATGCAGGCAATAATGTGCAAGGCAGTATTGTCACCTTGATATAACTCAAATTGTTAGTAAAAATGTTAGTATGTAGTGACCTAAAATAACTGTCCTCCCTCATCTTAAATGGCACCAACTGTCACTGATATACAGTGAGCTCCACTATTGGGGCAGTGACACATTTTTGTTGTTGGTACAAATTCACTTAAATGTGTATTAAAGTAGTCAAAAGTTTTGTGAGAAAGTTACAGACGCACAAATATCATGCCCGCAACACATACTGTACTAAACTCTCACCATTACAATAACAAGGGAGGTTAGCATTTTTGGGGGGGTTATGATATTTGTGCGTCCGTAATTTTTCATCATTATTCATGATTGATTCAGGACTATCCGTAATCATGGTAGCATCCACATTAATGTAGAAACACATTATATTCTCATTTACAATGAAAGTGTCTCCAAAATGACACAATACATTATTTACTATACATTTCTATTGGGCACAAAATACTCTGAAACACAACCAAAACAAATAGCAAATGCATCCAACAAGTTTGTAGAGTCACAAGCTTGATGTAATCATTGCGTGTTAGGAATATGGGACCAAATACTAACATTTTTGACTACTTTAAAACACATATAAGTGAATTGGTCACATTACTTTAGCTCCCCTAAAATGGGGACACTATGTACAAAATGTCTGTAATTTCTAAACTGTTTACCTAATATGGATGAAATACCCTCAAATTAAAGCTGACAGTCTGCACTTTAACATCATAGTCATTGTCTCATTTCAAATCCAAAGTGCTGGAGTACAGAGACAAAACAACAGCAAAAAATGTCACTGTCCCAATACTTTAGGAGCTCACTGTACACACATCCCAGTATCTGGGGGTGTCTGTAAGATCTCCACTCATAGAATGGGCACTCAGTTAACATCTGAAGTGATTTTACCACAATAAACAAATAGTAATACTCATACATGGCATGAGTGAGAATTCTTTATTGACGTGTTATAAGACAATATTTTGCTTCACCCTTTATAGCACACAGATTGGTCCTCACTCCTTTGGGTGTTATCAAACGAGTTAACAGTTCAACCTAAACCTAAACTTCAAAACGTGGGTGCTTGCAGTAATGCATCTTTACAAATCGGCCTACCAAACATGCTTCTCGACTTGTCATACCATGCCAGCCTGTTTTAAATATAGAATTGGACATTTCCAGGAGATGAGGCTGTATTGCCCACACTAGACTAAGCTCCTTATGTTCACTTATACATATAGGAGTGATTTCTATGAGTGAATTTACAGTAGCGTTGCAGGTAGAGCAGTCCCACTCCACACGCTAAGTAAACAAAGGATGTGAGAAGCGCCCGCCTTAGAGCCTCACTCAGCGTGGGCTTCAACATGAACATACCCCTAGCTCCCCTCCAGCGTGGTTTAGGAGGACTCTCCAACAGGTTTCCTGCTCCCTGCGCTCCCATTTTGAGGTGAAATGCAGATATCCTGTTGGCGACGGGACGAGACGCCTAGTAAGTGTGTCACCCCGGCTGCGGTCCCGGCGGACTGAGTTGGCTGTCTCCTCCCTCTCTCTAGCCAGAGCTGTGTTCCTGAAACCAGGGCAGGCCCCCAGTGAACAGTGGAACATGCAGAAACCACCAGAAGCAGAGAGAGAAGCCCAGGAAAAACTGACATCCAGAAATACTGAGAAAAGCTGTAACCCAAAAAACAACTCTGTGAGGAACAGCCAGGGCTGGGCTGGGGTGCTGGCCTTATTTAGTGATTGGAGATGAACCAGTGCTATCTTTAGGGAGGGTGGTGGCCTTATTAAGTGATTGGAGATGAACCAGAGATATCTGTTGTGAAGGAGCCTCCTGTTAGAGAGACAGCTTATTCTTTCAGGTCAGTAACCGTGGGGAACGGGCAGGATGCTGCGTTACGCACCTCTTGAAGCCTGCTTTTAGATCTGTGATGACAAAAACACACATTCACACACACACGCACGCACGCACGCACGCACGCACGCACGCACGCACGCACGCACACACACACACACACACACACACACACACACACACACACACACACACACACACACACACACACCAACACACTTTTTGAGACTGCAGAACAGATATTCCAGATGTCTTATTTTGCAGCGTAGTATTGACATCTAAACTTTGAAGACATGTATCCGGGTTACGCATGTTGTCTGACGTCAGTAGGCCCTTTAATGCTTATCATGTAGAATGCTATTTCAATCATACTCCCATGTCAAACATGTACAATATTGAGGAAAATCTGTTAAAATACTGTGATTTTTGCATGTGTGCATGTAGAAAAAGGCTAAGCAAAGAAAATAAACGCCAGTTTCATCCTCTGTAATGAAATGATTCACAGGAAAATAAAAAAGAAATCTGGATATGAATGTGAGTTCACCAGAGAGAGTATAGGATTGAAGGTTTTCAATAAAATGCCCATGTGACAACTTTTGCATATCTTTGCCAATTCCATTCTCTCTCCATCACTTTGGGAGTGTTTACAGCTGTGGAAAATACACTGAACAATCTGCAGCTCTGGCCTTTGCGGAAGTTAATGCACTGATATTGTTACTTGGTACACTGTGGCCTTTACTCCATATTGTTCTAAGAATGCTAGCTGCAGAAGAGGACAATGACTGTTAATGCCTGCAAGCAGTGGAAGTCCTCTAAGCCAGAAAAATCAGACTTTAAGTGAAACCAGGGTTTTCAGAGAATGAGTCGTTCACTTGCCAACATGTTTTTTGATGGGGTTTTTGTGGACCCGATGAAAAAAAAGGATTGAATAACTGCTTTGTTCACATTTACGCTGGTCGGAATATGACGGTCAAACAAAGACATAGTTCTGGTTTGGGATCAGTTGTGGCCAGACTTCCATACCTTCAAAGAGCCACACCTCAAACCAAGGAAAGAAGAGCCACATCCTAAGCCTGATGTGGCCTTGTTGGCAGAACACACACCATTTACAAAACACAATTCCCCCATTCCTTCCTTCCCTCCCCCATCCTGGCCCCGTAACTAATCCACTGGTAAGGTCTCTGAAAAGACAAAATGGAGAGAGCAAGCAGAAAAGGAAGTAAAGATAAGGAATAGAGAGAGAGATAGAGAGCGAGAGAGCGAGAGAGAGAGCAAGCAGGAGAGTGAGATCTCTCCACCATGTTAAGTTGGTGGAGTTGTGGTAGAGCATTGTCATGGGCGTGTGTCTAAAAGGGGGCTTCAGCCTTTGGCTTTCCATACATTTTAACACACCATAAATCACTCTACTGGGCCTGGCCGTGCGTTACATGAATGATATATTTTATTTACACTACAGAGGAAAACACACATGGTCCTTATTCATCATCTCCCACCTTTAATAATGATTCAACTTCCAGTCATTCATCACCTCTTCCAAACCCACGCCTGCAGAAAAAGAGGGAGAAAACAGGAAGAGAAAAACAAACACATCTGGCTAACAAGCCGGGTGCTTGAGAGGATATAGCAAGCTACGACACCAAGAAATGAAACAATTGCATTTCTAAAGCATTGGAACCACTGCAGTAACTTAAAGGTGCTACTTGCTTGCATTAATGTTTTAGCTAGTGCTAAATTAATTAAAATAAAAAACTGAAATATCACATTTACATAAGCATTTGTTGAAGCACCTTTGGCAGCGATTACAGCATCAATTCTTCTTGGGTATAATGCTACAAGCTTGGCACACATGTATTTCTCCCATTCTTCTCTGCAGATCCTCACAAGCTCTGTCAGGGTGGATGGAGAGTGTTGCTGCACAGCTATTTTCAGGTCTCTCCAGTGATATTCAATAGGGTTCAAGTCCGGGCTGTGGCTGGGCCACTCAAGGACATTCAGAGACTTGTCCCGAAGTCACTCCTGCGTTGTCTTGGCTGAGTACTTAAGGTCATTGTCCTGTTGAAGGTGAACCTTCACCCCAATCTGGCCAATAAAAATAAAAGATTAAGATGGGCAAAAGAACACAGACACTGGACAGAGGAAGATATGTATATCTTTGCAACTCTGCCTAGAAGGCCAGCATTCCGGAGTCGCCTCTTCACTGTTGACGTTAAGACTGGTGTTTTGCGGGTACTATTTAATGAAGCTGCCAGTTGAGGACTTGTGAGGCGTCTGTTTCTCAAACTAAACAATCTAATGTACTTGTCCTTTTGCTCAGTTGTTTTTTTTTATTGTTTTTTTATTTCACCTTTATTTAACCAGGTAGGTCAGTTGAGAACAAGTTCTCATTTGCAACTGCGACCTGGCCAAGACAAAGCAAAGCAGTGTGACAAATAACAACACAGAGTTACACATTAAACAAACAGTCAAAAACACAATAGAAAAATCTATATACAGAGTGCAAAATGTAGTGCAAAAATGCAGTAAGGTTAAGAGGTAGAACAATAAATAGACTATAGTGGTGACATAAATTACAGAATTATCATTATTAACACAGGAATGAAAAGTGTGCAAATTATGATGTTGTGCACCGGGGCCTCCCAATCCTCTTTCTATTCTGGTTAGAGCCAGTTAGCGCTGTTCTGTGAAGGGAGTAGTACACAGCATTGTACGAGATCTTCAGTTTCTTGGCAATTTCTCGCATGGAATAGCCTTCATTTCTCAGAACAAGAATAGACTGACGAGTTTCAGAAGAAAGCTTTTTGATTCAGGCCATTTTGAGCCTGAAATCTAACCCACAAATGCTGATGCTCCAGATACTCAACTAGACTAAAGAAGGAAAGTTGAATTGCTTCTTTAATCAGCACAACAGTTTTCAGCAGTGCTAACATAATTGCAGAAGGGTTTTCTAATGCTCAATTAGCCTTTTAAAATGATAAACTTGGATTAGCTAACACAACGTGACATTGGAACACAGGAGTGATGGTTGCTGATAATGGGCCTCTGTACGCCTATGTAGATATTCCACAATAGTAATTTACAACATTAACAATGTCTACACTGTATTTCTTTCAAAGTGACCCCAAACTTTTGAACGGTAGTGTATATATATATATACAGGGGTCAGCCATAGTGGTAGAGTTAAGTGCCTTCCTCAATGGTACATCAAAAGATTTTTCACCAGGATGCCTGGTTGTTCTTTAAAAGTGCTTTCCTCACCATCTTAAATAAGCATGCCCCATTCAAAACAGTTAGAACTAAGAACAGATATAGCCCTTGGTTCACTCCAGACTTGACTGACCTTGACCTTGACCAGCACAAAAACATCCTGTGGCGTACTGCATTAGCATCGAAAAGCCCCCGCGATATGCAGCCCCTGCGATATGCAACCAATATACACAGTCAGTTAGAAACGCAAAGGCTAGCTTTCTCTGCTCGGCTAGACAATCTGGACCCTTTCTTTTTAAAATGATCAGCCGAAATTGTTGCAACCCCTATTACTAGCCTGTTCAAACTCTCTTTCGTATCGTCTGAGATACCAAAAGATTGGAAAGCTGCCCAGTCATCCCCCTCTTAAAGGAGGAGACACTCTAGACCCAAACTGTTACAGACCTATATCCATCCTGCCCTGCCTTTCTAAAGTCTTCGAAAGCCAAGTTAACAAACAGATCACTGACCACTTCGAATCCCACCTCATCTTCTCTGCTATGCAATCTGGTTTCAGAGCTGGTCATGGGCTCAAGGTACTAAACAATACCATAACCGCCATAGAAAAAAGACAGTACTGTGCAGCAGTCTTCATCGACTTGGCCAAGACTTTCGACTCTGTCAATCACAGCATTCTTATTGGCAGACTCAACAGCCTTTGGTTTTTGGTTTCTCAAATGACTGCCTTGCCTGGTTCTCCAACTACTTCTCAGGTAGAGTTCAGTGTGTTAAATCGGAGGGCCTGATGTCCGGTCCTCTGGCAGTCTCTATGGGGGTGCCACAGGGTTCAATTCTTGGGCCGACTCTATTCTCTACATATATCAATGATGTCGCTCTCGCTGCTGGTGACTCTCTGATCCATCTCTACGCAGACGACACTATTCTGTATACATCTGGCCCCTCTTTGGACACTGTGTTATCAAACATCCAAACAAGCTTCAATGCCAAACAACACTCCTTCTGTGGCCTCCAACTGCTCTTGAATGCTAGTAAAACTAAAGGCATGCTTTTCAATCGAACGGCGCATGCACCCGCCCACCGGACAATCATCACTACTCTCGACGGGTCTGACTTAGAATAGGTGGACACCTAAAAATACCTAGGCGTCTGGTTAGACTGTAAACTCTCCTTCCAGACTCACATTAAGCATTTCCAATCCAAAATTAAATCTAGAATCGGCTTCCTATTTCACAACAAAGCCTCCTTCACTCATGCTGCCAAACATGCCCTTGTAAAACTGACTATCCTACAGATCCTTGACTTTGGCAATGTCATTTACATAATAGCCTCCAACACTCTACTCAGCAAATTGGATGTAGTCTATCACAGTGCCATTCGTTTTGTTACCAAAGCCCCCTATACTACCCACAACTGCGACCTGTACGCTGGCCCTCACTACATATATGTCGCCAAACCCACTGGCTCCACGTCATCTATAAGTCTTTACTAGGTAAATCCCTGCCTTATCTCAGCTCGCTGGTCACCATAGCAAGACCCACTCGTAGCATGCACTCCAGCAGGTATATTTCACTGGTCATCCCCAAAGCCAACACCTCCTTTGGCCGCCATTCCTTCCAGTTCTCTGCTGCCAATGACTGGAACGAATTGCAAAAATCATTGAAGCTGGAGACTACCATCTCCCTCAATAACTTTAAGCATCATCTGTCAGAGAAGCTTACCGATCACTGTACCTTTATACAGCCCATCTGCAAATAGCCTACCCTACTACCTCATCCCCATATTTTGTTATTTTTGCTAATTTGCACTCCAGTATCTCTATTTGCACAACATCATCTACACAGCTATCAGTCCAGTGTTAATGCTAATTTGTAATTATTTCACCACTATGGCCTATTTATTATTGCCCTACCTTCCTAATCTTACTACATTTGCACACACTGTACATAGATTTTCTATTGTGTTATTCACTGTACATTTGTTTATCCCATGTGTAACTCTGTGTTGTTGTTTTTGTCGCACTGCTTTGCTTTATCTTGGCCAGGTCGCAGTTGTAATTGAGAACTTGTTCTCAACTGGCCTACGTAAATAAAGGTGAAATATATATAGATTTTTTAAAAATGAAAACCTTGTCGGCTCGGGTATACGAACCAGCGACCTTTGGGTTAGAAGCCCAACACCGCTAGGCTACCTGCCGCCATATAGTGGTGTACGTATGTTATACCTCGATGACATGACAACTATTCTGCCCTGTGACATGTTTACACTAGATAGCTTCAGCACCATTACTCACTTTCACTTGTCGTCTCACTTAGAAGCTGCCCTTAATGATGGAGTACAGACATAACCACATACATCCCCTACACAAAGATTTGGCTGTCAGAGAAATCTACTGGCTTGGCCAATGTGGCTGAATCACTGTCCAAACTCGTACATGAAACGTCCCATTTTGTACTCAACATAGTTTTTCCTGGGCAGTCTATCGGAACTCCAGTAAGATATAGTAGAATAGTTCAGAATGATTCTTCATTATTTAGAAAGCGATCCTTCTTCCAGCCATCACTGTATGTTATACTTTACAGTATGCAGTGTGTTTGGAACTCTTCCAAATCACACAAGAGAGGGCATTAAAATATTGTCCGTCGGAACACATACTTGAGGTCTGGGTTGTGGGAAAGTGAATGGGACACTGAGACAATGAATGAAAGGAGATGAGCAGAGCTAAGGAGTTTAATGCCTGGGACTGCTAGGAAAATAAATGTTGCACCACGTGAGCTGCTAAAGACCATTTGCATGACCTGTAGTGGCAGCCATTGCTAGAGTATCGATGGGCTTGTTGGCAGGGTATAAATCGGGAACTAAAAACAAAAGCTGAACACTGTCCAGTCCCTGGACTCCACTAAGATAACGCTCTTAATGGCATCCTATAGGATAGCCTCCAGGCGTAAATCAAAAATGAAAAAAATCGTCATTCCTAGAAACCAACAGCTTGTGCTCCACCCTCCTGAAAAGCATCCTCCCACTATGCAATCCCACATAGCAACCAATGGATTGTTTTCAAACGTGTGTGTGTGTGTGTGTGTGTCTGTGTGCGTTTGCGTGTGTGTGTGGCTTTGTGTGTCTGTGTGTCTGTGTCTGGGTGTCTGAGTGTCTGTGGCTTTTCCCTCTTTGTAAGATATTTTCAAGAAACATAAGATCCGTTTATGAGTCGTTTTTGCATAACCCATAACCCTGCTCTTGGCTTCTTTTCTTTCTCTCGCTCTTTTGCTTCCCCAATCATTCAACACCCGCTATTGCAATGTTGCATTTGCTGTGGTGGTACTGTGAGTCTATTATTTTTCTGTTTAATTTAATCTCTTTGTCAACACCAGATATGTAAGTAAAGAAACATATCCGTTGTCACGGTAATACAGTAAAAGCAAAGTGAGAAATAAATGAAAACGAGGACATAGTGTGCTTTTGATTACGTTGTGGATGTAATCTGTCATGTCGTAATGGCTTCCTCAACAGTGAAGCTATGCATAATGAACCAAAGAAAATAACAATATACATCGCTATAGCGATCATAAACTCATCTCAAAGTAATAGAAAGAAGATTTAACACAGGTTCTGCAAAAGGAGGTTATCTGCAGTATTAAGTATCTTGAGCTCCCAGGTGGTGCAGTGGTCTAAGGTACTGCATATCAGTACAAGAGGTGTCACTACAGTCTCTGGTTCAAATCCAGGCTGTGTCCCATCCAGTTGTTATTGGGAGTCCCGTAGGTCGGTGTGCAATCGGCCTAGCGTCAGCCTGGGTAGGCTGTCATTGTAATATATGAATTTGTTCTTAACTTACTTGCCTAGTTAAATAAAAAACAGTCCTCCTATGAAAGATGGCAGCCTCTTGTCTCAGCAGTGCCATGTATAACATTAATAAACTTATTTTTTATTGAGTAGAATATATTTTATACCTAAAATGGTTCAATGATTTAGGCTATTTTGTCTATAGAGTAACTGAAGAGGGAGTTTCTCTCAAACATATTAAATTAAGTGTTGTTTTGGGTTAAATTAATGTTGATACACGTATACATGGAGATGCCAGTCTACTGTGATATGGGAGGTTCATTTGTTCTTTATTTATTTAACCTTTATTTAACTAGGCAAGTCAGTTAAGAAAGAATTCTTATTTACAATGACGGCCTAACACATTAATTCATGTTGATACATGTGTACATGGAGATGCCAGTCTACTGTGATATGGGCAGTTTATCACCTTATCACATTAAAATACTATTGTCTAGAAAGTTAATAGCATGAGACTACCGCCACTCTGTCCATAGAAAGGGATCTTTTTCAAACCAAATCTTATCCGCACAAACCACTGAGCCTCAATAAATAACATTAACATTTTATTTTACTATTCTTTTTCCTTCCCTCCTCGAATCAATGATATATTGAAATCTGAAAGACTGTAATCCTATTAATAAAACTCTTGTCCGCGTTACTTTATTTTACTAATCTCCTGCTCTGACTTCCCCTCTCATCCCTGTCCCTTGGCTGACCCCTGTGAACATTTTCCCCCTGCCAGTCTGAGCGAAATTCAGATTGATACCAAATATTATGGCCATTGTGGGTTTCATAACAAGCTGCTTGATGGTGTGATCAAGGGCAGTTGAGCCTGACTGACCGTGCCAGCCATCTTGACTAGCCCAGGCAGGGCCTCATGCGGCGTGCTGAGGTGGGGGGTCCTCCACTATGTTCGCTGACAACCCCACCATACTTGACCTCTCTGTTATTGTGCAGCCTCCATGTTTAATTGCTGCCGGGGCGGACTGGTAAGTGTGTGTTTTTCTGTGTTTTTTTTCTCTAAATAAATTGAAGAAATAAAAATAGACACACACATACACACACATACACACACTAACTGCAGCATACTTACTCAATGAAAAGCCACATGTTGTAAGCCTGGTGTTTAAAAAGTATCCAACATTGCACAGAAAAAAAATAAAAATAAGTAACAATGGAAGCCGATATTTGAGCAGGGAGGTCCTGGTGTCTGTCTGGCTGCATGGCAGTATCTCTCAGAGATACAGAGATGGAGGATGACTGCTCCACACCTGCATAATCCTGATAGAAATCCTTGTCCTAAATGCCTCAGTATTGGTTTATGACACTGACCAAAAACGGCATCCTTATGGCGACACCAATCCATGGGCACAGAAGCCCCCTTCACTCTCTCTCCAAATCTTAAATCCATCAGTTCCACAGTTCCATCAATCCCAAATTAGCCCGCCATCCCGACTAGCAGACAGGGTCCAACAGAATGGGAATCTCCCCCACGCCTTCAATATTACGTCAAACCAGAGTAGTCTAAGGCAAATGGATTGATAACAATAGTGAGGGGAAGTTAGCTTATATGCATGAGATCACCAATCAGCTTTCCATGCTGTGGAGAGAGATGGCTAGTTCCACTACTAAGCCCCCTAAAGGATGGAGCTGGGATTCCAGACGAAAATAGAGGGAAAGCAAAGGGATGAGATGTGGAGGTGTAAAGGCACAAGACACGATACTGCTACAAGGAAATCAAGTTTTACAGTAAGATGCTATACTGCTACAAGGAAATCAAGTTTTACAGTAAGATGCTATACTGCTACAAGAAAATCTAGTTTTACAGTGAGATGCTATACTGCTACAAGAAAATCAAGTTTTACAGTAAGATGCTATACTGCTACAAGGAAATCAAGTTTTACAGTAAGATGCTATACTGCTACAAGAAAATCTAGTTTTACAGTAAGATGCTATACTGCTACAAGGAAATCTAGTATTACAGTAAGATGCTATACTGTTACAATAAAATCTAGTTTTACAGTAAGATGCTATACTGCTACAAGAAAATCAAGTTTTACAGTAAGATGCTATACTGCTACAAGAAAATCAAGGTTTACAGTAAGATGCTATACTGCTACAAGAAAATCAAGTTTTACAGTAAGATGCTACCCTGCTACAAAAAAATCAAGGTTTACAGTAAGATGCTATACTGCTACAAGAACATCAAGGATTACAGTAAGATGCTATACTGCTACAAGAAAATCAAGGTTTACAGTAAGATGCTATACTGCTACAAGAAAATCAAGGTTTACAGTAAGATAATATACTGCTACAAGAAAATCAAGGTTTACAGTAAGATGCTATACTGCTACAAGAAAATCAAGGTTTACGGTAAGATACATTAATTTATTGATGACTGGTTTCAGCTGATTGCAACACCGGGGGTTGGGGGGAATTACACTTGATTTTGAGGATAAGAAAAATAGAAGAACTGATGTGGAGTTTCAGTGCCTTGATGACTGTACTGTACTGTACTGTAATGTACTGTACTGTACTGTAATGTACTGTACTGTACTGTAATGTAATGTACTGTAATATAATGTACCGTACTGTACTTTAATGTACTGTAATGTACTGTACTGTACTGTAATGTACTGTACTGTAATGTAATGTACTGTACTGTACTGTAATGTACTGTACTGTAATGTAATGTACTGTACTGTAATGTACTGTACTGTACTGTAATGTAATGTAATGTACTGTAATGTACTGTACTGTACTGTACTGCACTGTAATGTACTGTACTGTACTTTAATGTACTGTAATGTAATGTACTGTACTGTAATGTACTGTACTGTACTTTAATGTACTGTAATGTACTGTACTGTACTGTAATGTACTGTACTTTAATGTACTGTAATGTACTGTACTGTACTGTACTGTACTGTACTGTAATGTACTGTACTGTACTGTAATGTACTTACCCCTTCTTTAACAATCATTATTTGTGCTGGACTGTATGAGTCTCAGCATGGCTTGTTCGAAGAGTGACATTGATCTACAATTACACAAAATGTATATATTTTCTAAATAACTTATCAAATATGTTTTTTAAAGAGCTAAACGGTACTCACACAATTTACATTACAATTATGCTTATTCAAGCACTAGCTGTGAGTACAGGAGCTTTAATTCTCTTTAAGTACACATTTTAATATATTAAGATATGGTAGCCCATTGAGATTTCTTGCAGGCGGTATATGCATGCCTCTCCCTATTTCAATATATAAACCAGGAAAACAACTCACAAGGATAATTTGATTGTTTTTTACTGTATATCTTTCTCCACCTATTCGATCATAAAGGACAGGGATATTTCATAACAGGCTAATAGGAGCACTGTGTGTTCCTATGAGCCCGGTGACTCGGCAGCCCTGCGTCTCAGACCCTTCTCATTGATACAGCAGGCATGGAGAACAGACATTGCCCAATGGAAGCCATAAGATAGGATACAGTAGCTTTACATTAAAATCTAATAGGCAATTTACATTTAAATTTCCTCTGTCTCTGTTACGCGCAGGATTTAAAAGAGCAAGGGGGCTTCTTTTTAAAACTCTGCGTGGCACCCCTCTTCACCCTCCCCAACCCCCTGTCTCCCACAAGAGCTTTCATCCTCACCTTTAACAGCAGCCAATCAGCCAAGGGCTTGGCACGGCTCTATGGCAATGGCACTGAGGAAACCTGACGCCCCAAACAAAGGGCCTTCATTAAAACATCTCCAGCAGAACACAGACACAGAGAGAGAGAGAGAGAGAGAGAGAGAGAGAGAGAGAGAGAGAGAGAGAGAGAGAGAGAGAGAGAGAGAGAGAGAGAGAGAGAGAGAGAGAGAGATAGAACGACCAAATTAGCCTCTCTCTGCAACATGTACCCAGATCAAATGGCAGGTACACAGCAAAGGGAGGAGCCTCATTCAAACCCGAGGACTCCGGCAGAGACTTTGAAAGCACGCTGCTGTGGTGCCCCGACATTCAACGCAGGCCATATTGGGTCAGGCCACTAATGAAGATGTGAGGTGGAATGGGCGGATGACTGTTGGCTCTGAACACAGGGGGAGAGGATAGCCTGCCTACCAGCCCGTCTGGCTGCCCAGAGATAGGTGTCCAGATTGGGCCTTTGATGGGGTCTGTGCCACAGCCCAATCAAAGGACAAAAAAGCCCCTTTTGCTCTCTCATTTGAATATCACCATTATTGATAATAGCCAAACTTTCCCTATCATTGTATTATAACACTAGGGTAGTGTGTATGGAGCTAGTATACAGTATTATAACACTAGGGTAGTGTGTATGGAGCTAGTATACAGTATTATAACACTAGGGTAGTGTGTATGGAGCTAGTATACAGTATTATAACACTAGGGTAGTGTGTATGGAGCTAGTATACAGTATTATAACACTAGGGTAGTGTGTATGGAGCTAGTATACAGTATTATAACACTAGGGTAGTGTGAATAGAGCTAGTATACAGTATTATAACACTAGGGTAGTGTTTATGGAGCTAGTATACAGTATTATAACACTAGGGTAGTGTGTATGGAGCTAGTATACAGTATTATAACACTAGGGTAGTGTGTATGGAGCTAGTATACAGTATTATAACACTAGGGTAGTGTGTATGGAGCTAGTGTACAGTATTATAACACTAGGGTAGCGTGTATGGAGCTAGTATAATATTCACTTACCTGTTCATTTAACCAGACTGTATATTAAGTAAACTATTATTACCCTCACTTATATCATACACACTTTTAGCTATTTAAGTATTTCTCTGCCATCGACCTGTATAGTATAGTTAACCATGCAAATACTCCTTATTTATCTATATCAACTTGCAATATTTTTATCATTTCATTTTTCACCTAACACTCTGTAACAATGTATAGTGTACATATTCAGCCATCCACCCATTCTATGCAATGGCTTTTTATAGCTTTTTGCACTGCAGACTTCTTGTATTTGTATACTTTTTCATACTGCCACCCTATGTATCATGTATCCTGTATCTGTCTTTTGTGTATTTTCGTTCAGGCATTTTGCACCTGCCCTGTGTTTTTTCGATGCTGCTTGAAGTTAGTCAGAAATAGCTAGCTAAAATCTGCTGGCCTCCCCTCACTCTTAGCTAACTAGCTAACGTTATACGGCATCTAAAGTCCATCAGGCGATATCAAAATTCTGACATTTTGGTTTTCCTACTAATCATTGGCCTCCTTTTGAATGGCATTGTATTTTCAAGCCACTGTAACGCACTTTAGATGAAATCTTTATCATCGCTCATTGACGGGCATCAGTCCAAAACGAACCTTGAAAACAATATTGTGACGGAACATGCAACACATGAATAGGAGTAATAAAATACAAAATATGGACCGCATATATCCTACATAACAATATACTTCAGTGGGATAAATTAAATACGATGGCATGATTTAAAAAGTACACATACATTTTTGGAATATTGTATTAGTCAAATATTGCATGGCCCATGCCTGCAGAGCATTGTACTGTGGTGGTTGTCGGTGCAGGCGATGTGGAGTAATGAATGTCTGACGACTTGCGGACGGGCTCACACTGTATCGCACTGTATCATTGTGTTCTTAATAAAGGGGTAGGGCGCAGTTTGAACATAAGGAAAGTTATGGAAAATCTCTCTCACCCAAGGACGCAGCACCAGATGTGCTAAGACTTATGGGGGCAATCATAGGTGACCGAAGCTCTGGTGTGGGCCTTATTAAATTAGGCTGCATTCAAGCACCTTCAACTTATTAAGCTGTCAATAGTTGCAATGATTAAAACCAAAGAAAGGTCAGTGTCAGACCTTCAGCATTGTGCGACCCTAATATTTGCTTTTAGGCTCCCAGACCTAATGAAGATTTAGCTGGGATTGAATGAAATTGGTATTTTGAGACAGGCCTTTCCCCCTCTAGTTATTTAATACCGGGAGGCTCCTTGTAAAATTCTCCAATACATTCTATTTAAATCTTTCTCCTGAAATATTTCTTTCTCCCTTTCTCCTTCTCTCTTCTTATATTTCATCCACGCAGATTTTTTTAAAATTAATTTAATCTGAGGAAGAGTAAAAGGAGGAGAGAGGGAATCTCACTCATTGGCAGGGAGTGTAATGCTTGTCTCCATTCAGCTGGTTTTGCATATCATCATGGAGATCAAAGGGAGCAGGTTCATGGGAATGGGCTAGGAGGATACTTATGGGGAGAGGAGGTATGGGGGAACAGTGGGCCGGGGCGCGGTGGCCTCCTAATATGCTCTCATTCTGCTGACAGCTGGATTCCACCGCCTGCCTACCGAGATTAAAAAAAGCTACGAAAAAAATAAAATAATCTGGACTTGAATTTATTGAGAGCTGTCAGCGGCATCCCACAAACTCTCGAAGGGCTATGCTCGCCGGCTCTCCCAGATTTATTCTCCTGTCACATTGTGAGGGGCGCTGGATTGGACGGCTGAGGAGAGAGTCCGGCGGGCAGGGTTCAGGGAATCAGAATCAATCATGGCAGAGCGAGGAGTAACGTCAACAGAGACACCACTACTCACACTATTTTCAATTTCGGTCCACGGCTTCGAGAGATGTGGCGTGTCACCTGCGTGTCACCGTTCTCTCCTCCCTGTCTGGATGTCTCTTTCTACCTGGATCCAACATTGTGACACCTGCTCACAGGACAGGTGGAGAGGAGAGAGATGTGACCATGCCTCCGGCCCTGGCATTACTTTAGAGCCTAGCTACTGACATGCCTGTGACACTCCATGAAGTCAGTGTCATTAGTGCTAGACAGCAATGAGGCATGACATTTTTGAGAGTTGGACAAAAAATAAGAGAAGGGGGAGGGGCATCTGTCTGAGTTCAAAACATGCCCTTGACTTCATAGAGTTGGTTCTCTATATTCAGTCAGTACAGCTCAGGACAATCCAAAAGCTGCAAATTGTAAATGACAGATATGCTAAACCTGAGGTCATTCAGAGTTCTGACCGAAAGTTTGTTTGGGTCCGTCTGTGGTTGTCAACCCTACCTTCCAAACCTGGCATAGTTAGTCAGTCAAACATGTTTCAATGTGCACATTATTGATATTGACATGTTATTGTAAGGACTAAGATGTGTGATTGCACTTGAGTAATACTACACCTGTATAAACATAGCTAGCATGTTCTAACAATGAACCTGTCACCCTCTCCTGGTTCCATACCTAACACCCTCTCCTGGTTCCATACCTCACACCCTCTCCTGGTTCCATACCTCACACCCTCTCCTGGTTCCATACCTAACACCCTCTCCTGGTTCCATACCTCACACCCTCTCCTGGTTCCATACTTCACACCCTCTCCTGGTTCCATACCTCACAAGCTCTCCTGGTTCCATACCTAACACCCTCTCCTGGTTCCATACCTAACACCCTCTCCTGGTTCCATACCTAACACCCTCTCCTGGTTCCATACCTAACACCCTCTCCTGGTTCCATACCTCACACCCTCTCCTGGTTCCATACATCACACCCTCTCCTGGTTCCATACCTCACAAGCTCTCCTGGTTCCATACCTAACACCCTCTCCTGGTTCCATACCTAACACCCTCTCCTGGTTCCATACCTCACACCCTCTCCTGGTTGCATACCTCACACCCTCTCCTGGTTGCACACCTCACACCCTCTCCTGGTTCCATACCTCACACCCTCTCCTGGTTCCACACCTCACACCCTCTCCTGGTTGCACACCTCACACCCTCTCCTGGTTCCATACCTAACACCCTCTCCTGGTTCCAAAACCTCACACCCTCTCCTGGTTGCACACCTAACACCCTCTCCTGGTTCCATACCTAACACCCTCTCCTGGTTCCATACCTCACACCCTCTCCTGGTTCCATACCTAACACCCTCTCCTGGTTCCATACCTCACAAGCTCTCCTGGTTCCACACCTCACAACCTCTCCTGGTTCCACACATCACAACCTCTCCTGTTGTATTGTTGACTGTTGTGTGGTTCACTGTTGTATTGTTCACTGTTGTATGGTTCACTGTTGAATGGTTCACTGTTGCATTCTTCACTGTTGTTGTAAATCTCAACTACGTCATTTCAGGAACCACAAAGGTTGAACAGCATAAAGGTGCCCCAAGAGCACACAGTTCTAGGATCAGGTTTCCTACCAATGTCTTAGCCATGGCCATAAATACCTTAACGACAGAGCTGGCTCTGGATCAGGTCCTGGGACACACTGGGATCTATTCCCATCATAACTCGTGACACAGTCTGTTTTTAATGTGCCCCCTGTCCATCCTAGCGGTTTAGTCCCATGAATATCACTCGACATATGTCCTCTGTAGCACAGACACCAGGGCATGACTGTCTCTTTCTGGGAGGGACTGGCTGCATTACAGTTGGCTGCATTAAAGTTGTCTGCATTACAGAATCTCCCTGACTGGATTCCATGCCCTAAATAGAGCTGTTTTACCTGCAGGCCTCCTTTCCTCTCCCATCATCCCCCACTCTGATCCCATTAGAATTTTTTATTTATTTTACCTTTATTTAACTAGGCAAGTCAGTGAAGAACAAATTTGTATTTACAATGACGGCCGAAACTGGCCAAACTCAGACGTCGCTGGGCCAATTGTGCGTTGCCCTATGGGACACCCAATCACGGCTGGTTGTGATACAGTCTGGATTCAAACCAGGTTGTCTGTAGTGAAGCGTCTAGCACTGAGATGCGGAGTCTTAGACCACAGCGCCACTTGGGAGCCCAAACATAGAGTGGAGATGAACAGGGGAAATAGACAAGCAAAGAATCTCCATTTCAGAAACGAGAACTAAAGGTGAAATCACAGTACAAAAAGCTAACACCCACATCAAATCCGGGCTATTCATACTGGGCAGGTAAACATAAGAACCAGAGGTCAGGACAGTGAGAGGAGCCTCCTCTTAGAGACAGATTATCTAGTTTGCTCTTGCTTAGAGCACTAATGCTGATTGCGCTGAGATTGTACTCATTCAAGTGTTGGTTCGAAAACCTGAGATGTGTCCTTGAGCAAGGCACTTAACCCTAATTTGCTCCAGGGGCTGACACTGTAGGTAGGCCGTCCATGTAAATAAGAATTTGTTCTTAACAGACTTGCCTAGTTAAATTAAATAAAAGCAGGAGCAATAAGTGAATACCAATGCACGACATTAGCTATTCGCTAACGATACTCCTGGCTAGCATTGTATTCCCTTGAAAAATATTATCTGTCTACCTTGTGATCAGTTACACGGTCATTATTAAAAATTATTATTATTTATTTTTTCCTGATAGGATACTCTCGACTGCAGTTGAAAGCTCCAGTTACCTGAAACAAATTGCCTTAAGTAATCAGAACCTCTGCTAGTTGGGAAGCGTAAGAGAGAGACACATCACTTCAAACTTTAAAGCACAATACTCTTGTGTTTTGGGCTTTTTAAATGATCCACTTGGAAAAAAAGAACAAAAATAACTTAGTCTGTAGTCTGTGTGCTGTCAGCGGTTTGTGCTTTGGGGCAAAACAATGCGTTCCACCACATTTTCCCCCAGTATAAAAGCTCCTTGACACAGCGGTACTGAGATGGAGTTTCACAGCACGTTTGAGGGAATGTAATCTTTAAAGACGTTACCGACATGGTTATCATTACAGTAGAATAACCGATTCTCATTTAACGAAATAAGCATTGTGGGGGTGTTCAATGCCTAGCCTGCTGTGACATACCAAGTATTTATGTCAACTTAATTCACTGCTTGAATAGCCTACATTGTCATGTACAAGATCAATGGGAGAAAACAACAAGCATGCTATGAACTAGGAGGAGATGTATGATAGAGAGAGAAATACAAATTGAAAGCAATAAGAGGAGCGTTTTGGTACGAGCGGCCTTCAAAACAGGCCTTCAATGGGATTAATCCCTTTTGAAACCTAAGGCAAAAAAATCACTCAACTAGACTCACAAACAGACCACCCTCTTACCAACACAGTAATGTAGAATATTGTCTCTGTTTTCTCGCTCTCAGTCCTATTTTCCCTCTCTGCCTATTTGAGGGCTCATCAAAGGCTATAAAGTCCATACAGGTTGGACTGGGTTGCATAGGAAACCCCGCTGGGATAAGAAGGCCCAGGGCTCCTGATGAAACTCCTAGCCACTTACAAAGACCCAAAGCAGAAGGAGACATGTTCATCAGAGAGGACTGCAGTACTGTACCACCATCTTAGTTCCAACATCAACTGGTGAGCAGCATAGAGCCCAGTCAGAACCCAGCAAAAACCAAGTCAGAACCAAATCAGAACCCAGTCAAAACCAAGTCAGAACAAACCATAGAAGCTCAGCAGAATCTGGGCATTTTGGTTCCATTGATCATTTCAGGTTTGAAGAACAACTTTATTTAACCATTGAGAACGCATTTTCTTTTATAATAACAACCAATCACTTACTGTTATAAGGAGGAGAGAGGTACTGTAGTATGCCTGCTTAGGAATTTCACTTCATGGAATCATCTCAGGTTTTACACAATTAAATATCAAAACCTTGAAAATATATACAAAATCAATGTGGATTTTTGTTCACAAGTTCTAAGGTTATTTCATAATCTTTACGGACAATGAAGAAGGGCAAAGAAGACAGAACATATTCCTTGAAAACCATCAGTTGAAGAAAAATATATAAATAAATAAACCACACCAGCAGAGTTTATTGCGAGTTCAGTCGAGGAAGGCCAGCAGTCAGACAGGACAAGAAAAAATAAAATACAATTTCTCCCTCCCTCTCTTGTCTGAAACACCTTGTTTATAGGTTTTGCTAAAATGATTAGCTGCAGGCAATCAACCCCTGGCCAAATCAGCTTTGAACTGGTCAGGGCTGAGTTATCACATGACTGCCAGCGCCTGGCCAGCCTGCGCTTTGTGTTGGCAGGTGAGCCCTGCATTACTTTTTGCATAATTCCCCAGATGGGTGCGATGAGTTCACAGCAGCTTTAGCAGGAACCAAATTGTGGGGATTGCTGACACATAATCGTTTTAGAGGGGTGAGAGAGAGGGGCTTGACACGAATTCTGCAGTTCCTTGCTCACACACACACACACACACACACACACACACACACACACACACACACACACACACACACACACACACACACACACACACATACGCGTTTTTGTGAAAAACTGGTACGTATGAAAAATACGTCACATATGGGGACATGCCTTTCTAAAGCTGCTAGAGCCAAGCTGAAAACAGTTTTAGGTTGCCAATGGCCTTGTTATGACAGTCATCTGTTGAGATTTTCATTTAAAGCACTTTTTTGCACAACCTGATTTTTTACCTACATATGAGGACAAATATTATTTTCATCACTTTTCAGGACATAAACACACATACACTGATGTCTAAATCATACCTACATATTGGGACTATGGTGAATACTAAGGTCTGAGCTACACACACATACACTGATGTCTAAATCATACCTACATATTGGGACTATGGTGAATACTAAGGTCTGAGCTACACACACATACACTGATGTCTAAATCATACCTACATATTGGGACTATGGTGAATACTAAGTCCTGAGATACACACACATACACTGATGTCTAAATCATACCTACATATTGGGACTATGGTGAATACTAAGGTCTGAGCTACACACACATACACTGATGTCTAAATCATACCTACATATTGGGACTATGGTGAATACTAAGGTCTGAGCTACACACACATACACTGATGTCTAAATCATACCTACATATTGGGACTATGGTGAATACTAAGGTCTGAGCTACACACACATACACTGATGTCTAAATCATACCTACATATTGGGACTATGGTGAATACTAAGTCCTGAGATACACACACATACACTGATGTCTAAATCATACCTACATATTGGGACTATGGTGAATACTAAGTCCTGAGATACACACACATACACTGATGTCTAAATCATACCTACATATTGGGACTATGGTGAATACTAAGGTCTGAGCTACACACACATACACTGATGTCTAAATCATACCTACATATTGGGACTATGGTGAATACTAAGGTCTGAGCTACACACACATACACTGATGTCTAAATCATACCTACATATTGGGACTATGGTGAATACTAAGTCCTGAGATACACACACATACACTGATGTCTAAATCATACCTACATATTGGGACTATGGTGAATACTAAGTCCTGAGATACACACACATACACTGATGTCTAAATCATACCTACATATTGGGACTATGGTGAACGCTAAGTTCTGAGCTACACATACATACACTAGCCGCGTTTCCACTGTCGGGCCAGTGCGAGCCAGGGCTTTAAACGGGCCGTGCCGGGCCAGTAGCACCGGGCCTGCGTTTCCACTGTCGGGCAAGAAGCTCCACAGCGCTTCACTAAAACACGCCCGTAACACGCCTCTCTGGAACAACGTCACACTAACCCATCATTTCACCAACAAATGGAAGTTTTATCAGAAAACTAATCAGAAAGAAATCACTGGAAACAGCGTGATGATCGCAAAACAAACATGATAAAAGCGACCGTTGGCATTTTTGTTGTTTACTTGAAGATTTAAAACCCAAGCATCGATGTTTTACCACAGGTTTACAATAAAAAGTGATACATTGATCATAATGAATTAATTTATGTCAAAATTGCACATTAGGCACACAGAAATAAATTACGTTAGGTCTATTTCACAAAAGAAAGAGGACACACTTAGCTACTTCTTCAGTCGCGTCTGTTTCTGATTATTTGGTAGGGGCGGCAGTGGCTCATGTAGTTTGTCTACAAACCGGAAGGTTGGTGGTTCTATCCCCGGTTCCACCTGACCAAGTGTCGAGGTGTCCATGAGCAAGACACCTAACCCCAGCTGCTCCTGACGAGCTGGATGGCGCCTTACATGGCTGACACCGCCGTCGGTGTATGAATGAGTGAATGAATGGGTGAATGTGAGGCAATATGTAAAGCGCTTTGGTGGCCATGGGTCTGTTAAAGAGCTATATAAATGCAGTCCATTTACCATAGTTACAGGACATATTTAGAAAGAATGATAATTTCTACAAATGCCACCAAAAATACAACCTGAGGAGCTTTAGCACTCTCTTCTCTTTTTTCAGAGAAACAGGAAGCTCCCGAAAGAAAAGTTGCTTATATTTTATGATAATCCGGTATGAGACGAGACGTAGGCTACTGACAGATAAAATAAAAACATGATTGTGATAGCCTTTATGATTGGTCTGATTTCTTCAAGCGTTCACTATGTTTTTTTACTATGCGTATCTTCAAGCGTTTACTATGTTTACTATGGTAATAGTTAGCACGCAGTCTTTTGCATCGCGTATATAAATATTTCTACATTATACGGTGATCAGAATCCACATCGGATCACAAACAGAAGGCATTCAAACATGAAAGTGAGTTAAATTATTTTAAAAGTCTTTAATGCTGACAGAATCATCCGGCACTCACATCTCCCGACTCAAGTAAACTCCGCCTGTTCGTAACCACTCCTCTAGCCCGAGCTGGCCCAAGGTATTCGACGGGCCAGAAATCCTGGCCGTTGGCCCCGATCAAGCCCCGGAAGTGACAGTGGAAACGCGACTGGCCCTGGCACGCACTAGCACGGCCCGGGACCGACAGTGGAAACGCGGCTACTGATGTCTAAATCATACCTACATATTGGCCACATAGTGACCAGTGAGTGAGTTAAGAACAAGATAATCACACTGATAAAAAAATTGTTTTGCAGTAATAGTGCTTCTCCAGACACTCACTAAAACGAGTTATTTATCATAGAAGCAAAGGGCAACCTATTACATAAAGTTTAGATCCACTACTGAATTCACAAGATCGGTTTTATTGCTGTAGCACCAAATATTATAAAACAGCATCTCAATTGCAGAAACAAACATCACAACGTGATGACGTAATGCGTGGCGCATCTCAGAGATAGTACAAGACTGGCATTTGTGGTTAAAGTATATAATTTTTATTTATAGAAAATGACCGATCGTTTCGCTGGATAAGACCCTTATTTCTCGGCTGGGATCGTGTAGAGACTTTGAAGCTGCACTGAGACTTACATTTGAACCTTTGCCATTGAAGTCCATTATATGGAGAAAAATCCTGGAATGTTTTCCTCAAAAACCTTAATTTCTTTTCGACTGAAGAAAGAAAGACATGGATATCTTGGATGACATGGGAGGAGTAAATTATCAGGACATTTTTATTTAAAATGGAACTACTCAAATCAGTTTAACAAAAAATATGTAGAAAAATCTGTCCTACAGACTCTTGTCTTTTCAAAGCTGTAATTCTGTTATTAATATAAAACTTAACAGCAGACCAGTGTTTTTCAGTGCCTGAGGTTCGGCCAACAGGCACTCGACAGCTGCGTATGAAATGCATCATATGCTTTTCAACCTCTTCTTCCAACCACTTCCTTTTGACACTGACTTTTGTGCCTAAAAAAAGAAAGAAAAAAACATTAAATTAAATGTAATTCCTAAAATACAAGGCAAATCAGTCAAAGCCAGAGAGAACATTAACACCCATAAAATATTGTTAAATACCAATGCTATATAGTACTTCTCTGAGTGCCATGGCTCAAAAGGGCTCAAGATACTGTGTATCCATAAATGTAATGCATCTACAGCAAGCAAGTTGAGCAACAACTCCCTTTCCACCAAATTACTGAAGTCTGAATCATATATATTGGCCCGATGTTGAAAAGTGAGTCCTGAGCTACAAACACACACTGATGTCTAAATCATACCTACATATTGGGACTATGGTGAATACAAAGTCCTGAGCTACACACTGGCTCGGCAGGACTGACGTAAAGAAGCTCAGGCTCGGCAGGACTGACGTAAAGAAGCTCAGGCTCGGCAGGACTGACGTAAAGAAGCTCAGGCTCGGCAGGACTGACGTGAAGAAGCTCAGGCTCGGCAGGACTGACGTAAAGAAGCTCAGGCTCGGCAGGACTGACGTGAAGAAGCTCAGGCTCGGCAGGGCTGACGTGAAGAAGCTCTGGCTGAGAGGATACCGTGTGCTTGCGGGGCTCCTCATCCTCAAAGCCCACAGTAAATGACGAGCCGCTCCACAACAGGGCAAAGTCAATATATTGCACCAGGGTGCATTGATGGGTATTGGCAGGCATGTGGTGGTAAAGAGGCTCATTAAGTCCATGGCGAAACATGTCTTTCAAGACCTCATCGTTGAAATCAACCTCATTTCAAAGTCCACAAAACCCCTCCACATAATCCTCCACTGGACGGTTACCTTGGCTGAGGCGGAAAAGACAGATTGCTGGGTCCATGTTTGGTCTAGGATTCTGTAACGAATGCTACTGGAGGCAAGCTGGTTGAGAACCCAAATGCAACTTTAATTCCCAAACATAAAACAAAGGCATGGAACTCAAAACAAGAACCTGGAACATCAAGACATTCAATCCTAGACCAAGACACAGGGCAAACACGAGGGCTTAAATACACAAGCCTAACGACAAGACAAGGGACACCTGTGAACAATTAAACAATCAACCAATGACCACATGACACAACAGACAAGGGAACACAAGGCAGGATCACATGACTAAAACGGGATCACATGACAGACCAGAACAAGGAACAAGAAACAAAACCCAAACCGTGACAGCTGGTGACGTCATCGTCTATAATTGGACTAATATTTTAAAAACCAAAGCAGAACAAACTAAACTTTTTCCCGCACAAACAAAGCACAAACAAACAAGACTATTTTGGGTGAATGTGGAGCAGGTCGGGGGGCGTACAGGTGTGAATGACGTCATCAACTGTAATTAAATGTCTAATATCCTAAAAAACGAAGCAGCACTAACAAAACTTTAACCGGCACAAACTATTTTTTTTGGAGCATGTGGGGGGCAGGGTGATCTCAAAATGACCTATAAATATTCCTTTAATATCTAAAATATACGAAGCAGCACAAAAAAAAAAAAAAAAAAAAAAAGTACAGCACAAACGTAATAAAAAAAAGATTGCAATGGGCGGCGGGGCCAACTTGATCATTTAATGAAAATGCAATCGCAAGTGTCTTAACTGTGAGAGTAAATGCAATTGAGAAAAATAACATTTAAATGATCATTTTGCTACAGTTTTTGCTTGAACATGTTAAACATATAATCATTTCTGTAACTTTTTAATTTACATTTTGCAACTTATAAAGCGTTAAAATATGTATTCAATTTACATATTAAAACTAGTGTATGAAATGGCAAATGTAAATTATATAATTGAATTTTCATTTTGCACCAAACGCTACACAAATGTAATGGAAACTTTAAATTTAAATACAGAAATGCATTGTAATTTTACATATTGCATTGTCATTTTGCATATTACATTTCAAATTGAATATTGCTACCCATATGCTTCCATAGAAAATAAATAATATTTTCCATGTGGTAAATATATATAAACAATTCATTGATTGAATTTACAGAAAAGGTACTATATCGTGATATATATTGTTATCGGGATATGAGATTTTGGTCGTATCGCCCAGCCCTAGTTGGAAGGGGATCAAATACTTATTTTACTCGATTAAATGTGTGAAAGCATACAAAAAACATTCCATTTGATTCCACACCAATCATCCATAATTAAGACAAACACACTATATTAATTTCATACTGGAGAGACATCAGGACATTCACACACACACACCACACGTTTCACACCACATCAATGTCAGTACATTGGACAGGCTCTCAGTACACACTCATGGAATCCTCAAACAACGTCACAGTTTAAAAATGAGGACATTCTTATAATGTTAAAAATAAGTCTATCGAACAATACTAAAATAGATTCAATTTGAATTCTACTGAGGGTCTAAATGGATCAATATGCCCTATGCGCCTTATCAGAAGATCAAAAGCTTGACTTAAACCAAAAATGTCTACCTGTTCAGTTGGCTTGGGACTCCTGTTCATTTTGGTAGGAAGGCATGAACCCTCTTCTGATGGTGTGTTCTCCTCACAGCGAGGGACTGCTCTGTTCACCTGTAAAGAGAGAACAGCATCCACTGTGAAAAAACACACTATATTCATTTCATACTGGAGAGACATCAGGACATTCACACACACACACGACACGTTTCACACCACATCAATGTCAGTACACTGGACAGGCTCTCAGTACACACTCATGGAATCCTCAAACAACGTCACAGTTTAAAAATGAGGACACACTCATGGAATGTGAATATTATATGATTTAGTAATAAAAAAACTAGACATGTTTGTAAAGAGAGGACAGAATTCACTTAGTAAACTACAATGTATGAATATTCAAAAGACCCATAACATTAATGCACTTCCATAAAGTACAAGTCAAAACAGTGTAAAGGTCATGTAGGGATGATTGGCTGTACTGTGTTGAGTTCAGTGATTGGTGTTGATATGGGCAACAAATGGTTGTCTCAATTTGGTTAGTGCTTTTACCATCTGTCCATGTGACAAGGGTTTAGTGCAAGAGATCTAACCTGAGAATGGTTCTCCGTCGTGTCAGAAGCTGTGGATGAATGGTCACTGTTGCGGTCGGTGCATTGGTCACTATTTGAAGGCCTGGGTTCAGACAAATGACTCCCAATCTGATTAAATAAGAACATACACATTAGATCGGGGCAGAAACAACCAGTTACAAAGATAATCAACAGCAAATGGATTTGTAACTCTTTACAGTCTTCGTTGTTACATGTGTGAAAGCATACAAAAAACATTCCATTTGATTCCACACCAATCATCCATAATTAAGACAAACACACTATATTAATTTCATACTGGAGAGACATCAGGACATTCACACACACACACCACACGTTTCACACCACATCAATGTCAGTACATTGGACAGGCTCTCAGTACACACTCTTGGAATCCTCAAACAACGTCACAGTTTAAAAATGAGGACATTCTTATAATGTTAAAAATAAGTCTATCGAACAATACTAAAATAGATTCAATTTGAATTCTACTGAGGGTCTAAATGGATCAATATGCCCTATGCGCCTTATCAGAAGATCAAAAGCTTGACTTAAACCAAAAATGTCTACCTGTTCAGTTGGCTTGGGACTCCTGTTCATTTTGGTAGGAAGGCATGAACCCTCTTCTGATGGTGTGTTCGCCTCACAGCGAGGGACTGCTCTGTTCACCTGTAAAGAGAGAACAGCATCCACTGTGAAAAAACACACTATATTCATTTCATACTGGAGAGACATCAGGACATTCACACACACACACGACACGTTTCACACCACATCAATGTCAGTACACTGGACAGGCTCTCAGTACACACTCATGGAATCCTCAAACAACGTCACAGTTTAAAAATGAGGACACACTCATGGAATGTGAATATTATATGATTTAGTAATAAAAAAACTAGACATGTTTGTAAAGAGAGGACAGAATTCACTTAGTAAACTACAATGTATGAATATTCAAAAGACCCATAACATTAATGCACTTCCATAAAGTACAAGTCAAAACAGTGTAAAGGTCATGTAGGGATGATTGGCTGTACTGTGTTGAGTTCAGTGATTGGTGTTGATATGGGCAACAAATGGTTGTCTCAATTTGGTTAGTGCTTTTACCATCTGTCCATGTGACAAGGGTTTAGTGCAAGAGATCTAACCTGAGAATGGTTCTCCGTCGTGTCAGAAGCTGTGGATGAATGGTCACTGTTGCGGTCGGTGCATTGGTCACTATTTGAAGGCCTGGGTTCAGACAAATGACTCCCAATCTGATTAAATAAGAACATACACATTAGATCGGGGCAGAAACAACCAGTTACAAAGATAATCAACAGCAAATGGATTTGTAACTCTCTTTACAGTCTTCGTTGTTACATGTGTGAAAGCATACAAAAAACATTCCATTTGATTCCACACCAATCATCCATAATTAAGACAAACACACTATATTAATTTCATACTGGAGAGACATCAGGACATTCACACACACACACCACACGTTTCACACCACATCAATGTCAGTACATTGGACAGGCTCTCAGTACACACTCTTGGAATCCTCAAACAACGTCACAGTTTAAAAATGAGGACATTCTTATAATGTTAAAAATAAGTCTATCGAACAATACTAAAATAGATTCAATTTGAATTCTACTGAGGGTCTAAATGGATCAATATGCCCTATGCGCCTTATCAGAAGATCAAAAGCTTGACTTAAACCAAAAATGTCTACCTGTTCAGTTGGCTTGGGACTCCTGTTCATTTTGGTAGGAAGGCATGAACCCTCTTCTGATGGTGTGTTCTCCTCACAGCGAGGGACTGCTCTGTTCACCTGTAAAGAGAGAACAGCATCCACTGTGAAAAAACACACTATATTCATTTCATACTGGAGAGACATCAGGACATTCACACACACACACGACACGTTTCACACCACATCAATGTCAGTACACTGGACAGGCTCTCAGTACACACTCATGGAATCCTCAAACAACGTCACAGTTTAAAAATGAGGACACACTCATGGAATGTGAATATTATATGATTTAGTAATAAAAAAACTAGACATGTTTGTAAAGAGAGGACAGAATTCACTTAGTAAACTACAATGTATGAATATTCAAAAGACCCATAACATTAATGCACTTCCATAAAGTACAAGTCAAAACAGTGTAAAGGTCATGTAGGGATGATTGGCTGTACTGTGTTGAGTTCAGTGATTGGTGTTGATATGGGCAACAAATGGTTGTCTCAATTTGGTTAGTGCTTTTACCATCTGTCCATGTGACAAGGGTTTAGTGCAAGAGATCTAACCTGAGAATGGTTCTCCGTCGTGTCAGAAGCTGTGGATGAATGGTCACTGTTGCGGTCGGTGCATTGGTCACTATTTGAAGGCCTGGGTTCAGACAAATGACTCCCAATCTGATTAAATAAGAACATACACATTAGATCGGGGCAGAAACAACCAGTTACAAAGATAATCAACAGCAAATGGATTTGTAACTCTTTACAGTCTTCGTTGTTACATGTGTGAAAGCATACAAAAAACATTCCATTTGATTCCACACCAATCATCCATAATTAAGACAAACACACTATATTAATTTCATACTGGAGAGACATCAGGACATTCACACACACACACCACACGTTTCACACCACATCAATGTCAGTACATTGGACAGGCTCTCAGTACACACTCTTGGAATCCTCAAACAACGTCACAGTTTAAAAATGAGGACATTCTTATAATGTTAAAAATAAGTCTATCGAACAATACTAAAATAGATTCAATTTGAATTCTACTGAGGGTCTAAATGGATCAATATGCCCTATGCGCCTTATCAGAAGATCAAAAGCTTGACTTAAACCAAAAATGTCTACCTGTTCAGTTGGCTTGGGACTCCTGTTCATTTTGGTAGGAAGGCATGAACCCTCTTCTGATGGTGTGTTCGCCTCACAGCGAGGGACTGCTCTGTTCACCTGTAAAGAGAGAACAGCATCCACTGTGAAAAAACACACTATATTCATTTCATACTGGAGAGACATCAGGACATTCACACACACACACGACACGTTTCACACCACATCAATGTCAGTACACTGGACAGGCTCTCAGTACACACTCATGGAATCCTCAAACAACGTCACAGTTTAAAAATGAGGACACACTCATGGAATGTGAATATTATATGATTTAGTAATAAAAAAACTAGACATGTTTGTAAAGAGAGGACAGAATTCACTTAGTAAACTACAATGTATGAATATTCAAAAGACCCATAACATTAATGCACTTCCATAAAGTACAAGTCAAAACAGTGTAAAGGTCATGTAGGGATGATTGGCTGTACTGTGTTGAGTTCAGTGATTGGTGTTGATATGGGCAACAAATGGTTGTCTCAATTTGGTTAGTGCTTTTACCATCTGTCCATGTGACAAGGGTTTAGTGCAAGAGATCTAACCTGAGAATGGTTCTCCGTCGTGTCAGAAGCTGTGGATGAATGGTCACTGTTGCGGTCGGTGCATTGGTCACTATTTGAAGGCCTGGGTTCAGACAAATGACTCCCAATCTGATTAAATAAGAACATACACATTAGATCGGGGCAGAAACAACCAGTTACAAAGATAATCAACAGCAAATGGATTTGTAACTCTCTTTACAGTCTTCGTTGTTACATGTGTGAAAGCATACAAAAAACATTCCATTTGATTCCACACCAATCATCCATAATTAAGACAAACACACTATATTAATTTCATACTGGAGAGACATCAGGACATTCACACACACACACCACACGTTTCACACCACATCAATGTCAGTACATTGGACAGGCTCTCAGTACACACTCTTGGAATCCTCAAACAACGTCACAGTTTAAAAATGAGGACATTCTTATAATGTTAAAAATAAGTCTATCGAACAATACTAAAATAGATTCAATTTGAATTCTACTGAGGGTCTAAATGGATCAATATGCCCTATGCGCCTTATCAGAAGATCAAAAGCTTGACTTAAACCAAAAATGTCTACCTGTTCAGTTGGCTTGGGACTCCTGTTCATTTTGGTAGGAAGGCATGAACCCTCTTCTGATGGTGTGTTCGCCTCACAGCGAGGGACTGCTCTGTTCACCTGTAAAGAGAGAACAGCATCCACTGTGAAAAAACACACTATATTCATTTCATACTGGAGAGACATCAGGACATTCACACACACACACGACACGTTTCACACCACATCAATGTCAGTACACTGGACAGGCTCTCAGTACACACTCATGGAATCCTCAAACAACGTCACAGTTTAAAAATGAGGACACACTCATGGAATGTGAATATTATATGATTTAGTAATAAAAAAACTAGACATGTTTGTAAAGAGAGGACAGAATTCACTTAGTAAACTACAATGTATGAATATTCAAAAGACCCATAACATTAATGCACTTCCATAAAGTACAAGTCAAAACAGTGTAAAGGTCATGTAGGGATGATTGGCTGTACTGTGTTGAGTTCAGTGATTGGTGTTGATATGGGCAACAAATGGTTGTCTCAATTTGGTTAGTGCTTTTACCATCTGTCCATGTGACAAGGGTTTAGTGCAAGAGATCTAACCTGAGAATGGTTCTCCGTCGTGTCAGAAGCTGTGGATGAATGGTCACTGTTGCGGTCGGTGCATTGGTCACTATTTGAAGGCCTGGGTTCAGACAAATGACTCCCAATCTGATTAAATAAGAACATACACATTAGATCGGGGCAGAAACAACCAGTTACAAAGATAATCAACAGCAAATGGATTTGTAACTCTCTTTACAGTCTTCGTTGTTACATGTGTGAAAGCATACAAAAAACATTCCATTTGATTCCACACCAATCATCCATAATTAAGACAAACACACTATATTAATTTCATACTGGAGAGACATCAGGACATTCACACACACACACCACACGTTTCACACCACATCAATGTCAGTACATTGGACAGGCTCTCAGTACACACTCTTGGAATCCTCAAACAACGTCACAGTTTAAAAATGAGGACATTCTTATAATGTTAAAAATAAGTCTATCGAACAATACTAAAATAGATTCAATTTGAATTCTACTGAGGGTCTAAATGGATCAATATGCCCTATGCGCCTTATCAGAAGATCAAAAGCTTGACTTAAACCAAAAATGTCTACCTGTTCAGTTGGCTTGGGACTCCTGTTCATTTTGGTAGGAAGGCATGAACCCTCTTCTGATGGTGTGTTCGCCTCACAGCGAGGGACTGCTCTGTTCACCTGTAAAGAGAGAACAGCATCCACTGTGAAAAAACACACTATATTCATTTCATACTGGAGAGACATCAGGACATTCACACACACACACGACACGTTTCACACCACATCAATGTCAGTACACTGGACAGGCTCTCAGTACACACTCATGGAATCCTCAAACAACGTCACAGTTTAAAAATGAGGACACACTCATGGAATGTGAATATTATATGATTTAGTAATAAAAAAACTAGACATGTTTGTAAAGAGAGGACAGAATTCACTTAGTAAACTACAATGTATGAATATTCAAAAGACCCATAACATTAATGCACTTCCATAAAGTACAAGTCAAAACAGTGTAAAGGTCATGTAGGGATGATTGGCTGTACTGTGTTGAGTTCAGTGATTGGTGTTGATATGGGCAACAAATGGTTGTCTCAATTTGGTTAGTGCTTTTACCATCTGTCCATGTGACAAGGGTTTAGTGCAAGAGATCTAACCTGAGAATGGTTCTCCGTCGTGTCAGAAGCTGTGGATGAATGGTCACTGTTGCGGTCGGTGCATTGGTCACTATTTGAAGGCCTGGGTTCAGACAAATGACTCCCAATCTGATTAAATAAGAACATACACATTAGATCGGGGCAGAAACAACCAGTTACAAAGATAATCAACAGCAAATGGATTTGTAACTCTTTACAGTCTTCGTTGTTACATGTGTGAAAGCATACAAAAAACATTCCATTTGATTCCACACCAATCATCCATAATTAAGACAAACACACTATATTAATTTCATACTGGAGAGACATCAGGACATTCACACACACACACCACACGTTTCACACCACATCAATGTCAGTACATTGGACAGGCTCTCAGTACACACTCTTGGAATCCTCAAACAACGTCACAGTTTAAAAATGAGGACATTCTTATAATGTTAAAAATAAGTCTATCGAACAATACTAAAATAGATTCAATTTGAATTCTACTGAGGGTCTAAATGGATCAATATGCCCTATGCGCCTTATCAGAAGATCAAAAGCTTGACTTAAACCAAAAATGTCTACCTGTTCAGTTGGCTTGGGACTCCTGTTCATTTTGGTAGGAAGGCATGAACCCTCTTCTGATGGTGTGTTCGCCTCACAGCGAGGGACTGCTCTGTTCACCTGTAAAGAGAGAACAGCATCCACTGTGAAAAAACACACTATATTCATTTCATACTGGAGAGACATCAGGACATTCACACACACACACGACACGTTTCACACCACATCAATGTCAGTACACTGGACAGGCTCTCAGTACACACTCATGGAATCCTCAAACAACGTCACAGTTTAAAAATGAGGACACACTCATGGAATGTGAATATTATATGATTTAGTAATAAAAAAACTAGACATGTTTGTAAAGAGAGGACAGAATTCACTTAGTAAACTACAATGTATGAATATTCAAAAGACCCATAACATTAATGCACTTCCATAAAGTACAAGTCAAAACAGTGTAAAGGTCATGTAGGGATGATTGGCTGTACTGTGTTGAGTTCAGTGATTGGTGTTGATATGGGCAACAAATGGTTGTCTCAATTTGGTTAGTGCTTTTACCATCTGTCCATGTGACAAGGGTTTAGTGCAAGAGATCTAACCTGAGAATGGTTCTCCGTCGTGTCAGAAGCTGTGGATGAATGGTCACTGTTGCGGTCGGTGCATTGGTCACTATTTGAAGGCCTGGGTTCAGACAAATGACTCCCAATCTGATTAAATAAGAACATACACATTAGATCGGGGCAGAAACAACCAGTTACAAAGATAATCAACAGCAAATGGATTTGTAACTCTCTTTACAGTCTTCGTTGTTACATGTGTGAAAGCATACAAAAAACATTCCATTTGATTCCACACCAATCATCCATAATTAAGACAAACACACTATATTAATTTCATACTGGAGAGACATCAGGACATTCACACACACACACCACACGTTTCACACCACATCAATGTCAGTACATTGGACAGGCTCTCAGTACACACTCTTGGAATCCTCAAACAACGTCACAGTTTAAAAATGAGGACATTCTTATAATGTTAAAAATAAGTCTATCGAACAATACTAAAATAGATTCAATTTGAATTCTACTGAGGGTCTAAATGGATCAATATGCCCTATGCGCCTTATCAGAAGATCAAAAGCTTGACTTAAACCAAAAATGTCTACCTGTTCAGTTGGCTTGGGACTCCTGTTCATTTTGGTAGGAAGGCATGAACCCTCTTCTGATGGTGTGTTCTCCTCACAGCGAGGGACTGCTCTGTTCACCTGTAAAGAGAGAACAGCATCCACTGTGAAAAAACACACTATATTCATTTCATACTGGAGAGACATCAGGACATTCACACACACACACGACACGTTTCACACCACATCAATGTCAGTACACTGGACAGGCTCTCAGTACACACTCATGGAATCCTCAAACAACGTCACAGTTTAAAAATGAGGACACACTCATGGAATGTGAATATTATATGATTTAGTAATAAAAAAACTAGACATGTTTGTAAAGAGAGGACAGAATTCACTTAGTAAACTACAATGTATGAATATTCAAAAGACCCATAACATTAATGCACTTCCATAAAGTACAAGTCAAAACAGTGTAAAGGTCATGTAGGGATGATTGGCTGTACTGTGTTGAGTTCAGTGATTGGTGTTGATATGGGCAACAAATGGTTGTCTCAATTTGGTTAGTGCTTTTACCATCTGTCCATGTGACAAGGGTTTAGTGCAAGAGATCTAACCTGAGAATGGTTCTCCGTCGTGTCAGAAGCTGTGGATGAATGGTCACAGTTGCGGTCGGTGCATTGGTCACTATTTGAAGGCCTGGGTTCAGACAAATGACTCCCAATCTGATTAAATAAGAACATACACATTAGATCGGGGCAGAAACAACCAGTTACAAAGATAATCAACAGCAAATGGATTTGTAACTCTCTTTACAGTCTTCGTTGTTACATGTGTGAAAGCATACAAAAAACATTCCATTTGATTCCACACCAATCATCCATAATTAAGACAAACACACTATATTAATTTCATACTGGAGAGACATCAGGACATTCACACACACACACCACACGTTTCACACCACATCAATGTCAGTACATTGGACAGGCTCTCAGTACACACTCATGGAATCCTCAAACAACGTCACAGTTTAAAAATGAGGACATTCTTATAATGTTAAAAATAAGTCTATCGAACAATACTAAAATAGATTCAATTTGAATTCTACTGAGGGTCTAAATGGATCAATATGCCCTATGCGCCTTATCAGAAGATCAAAAGCTTGACTTAAACCAAAAATGTCTACCTGTTCAGTTGGCTTGGGACTCCTGTTCATTTTGGTAGGAAGGCATGAACCCTCTTCTGATGGTGTGTTCGCCTCACAGCGAGGGACTGCTCTGTTCACCTGTAAAGAGAGAACAGCATCCACTGTGAAAAAACACACTATATTCATTTCATACTGGAGAGACATCTGGACATTCACACACACACACGACACGTTTCACACCACATCAATGTCAGTACACTGGACAGGCTCTCAGTACACACTCATGGAATCCTCAAACAACGTCACAGTTTAAAAATGAGGACACACTCATGGAATGTGAATATTATATGATTTAGTAATAAAAAAACTAGACATGTTTGTAAAGAGAGGACAGAATTCACTTAGTAAACTACAATGTATGAATATTCAAAAGACCCATAACATTAATGCACTTCCATAAAGTACAAGTCAAAACAGTGTAAAGGTCATGTAGGGATGATTGGCTGTACTGTGTTGAGTTCAGTGATTGGTGTTGATATGGGCAACAAATGGTTGTCTCAATTTGGTTAGTGCTTTTACCATCTGTCCATGTGACAAGGGTTTAGTGCAAGAGATCTAACCTGAGAATGGTTCTCCGTCGTGTCAGAAGCTGTGGATGAATGGTCACTGTTGCGGTCGGTGCATTGGTCACTATTTGAAGGCCTGGGTTCAGACAAATGACTCCCAATCTGATTAAATAAGAACATACACATTAGATCGGGGCAGAAACAACCAGTTACAAAGATAATCAACAGCAAATGGATTTGTAACTCTCTTTACAGTCTTCGTTGTTACATGTGTGAAAGCATACAAAAAACATTCCATTTGATTCCACACCAATCATCCATAATTAAGACAAACACACTATATTAATTTCATACTGGAGAGACATCAGGACATTCACACACACACACCACACGTTTCACACCACATCAATGTCAGTACATTGGACAGGCTCTCAGTACACACTCTTGGAATCCTCAAACAACGTCACAGTTTAAAAATGAGGACATTCTTATAATGTTAAAAATAAGTCTATCGAACAATACTAAAATAGATTCAATTTGAATTCTACTGAGGGTCTAAATGGATCAATATGCCCTATGCGCCTTATCAGAAGATCAAAAGCTTGACTTAAACCAAAAATGTCTACCTGTTCAGTTGGCTTGGGACTCCTGTTCATTTTGGTAGGAAGGCATGTACCCTCTTCTGATGGTGTGTTCTCCTCACTGCGAGGGGCTGCTCTGTTCACCTGTAAAGAGAGAACATGCTCGGAAAATTTGATGACTGTACTTTGCAATTCTGTGTCAAAACCGCATCATTATAATTGAATAGACAGTCCAGAGACCGTTTAAGTTGTTCTGTTCTGTTCATCAGGTAATACAACACAGAAAGTCAACTAACACATAACTCAACAATACCAACACAAACTAAATAGAGACCTAATTACCAGAGTACGCCATGGCCAGTTTGAATCTCCGTAGTTGTATGTTAATTCTTCTCCTGAAGCTATGTCTTTAATTGAAAACAAACACAGATGGGGTTTGCCTTCAATACCTATTTTTTTCATTTTACAGTTAGAAGTCTTGTATTTATCGTTCACTAGTCTCCCAAGTGAACCATCTTCTTTTGAGGCATCAATGCTAAAATGGGAAAGAGGAAAAAACATTAAATTTGTTTCCAATAAGTAAGTCAAAAATAGTCAGTCAAAATTGTTCCCAAAACCTACCTCCATTGTCTTCCATTCCAATCAAAGTCAAACAAGAAGGTATTTTCTGTTTCGTTGTATCTATTCTGTCTTATTTGGCTCTCCTCTTTGGAAAGTAACTCTCCACGGTATTCAAGAATGAAGCATCCTTTGTCAATGGACATGCTAGCAAACACACCTCTACCTAAGATAGAGATAGAGATGGCATGGTGTTGAATATTAGTGTCTCTGTAGAAAATAAGTGGTTCTTTATTCCATTGACCTGGCCTTTAAATGGCATGCACACATAAATTACAGGACATGCAAACTTCTTCCAACATCTGGTCAGTTTAAACATATGTGAGAAGCTGCTCATTCAGTTGCACAGCCCATAACAGCAACTGTTGCAACAATAACCAATCATCTTAAAGATTAACTGAACTGGAATTTGAGTAAAGGTGATATAACAGATATATTTTATTTATTCTCATTGGTACAATTAATAAAATGGCAGAATTTGTTTAAAGGGATAAAATGGTACATTGAAAATGTTGTTGTTGTTACACGGGCGCCGCCATGTTGGATTTCAACATTCGGCTACGTCACTGGCATGGTAAACTACTCCGTTCACTGGTGAGGGTTAAGTACAACAGACTGAAACCTTAAGCCATTCCGTCAATGTTCAACATTTCAGGCTATAGTACAGGGCAGACCGATAGACCAATGTCAGGCAGAGGACAGAGAAGTATGTTAACTGTTATCATGCTAGCAAGTCTACTAAGCAAAGGGCTGGATGTAACGTTGTCACATACACAAAACATGTTCACAAAACTGGTGAATCCTCTGTGCATCTATGGTCAACCTGGGGTAACTCCTACACGCAGCTAACTTTTTTCCCCCCCAACTTTATTTATTTTGGTTTTAACATTTTGCGTGCAGCTAACTTAACAAGCGATCCCATTGGATGAATTCGTCCAATCACATTTTCCATTTATCTGCCTCGATTTTCTAAAACGCACAGGACCTCAACCATGTTTTTGTATTTTCTCTAAATGCACAAGACATATATAAGCAGTTTCTATTTCCTAACACAGTTTTTGTGTTGCTTAAAAAAAGCTATATTGATATTTTTAATTAGAATTTTTAGTGTAATTTACTTTTAATTGTCATAAATAACACATTATCAACGTTGATTATTTTCAGTTCAGTTCATCTTTAAGAATACCAGTAACATACCTACTGAAATTAGACTATTCAATGTAATACTGCTTTAACACATGCATTTTGTGCTATTATCTTATGACTTTATTACTGTTTTATATCAAGAGGGGATGTAGTTTTAGAACGATTCCCTATCTGCTACAGTATCTTCCTGAATATGATGAAAGAAGCATTGAAATACTGTTACTAACCTTTTTGAGAGTTAATGAATCTCTCCTCAAAGCACGGTTTGTCTTTGCCAGACAGAATGTGTTTAGTGGCATCATCCACAGGACTAATTCGCTTCCGTTTGGACATGACATCAAGTTATGCATTTAAATTCTGGAATGGATAGTTAGAAAGCAAATAATCATAAGCTCAATCTTGATTGTATGACACAGCACATTGTTTATTGTGTCCAATCAGATTTACACCTGCTACCACAGATCATGCTTGCTAGTAACACATAAAACATGCATTTCTCAAATAAAAGAAAAAATTAGACGAATAAATACTCACACACAGAGCGGTCATCAGCAGGTGAAAAGTGCGTCATTTGAGACGTTTTCCTGACAATTAACGTTACAGAGTTTGGAAGAATAAATCCAAATGTAGTCGATTTCAAAGCAGCGATCTACTGTTCTGGAGCAAATAGAAACGTCACAGCGCAACATGGTGCAGACTACAGAAAAAGTAGAAGACGACGAGTAGGCTTAACTAGTTAGGTTAGCTATATTACAGTAGAGCTAAGCCAATGCTCACTAGGCCTGTCACGATAACTGCTTTTTGTTGTGCGATATATTGTCCCAGAAATAGGCTAATTGCGATAATAATAGTGGGCCTACACACTATTAAACGACAACAGCAATTTTATTATATAGATTATAGAAGTAAAGTGTCAAAAAAATTAATATCCTACAAGCAAGCAACAGATGTAGTAATTTGCTGGTCTGTATATCTAGGTAGCTATCAGTAATTTGTTTAATTGGTCAACGTTTTACAATTTGAAAAGATAATAAAACAAGCTAGTTAACTCACCTCTCTCTGACGATCTGGTTCCTCGTGCGTATCTCCTGGTCGCAGCTCGCGCCTAAATGTTTTCCCGGGTAAATACGTCACTAAACCTTTTCACAAGTAAAATACTTTCCCTTATAAAACATATTAAAGACGTTCCCATCAGGTTTTTTCAACCCATGCTCCATGTGAGAATAGAACCGCAAACTTCACTGAAATTTTTATTATTATTCACCAGTAGCATTACAAAATAAAAACATAAACTCTAAAACTGTGTAGGCTACCTTGTGCTTTAATATCTTAGTTTTCTCCAACTAATGAACTTTTAATGAACTCATTCATGATCCAAATCATAACATGATTCGGAAATACCTTATAATAATATTAATACATTTAATTCATGCATGATTGTATATATATAATACTAATTCTACAAGTGTGCATGGGCCAGTACCATAATTGAGGTTATTGAGAGGGATGGGCACGTTAATGGGTAGTTACTATCCCTTTACTTTGTGTGGTTTAATCTGCAAGTGGCTGAAACGCCTATTAAAGGAGTATTTCACTTTAAAATGAAAATTAGCCCATGATTTACTCTCCCTCAAGCCATCCTAGTTGTATGTGACTTTCTTCTTTTTAGACGAATACAATCAGAGTTATATTAATAAACACCCTGACGCTTCAAGCTTTATAATGGCAGTGAATTGCAACCAACAGATTGAAGCTCAAAAAAGTGCATCTATCCATCATAAAAGTGCATCTATCCATCATAAAAGAGCATCTATCCATCATAAAAGTGCATCCATCCATCATAAAAGTGCATCCATCCATCATAAAAGTGCATCCATCCATCATAAAAGAGCATCCATCCATCATAAAAGAGCATCCATCCATCATAAAGTGCATCCATCCATCATAAAAGTGCATCCATCCATCATAAAAGTGCATCCATTCATCATAAAAGTGCATCCATTCATCATAAAAGAGCATCCATCCATCATAAAAGAGCATCCATCCATCATAAAGTGCATCTATCCATCATAAAAGTTCATCTGCCCATCATAAAAGTGCATCTATCATAAAAGTACATCTGCCCATCATAAAAGTGCATCCATCCATCATAAAAGTGCATCTATCATAAAAGTGCATCCATCCATCATAAAAGTGCATCCGTCCATCATAAAAGTGCATCCATTCATCATAAAAGTGCATCCATCCATCATAAAAGTGCATCTATCCATCATAAAAGAGCATCTATCCATCATAAAAGTGCATCTATCCATCATAAAAGTGCATCTATCCATCATAAAAGAGCATCTGTAGGCCAACTACTTCCAGAAGAAGCTTGGATCCTTTGAGTGTATATGATGCTGAGAATGTTCTACCAGGCTACTGTTATGAGCTATGATCTATGCAGTTGTGTGCTCAGTCAGCAGCATGTAATGAGCTGAAGCCAACAGATCAGAAAGAAAGATGTGCTCTGACCTGGGGATCAAGACTATTGCCCTCCATGTATGTAAGTCAATAGAAGCGCCGGCTTCTATTGTGGTTCCACCTCAATTAATTGTTTTTGCTCGCAGTCCTGGAGGTCATGCTTCAAGTTTGTGTTACATTTAGCTAGTGGTACTGTATAGACTGGTTGTGTGGGCAAAAGTATAGGTTGAGAAGATAAGACTGAGGTAGGAGAACGCTATCTGCTTTCACAGTTTGTCAGTATTCTACCAAAGGGTCCCTGTATTTTGACTAGACTGGCTCATCAATAAACCCTGAAGCACATCTGCCCCCAAATAGATTCTGGAAGGGCCCAAATAAACTCAACCAAATTACACATGATGCATATCATTTAGTAGGCATCCACATAGTATGTAAGCCCAGCTAAGTGAAGCTTACTAGCCTTAGTGGTAGGTATGGAGAAACAAAACAAAAATGGTCCCATCCCTTTAAATAAGGATTTCTTGAATGAGGGTGTGAATGAGGCCTTTTTTTGGCTGAGGCTCTTTTCAAAGAATGGCTTTGAAAGTTTTTTAACATTAGCATCCATTCATCATAAAAGAATAAGAGAATAAGAGATATTCATAAGAGAATATCCAGACTGGAACAAGCTTATGGACTTGTCTATTTGCACAACATAAAACATGATTGCATTAAACATCAGATGTCAAAATAGTAATTAAACTAGTGGTCGACCAAAATACATTTTTTTAATGGCTGATATCTTAAAGAGCAGGGTGGCAGTCTATAGCTATATACATAGGTATGATTTAGACATCAGTGTATGTGTGTGTGTGTGTGTGTGTATCTCAGGACTTAGTATTCACCATAGTCACAATATGTAGGTATGATTTAGACATCAGTGTATGTGTGTGTATCTCAGGACTTTGTATTCACCATAGTCCTAATATGTAGGTATGATTTAGACACACACTGCAGCAGGGATTTTGGCCCACTCCTCCATACAGACCTTCTCCAGATCCTTCAGGTTTCGGGGCTGTCGCTGGGCAATACGGACTTTCAGCTCCCTCCAAAGATTTTCTATTGGGTTCAGGTCTGGAGACTGGCTAGGCCACTCCAGGACCTTGAGATGCTTCTTACAGAGCCACTCCTTAGTTGCCCTGGCTGTGTGTTTCGGGTCGTTGTCATGCTTCAATGCTCTTACTGAGGGAAGGAGGTTGTTGGCCAAGATCTTGCGATACATGGCCCCATCCATCTTCCCCTCAATACGGTGCAGTCGTCCTGTCCCCATTGCAGAAAAGCATCCCCAAAGAATGATGTTTCCACCTCCATGCTTCACGGTTGGGATGGTGTTCTTGGGGTTGTACTCATCTTTCTTCTTCCTCCAAACACGGCGAGTGGAGTTTAAACCAAAAAGCTCTATTTTTGCCTCATCAGACCACATGACCTTCTCCCATTCCTCCTCTGGATCATCCAGATGGTCATTGGCTAACTTCAGACGGGCCTGGACATGCGCTGGCTTGAGCAGGGGGACCTTGCGTGCGCTGCAGGATTTTAATCCATGACGGCGTAGTGTGTTATTAATGGTTTTCGGTTTTCTTTGAGACTGTGGTCCCAGCTCTCTTCAGGTCATTGACCAGGTCCTGCCGTGTAGTTCTGGGCTGATCCCTCACCTTCCTCATGATCATTGATGCCCCACAAGGTGAGATCTTGCATGGTCCCCCAGAACGAGGGAGATTGACCGTCATCTTGAACTTCTTCCATTTTCGAATAATTGCGCCAACAGTTGTTGCCTTTTCACCAAGCTGCTTGACTATTGTCCTATAGCCCATCCCAGCCTTGTGCAGCTCTACAATTTTATCCCTGATGTCCTTACACAGCTCTCTGGTCTTGGCCATTGTGGTGAGGTTGGAGTCTGTTTGATTGAGTGTGTGGACAGGTGTCTTTTATACAGGTAACGAGTTCAAACAGGTGCAGTTAATACAGGTAATGAGTGGAGAACAGGAGGGCTTCTTAAAGAAAAACTAACAGGTATGTGAGAGCCAGAATTCTTACTGGTTGGTAGATGATCAAATACTTATGTCATGCAATAAAATGCAAATTAATTATTAAAAAATCATACGATGTGATTTTCTGGATTTTTGTTTTAGATTCTGTCTCTCACAGTTGAAGTGTACCTATGATAAAAATTGCAGACCTCTACATGCTTTGTAAGTAGGAAAACCTGCAAAATCGGCAGTGTATCAAATACTTGTTCTCCCCACTGTATATATATATATATATAGCTATATCGGCCATTCAAATGTTGTATTTATATATACAATATATATAAATAATATTTAATGTGTGTGTGTGTATATATATATATATATATCGGCCATTCAAATGTGTAATTTATATGTATAATATATAAATAATATTTAATGTGTTTGTATATATATATATAGCTATATCAACCATTCAATTTTTTTATTATGTATATAACTTTAAACAGTATCATTTACAATTATCTACGTGATGTGTGGATGAATGCTGTTACAAGCTAGCTCACTAGCTCACGTTAGCAGACTCTTGCTAGCTAAAAGTAGCAGGCTCGTGTTAACTAATATACAAGCTGGCTAACATGCTAAATGCGTAGCTAACCACATCCACTGAACCAGTTATGTATCCATAGGGGTGATCGATCTTGAAGACGCCCACGATCTACTTTTCAAGCGAATCGTAGAGATATGTTCAAGATCGATCACCCCTATTGCTACATAACTGGTTCAGTGGATGTGGTTAGCTACGCATTTAGCATGTTAGCCAGATTGTATATTAGTTAACACGAGCCTGCTACTTTTAGCTAGCGAGCTAGCAAGTCTCCTAACGTGAGCTAGCTTGTAACAGCATTCATCCACACATCACGTTGTAGATAATTGTAAATGATACTGTTTAAAGTCCAATCTTTAGAACTGTTTACTGTGTTACTACTGGCCAACACACTATTTATTTATAGTCAACCACTGGCTAGATCGCTAGCCATTTCGATTTCCTAACTGTGAATCTTAAGTGAAACGTTAGAACATCTCTGATGTCACTTCCTGTGTGTGTAAAAGTTGAGCGCAGTACCTCACACGTCCCATAGTTGGCGTATCAGTGAGTGAGCAAAAATGTGATACACACTTACACAGATGGTTTCAAAAATTTGTGACAATTCTGGCCTAAGGAGATTTTTGCAGCAGGTATATATTTGAGGCTGTAGAACACTGTGGTATGCTCAGAAAAGTGAGGACATCAATTTTTGTCCTGACTTCTACACATGTCCTGACTTTGTTGGTGTGTATTCATACTTTTGTCCTAATATGTCACAAATACAAACGCACACACACACACACACACACACACATACATACATGCACGTTTGTGCACGCACACATGCACACAAACACACACCCATATGCACAAAGGCGAGGAAGACAGAACGAGGTCAAACTCAGAGGCAGTGAAGGCTGTAGTTTCTGACTGTTGCCTCGTCCCGGCTCATCACTTGAAACAGGCTGAAACAGCAGGAGAGGGATCCGGTGTACATCCCAATTAGGATGAGTGCTACACTGCATTGAGACCCGGACTCTGGGAGACTAGTCTGCCTATCAGGCGGAAGGAGGGCACTTTGTTCAGAATAGCACTTAATATATAAGTATAGGAACATACCCTACATTAGGCTTTAATGTGGAATAACAAGAAAGAAAGTAACATTTAAAAAATGTGGAAACATGAAAGCATAATGTGTAAAGGTATATAGATTTCCTCATTCGATCTGATCTGTGATTGTACTTTTTTTTATTTAACTAGGCAAGTCAGTTAAGAACAAATTCTTATTTACAATGACGGCCTACACCGGCCAAACACAAATTGTGCGCCACCCTATGGGACTCACAATCACTGCCAGTTGTGATACAGTCTGGATTTGAACCAGGTAGGCTGTAGTGACACCTCTAGCACTGAGATGGAGTGTCTTAGACCACTGCGCCACTTACAAGCTAATCAGCTTGTAATGCTCTGTGTCAACAGGAAGTAAGTGAATCTAGATTTGGCACATTGTCACAATGAATGACTGGTAGACTGGACATTATACATACTGACAGTTTGTTAGGCCTGGGGGAGGTGTAGAGATAAGGAAGTCCCTCACAGTGTTTAAACACCATTTACACATCGTACCCCCAGCATCAACCCTCCCCCCATACACACACAAACCTGACAATCACTGTGCCACTACCAATCTGCGCTGCATTGAGGTCACTGCAGAGTGACAGCTGTCACAGTGTCCCCATTACCTACATGCATGAGGGAATTAAAGACCAACAAACCTGTGTGTGTCCGTGTGTGTGTGTTTGGGGGAGTGCGAGAGGGGGTAGGAACTGTTCCTTCTTGTCTGAAGGGGTGGTGAGGGGGAAAGTGCTGCTTTTCCATTTCCTCTCATGTCTGTCTTGCTAGCATGGGCCTTGCTGTCAGACGACACTCCTATGGAGACCATAATACACCATTTATCTCAGTGTCACAAAAACACTAAAGGGAGGAAGTCTGTCAAATGAGGAAATGCTCTCAGAGTAACAAAATCACTGTAAGGCTGAGGTAACAGAGCAGCCAGCAGCTAGTTAACAGTCCACAGACTATTGAGCCCAAAGGGCAAATACGGTATATACTGCAACAATATAATCAATCAAAGCTCAAAAACATGTACGTAACAGTCATCTGCATCTCTGTACATTGTCTTTTGGCTTTTCTACAGAGTTAGCAAATCCCCACGGCGTTCACACTATGTAGCGCTACCAGTGCTTTCCCCAGGCTCCCTTCCCCTGATGTGTCATCGCCCTCCGGTTGTCTGAGAGGCCACTCTGCAGTTTACATGTGTTCCACTTCATTTAGCATGCAGTGCGGGCATGGTGCCACAGTGACTTTTAACCCCACTGAGATGGTGAACTGCACCCCCGACCCCCAGGGAGAGCAGGGCTCTAATGGTAATTTAAGTGTAAAATCTGGTCCCTGAGAAAAATGTCCTTGGATCTGCATAAGCCCCCTAGAGCCAGGCTTAGGCCCCTGTTGGCCTTCGAGCAAGGAGGCTAGTCTTCTCCCCTCCCAACTGCCCCCCTCCTCTCCAGCCCCCTTCCTTGGATCTGGGTCTGCTTTGGTTAGCGACACTGGGAGTCTGGGTAGGGGCGAGATTGGAGGGGGGGAGAGGGGAGTTGGGAGTTGGAGTGATGCTTCTTTGACTGCACTCTGCATGCTAAGAGGGGGCATGAGGGGAGAGCAATCAATATCGTCATGTCACACACACACATGCACACACACACATACGCACACACCCAGGACTGAAACAACATTGTTTCATACTGTATCTGTGAAATCATTAATACAAGCTCCTTGGCGGCAGATGGGAAAAGTGCGAAACATCAATTTGTCAGTCATCTGTGGCGCCACGTGTTACAGGGGAACTATTCTTCAAATCATAAGAGTATAAGCATATGTTGTTTTGTCTCATTGCTTGGTTTTATTTACTGTATTTTTTCAACTGATGCTATGTAACTCAAGGAGCAAAGCTTAGTTTCAACAGCTGCTTTATCGCAGCTAAGGGCAAAACAACTGTTGATTGGTACCTAAGAGGCAAACCTAATGAAATGCGACACTAACTGGTAGAGCAGTGCATATGTTCATACTAAAGGATTCTTTCTAAACATCTATACATATCTGGGGCGGCGGGTAGCCTAGCTGTTGGAGCGTTGGGCCAGTAACCGAAAGGTCACTGGTTTGGATACCTGAGCCGACAAGGTGAAGAAAAAAAAAACCTGTCAATGTATCCTTGAGCAAGGCACTTAACCCTATTTGCTCCAGGGGCTGACCCTGAAGGTAGGCCGTCATTGTAAATAAGAATTTGTTCTTAACTGACTTGCCTAGTTAAATAAAGGTTAAATCCAGTAGTCCACTTGTGGCACTTAAAACAAGCCATGCATCAACTACTGTATGTGCACAAACCCTCACATTGCTACATTATGTAATCATTCACACTTGAAAAGAGACATTCTCTATAACTACAGACAGATCAATTATAGAGAAACATATGTGCTCCAACGTGGCAACATCTATTCAGAGAGAGAGAGATGCCCGTTGCCATGAGAAACGGGCAACCAGTGGACCACAAACAAACATTTATCTGTTTATTTATTTTCCCTTTCAAACTTCAACTACTTGACCATTGTTACAACACTGTAAATAGCCAATAATATAACATTTGAAATGTCTATATTCTTTTAAACTTTTGTGAGAGTAATGTTCACTAATGTTTATTTCCCTTTTGTTTATTGTCTATTCCATTTGCTTCGGCAATGTTAACATATGTTTCCCATGCCAATAAAGCCCTTTGAATTTAATTGAATTCAGATGGCGAGATAGAGATGGAGATAGAAAGAGATAGAGATGGAGATAGAAAGAGAGTGACCTAAACTACAGATACCCACTTCCCAAACGGGAATCAAGACTACCTCGGCATAATGTTCATTTTGACAACTTTTCGTGCCATTTTGTAGGGCATTAGCCTTGGGAGCGATGGCCTCTTTTGAATCTCTTGCTGTGTCCCGGGAAAAGGCAACGGAAGGTCAACGACGCAGATCCTTGTTGCAGATCTCTCTCTCTCTCTCTCTCTCTCTCTCTCTCTCTCATTCTCCTGTCAACTGGAAGGACATGAGGGGAGTATGAAAGACCACCACACATAACAAAACAAATACCACCGTATATATACAGCACACAAGATGAGCCCGGGATCAATGGGACACTTGTAATGGATTGAGATGGATCACTGGTTTAATATTACACTCCTGGTCGAGGCATTACGATATCGCCACCGAATAAATGTTAACCTCTAATCCCCCCCTTAATAACACTCACCATCCTCTCAGCAGAGACCCAACATTGATTCTCCGTTATTGAATGCTCAAACACAGCACTCCCAGATTGATCACTGCCAATTAAATGTGCACGGGATGTTCCCCCCTTATACCACATAGAGATCCTTCATATTTAATAGATCCGAGGGCAGAGCTGCTGTTGGATTGACCTCTGCTCTCGACCTCTGACCCCTGATCCTGAGACATCTGACCAGTCACCACTCTGGGGGCAGCAAATTAATAGAAACGCTGCTTGTTAATTGCATTGGGGGCCGGCTAAAAGATTAATCGCCTCAGTCATGGCCATTGCTTTCCTTTGACCCTGCAGGTTCCCATGCGGCATGCGAGGCCATGCCCAGCTGTGCTTCCCCTATAGCCCCACAGTGTTTGTTGTAGTAATTATCCAGCATCACTCCATATTAATCAAGTCGATGCCCTGCGTTTTAAATGGAAATTGCGGGATTAATACAAGCATTCATTTTGTCTAGGAAATCTTGATGGCTTCAGCCCACTAATCAAGTAAAGAGTCCGACGATGGGAGGAGCTGATTGAATTAGGGAGAGGCACATCTGCCAGCAAGGGCCTTTAATGCTAACACACAGGTTCCAGAGCATGGCCTGGCCCGCATGACACTTTGATGAGCAGTGTATATTTAATACCAGTGTAAATCTTACACCAGTGTATTTCGAACACCAGTGTATATCTAACACCGGTGTATATCGAACACCAGTGTATATCTAACACCAGTGTATATCGCACACCAGTGTACAGACCGGGAGCATGCACGCAGACACGGTTGCCAGGTGTTTGGTGTTTCCTCCGACACATTGGTGCGGCTGGCTTCCAGGTTAAGCGTGCATTGTGTCAAGAAGCAGTGCGGCTTGGCAGGGTTGTGTTTCGGAGGACGCACGTCTCTCGACCTTCGCCTCGAGTTGCAGTGATGGGACAAGACTGTAACTACCAATTGGATATGACGATAACCCCCCCTCAGTCCGTCTGTCAGTGTGTTTCTCTATCTGAGGCTCTTTAAGTCAGTGTCTCTCCCAGACCCTGTTCTGGGATCAGCTGAGAGCCTCCCCTGGATTTACTACTGCTTACATGACCCCCAGTCTGCACAGTGTGCTCCCACTCTACACACACACACACACACACAGACACACACACACACACAAAAACGCACACACACAAACACACACACGCACACAGACATAGACAGATGAACACACACAAGGGCCTAAGTATTCTAATTGTAAGTCCCTCTAGATAAGAGCATCTGCTAAATACACTAAAATGTTAGAGTTGAAGTATTGACCCTTATTCTACCACGGAATGGTGAAGATGAATATAATTGATTTGAATTGTTGAAGACATATGTAATAATTGCAGACAGCAACAAGTAAGCTTCATCTCAGCTTTCTAATGCATAGGCAAGGGTAAGATATTAACTTGTACTCAGTGCTTGTAATTTCTATCCCAGTTCAAAACTGTAAGACCCCACCCCACCCTCCACACACACACACACACACACACCCCTCCCAACACTCTCGATTGACAGACAGATTAGATTGGACACAGTTGACAAGCGGTAAAAGCAATCAGATCCAGTGTACAGGAGGTGTTGTTTGTGTAAAAGTACACAGACCTCTCTCCATAAGAAGTTGCCATTGGCACAATCTAGCAGGGCGATTACCATCAGGCCGGGGCAAAGGTGTTCCCTCACAATCTCCTGTCATTTGTTTTGCCAAGTGACGCTCGTCTCACTCCCGCGTTGACGCTCGACTCACTTCCGTGTCGACGCTCGCCTCACTCCCGCTCACCTCACTCTCAGGTAGCAGCCCTATGTTATACTGTATATGGTAGCTTTCCTTCAGGTAGCAGCCCTATGTTAGATATGGTAGCTTTCCTTCAGGTAGCAGCCCTATATTAGATATAATAGCTTTCCTTCAGGTAGCAGCCTCTATATTAGATATGGTAGTTTTTGACAGCATGTAGATAGATACGATTTGTGGCATCTATAAGCCACCCAGGGATAGGAAACACACACTGTTGGTAGTGCTGTCTGCCTCTATAGCTTTCTCAAAAACAGCTCTTGAGATAGTGATCTTGATGTACTGCTCCTTAGCGCTGCATTCACTGTGACGGGAATTGATGCGCTCGCTGTATTTCTGTAGACAGCTGTACGCAATTCCAATAGAAATGGAGTGGTTTACAGAGTTGAATGTTTTCAATGTTTAATGACACGCTTAAGTCTGTAGTAAGCTACATTCTCATCCCTGAATAGACGTTCTACAACATAAGAGTCCCTGTCTTTTATGTTGGTTATTCACTTTGTCATATTGCCATTTGATGGAGAACATGGATTGTGCACTTGCTTATAGCACAGACAATTCCATTGCAGTTTGCTCTTTCTGAATTTCCAGGAAAATGTGTTATCTCTTCTGAATGCAGTGAGTTACAGTTTACACTAGACCCAACAGACCACTCATCATACTAAGTCATCCATGGGAGAGCTATCTGCATCCCAAATTGCACCCTTTTCCTAAATAGTGCACTACTTTTGACCAGATCCCTATGGGCCTTGGTCAAAAGTAGTGCACTACATAGGGAACCATTTAGGACACAACCCTACACAGTGGTCCAGTTCCTCCCCCTTTTTCTAATGAACAACTGTCCTGCTATGTTTCTTGGCCATGTCTCTTGCGTATGGGAGTTTTAGGCAGGCTATTCATAGTCGTTAGCCCATAAACAGCTATCTCATTGTCGTCTGTCAAATCAATCATGTCATATTTGTTTAGAGCCTGGCCCAGAATGCACTTGGGTGTTTATATGAATGGTGGATCACAGAGAAGGATGAGTGATGGAGAGATGGAGCGGAGGAGGAGGAGAAGCATGGCGTTCGTATTACCTCAGAGAGGGGCTTATCAGCTGTATTTGGGATTGTTGGACAGGAGAACACTACTGCTGTTATCATATGGCCATTGGGCATTGAGTTGTAATAATACTGAAACCTTGGCCTACATCATAAACAGGAATTGATCCCTCATTACAGGCGAATAAAGTTAAAAATGAAATATATTACTTTAGTTGTTGCATGTGTAAAAAAATAAAAGGCCCTCAGACGCGTGTGGCGTTACATACCTCAAAGCGCTATGGCCAAATAACATTCTCTGACAAAACAATTGGGAACAACTAGCCTACCAAATATGTCTCTTACAGATTAAAATCTTTAGGGAACCCAGAAATGATAGCTGCTGCCAACCCACTCTAGCAATGTCTCCCTCTCTCTCTCTCTCTCTCTCTCTCTCTCTCTCTCTCTCTCTCTCTCTCTCTCTCTCTCTCTCTCTCTCTCTCTCCTGTCTGTCTCTCTCTCCTCTCTCCTGGGTCTGTCTCAGACTGGGCCTATCTCCAGGGACTGGTTAACCCCCATGTATATACAGCATTCCAACGCACCCTGGCCTCCTCCACTCCGCTCGATCCTCCACCCTGAAACACTACAAAAACCCTGGCACCACTTCTCCTGATTTATGATGTCATTAATGTCAGGCTATCAGTGGGCATGAGCTCAGAGACAACAGCCAAGCCGGCTAAAAACAAATAGTTTTGATTAAACTCAAGGACATTCCGTACAGCTTTTCCGTAGAAAGACATTCATCACTTTGGATGTTGACCCTCCCTCTCCGTCTGTCTGTTGGTCAGTCTGTCTGTCTCTCTGTTCAACAGGGTTGGATGCTATACGAGGGCTGAGCTAACACAGATAGTCCCGTTCACTTGGTCGGCACACAGAAAGCTGGGAGTCTGTTGATTGGATTAATTGAATAGGGGAGGGATTATTGTGTGAAGGTCTACTGATGATGGAACAAACAGTGCGATCATGTCAGCAGCGGTGCTTTTTTACCAGACTACCTCTGACCAGTCGGTTAGCTACGTATGTCTGAGTAGGACATGGATAATAAAGGACATTGTCGTACACACACGTATCACATGCATCAATATACACACATACAGTAGATGTCTTCAGAAGCTGTATGGGGCTGTAACTGTACATAGCAATCCATGACATTCACTGCCATATCACCCTGAGAGAATAATAACCAAATTGAAATGTGGAAATGGTTTACAGATCCCTAATCCAAACATCTGTTATAATGACAGGGGATTTGAAGAGGATTCCAGAGTGTGTGGGAAAAGCAGGGTACTTCAGCGCGGTTACATACTTTTATCTGAGACCAAAAGCTTCCCGCTAATGTAAACAGTTTCCAAAGCACCCCCGTAGCCCCGGCCGGCGTCCGCCTTTATATATAGTTCCTGACAAACTCACAGGGAAAAAGTCCAATGAAATTACGAGAATTGAAAACGTACACAAACAAATTTGCTAAAGCTGGAATAATAACATAAAGGCCTGGTGATGAGGTGATGAGGTGATGAGGTGATGAGGTTATGTGGTGAGGTCATGAGGTTATGAGGTGATGAGGTGACGAGGTGATGAGGTTATGAGGTGAGGTTATGAGGTTATGAGGTTGTGAGGTGAGGTTATGAGGTTATGATGTTATGAGGTTATGAGGTGAGGTGATGAGGTTATGAGGTTATGAGTTTATGAGGTGAGGTTATGAGGTTATGAGGTGAGGTGATGAGGTGATGAGGTGATGAGGTGAAGAGGTGAGGTTATGAGGTTATGAGGTGAGGTTATGAGGTTATGAGGTGAGGTGATGAGGTGATGAGGTGATGAGGTGAAGAGGTGAGGTTATGAGGTGAGGTTATGAGGTTATGAGGTTATGAGGTGATGAGGTTATGAGGTGAGGTGATGAGGTTATGAGGTGAGGTTATGAGGTTATGAGGTGAAGTTATGAGGTTATGAGGTTATGAGGTGAGGTTATGATGTTATGAGGGTATGAGGTGAGGTTATGAGGTTATGAGGTAATAAGGTGAGGTTATGAGGTTATGAGGTGAGGTTATGAGGTTATGAGGTGAGGTTATGAGGTTATGAGGTGAGGTTATGAGGTTATGAGGTTATGAGGTAATAAGGTGAGGTTATGAGGTTATGAGGTGAAGTTATGAGGTTATGAGGTTATGAGGTGAGGTTATGATGTTATGAGGGTATGAGGTGAGGTTATGAGGTTATGAGGTAATAAGGTGAGGTTATGAGGTTATGAGGTGAGGTTATGAGGTTATGAGGTGAGGATATGAGGTTATGAGGTGAGGTTATGAGGTTATGAGGTGAGGTTATGAGGTTATGAGGTGGTGTTTAACTTGCTGCCTAAACAAACCCATTGAACCTGAGTCTTGTTATTTCCCGATGCTCACCCTTTTCTAATAAGAAAATATTGAAGACATATTATTCTAATGTGTGTGTTATTCCACAGCTGGCTGTTCCTAAGTGTCATTGTGTCAGGGGGAATAAAGGGTGAAATGGGAAGTTGTGATTCTAATCAGGCTGGCTTTAGGTGTCAGCCTGATTAGAGCCCAGTTTCCTGCTGTCCAGATGTTGTAGTGACGTTCAGCATGGCTCAGCCAGGTGCTGGGTTTTTGTGCTCCTCTCATGGTCTCCCTCAAATGTCTCTCCCACTCTAATATTTGGACAGTCACAAGAAGGGTGAAATGCATCAGATGGTAAGAAAAGGAGAGCAGATTTGTTTCTCTCTGTGTGTGTGTGTGTGTGTGTGTGTGTGTGTGTGTGTGTGTGTGTGTGTGTGTGTGTGTGTGTGTTTTTGTGTGTGTATTGCTTGATTCTATGGCCCTTCCTGTAAGCTTATAGGTGATGACGTCATAAAGAACCATTTGGAATAGTTCCAGCCTTCTCATCCTGACCATTGTGCTCTAAAAATAGAACTCTTGGATCAGTGATATGAGGTTAGAATGTGACAATCAGTGATATGAGGTTAGAATGTGACACAGTCAGATACATGAGGTTAGAATGTGAAGGTCAGTGATATGAGGTTAGAATGTGACAGTCAGTGATATGAGATCAGAATGTGACAGTCAGTGATATGAGGTTAGAATGTGAAACAGTCTTTTTGTTATGAGGTTAGAATGTGACACAGTCAGTGATATGAGGTTAGAATGTGACAGTCAGTGATATGAGGTTAGAATGTGACACAGTCAGTGATATGAGGTTAGAATGTGACAGTCAGTGATATGAGGTTAGAATGTGACAGTCAGTGATATGAGGTTAGAATGTGAAACAGTCAGTGATATGAGGTTAGAATGTGACACAGTCAGTGATATGAGGTTAGAATGTGACACAGTCAGTGATATGAGGTTAGAATGTGACAGTCAGTGATATGAGGTTAGAATGTGACAGTCAGTGATATGAGGTTAGAATGTTACAGTCAGTGATATGAGGTTAGAATGTGACAGTCAGTGATATGAGGTTAGAATGTTACAGTCAGTGATATGAGGTTAGAATGTGACACAGTCAGTGAAATGAGGTTAGAATGTGAAACAGACAGTGATATGAGGTTAGAATGTGACAGTCAGTGATATGAGGTTAAATGTGAGACGGCCATTCCGAGGCCCGTCTCTGAGAAGGCTTGGATGTGGGTGTGAGCGGGTGCACGTGTGTGTTTTTGTGTGTGCGTGTGCTAGTGCATTTGTGCGTGAGCATGTGTGTGGGAGTATGTGCGAGTGTGTATGTGTGTTTGTGAGCGTGCGCGTAGTGTGTGTGTGTGTGTGTGGGTGTGTGTGTGTGTGTGTGCTGGGTTTCTATGGAGTTAACCAGTGCCACATGTGACACTCACAGACCCCAGGTTCTCACAAAGGGTCTGATCCCTTTGGCCCTGCTTGCACCCACACACCCTGGGTTTTCACAGAGGGTCTGATCCCTTTGGCCCTGCTGGAACCCACACACCCTGGGGTCTCATTGACTTTGGTTACACTCCACGCTTGCTGGGCCAAAAACTAAATGGGAATAAAGAAAAAAGAGAGAGAAAAAAAAACACTTAACAGAGCATAATATACAACTCAAACCAGTAAATATTTGGAGGCTCTGGTGTAGGGGGAGAAAAGAAACCTGTAAATATCTGGAGGCTCTGGTGTAGGGGGAGAAAATAAACCTGTAAATATCTGGTGTAGGAGGAGAAAATAAACCAGTAAATATCTGGTGTAGGAGGAGAAAATAAACCAGTAAATATCTGGAGGCTCTGGTGTAGGGGGAGAAAATAAACCAGTAAATATCTGGAGGCTCTGGTGTAGGGGGAGAAAATAAACCAGTAAATATCTGGAGGCTCTGGTGTAGGGGGAGAAAATAAACCAGTAAATATCTGGAGGCTCTGGTGTAGGGGGAGAAAATAAACCAGTAAATATCTGGAGTCTCTGGTGTAGGGGGAGAAAATAAACCTGTAAATATCTGGAGTCTCTGGTGTAGGGGGAGAAAATAAACCAGTAAATATCTGAAGGCTCTGGTGTAGGGGGAGAAAATAAACCAGTAAATATCTGGAGGCCCTGGTGTAGGGGTAGATCAGTCAGCATCATAACAGCTGGTGTCTCATCATGATTCATACAGACGCTAGTCCGCTTTTTACAGTCAGCATCATAACAGCTGGTGTCTCATCATGATTCATACAGACTCTAGTCTGCTCTTTACCATAACAGCTATCTATCTAACAGAACTCAGAGGGTATTCTATAATGGAAGCTTCTCTAATGTCAAACATGTAAAGTGTGGTGTACTGCAGGGCAGCTCTCTAGGCCCTCTACTCTTTTCTATTTTTACCAATGACCTGCCACTGGCATTAAACACAGCATGTGTGTCCATGTATGCTGATGATTCAACCATATACCCATCAGCAACCACAGCTCATGAAGTCACTGAAACCCTAACAAAGAGTTGCAATCTGTTTTGGAATGAGTGGCTAGTATTAAACTGGTCCTGAACATCTCTAAAACTAAGAGCATTGTATTTGGTACAAATCATTCTCTAAATTCTGGACCTCAGCTGAATCTAGTATTGAACGGTGTGGTTGTTTAATAAGTTGAGGAGACTAAATTACTTGAAGTTCCCTTAGATTGTAAACTGTCATGGTCAAAACAATGGTTGTAAAGATGGTGAGAGGTCTGTCCGTAATAAAGAGATGCTCTGCTCTTTTGACACCACACTCCACAAAGCAAGTCCTGCATGCATTAGTTATATCTTATCTTGATTATTATCCAGTCATATGGTCAAGTGCTGCGAAGAAAGACCTAGTTAAGCTGCAGCTGGTCCAGAACAGAGACGCACACCTTGCTCTTCATTGTAATCAGAGGGCTAATATTAATACCATGCACGCTAGTCTCTCTTGGCTTAGAGTTGAGGAAAGACCAACCTTCCCCATCTCTCTCTCTCTAACTCTCCAACCTTTCCCCCCCTCTCTCTAAATCTCTGACCTTTCCCCCCTCTCTCTCTCCCTCTCCCACCTTCCTTCCCTCTCTCTCATTCTCTCTCTCTCGTGGTCAGACTGAGCTGGACTGACAGGCGGCTCCAGACTTCCGCACACACTCCTGATGAGCACCATGACCTTGACCCCATGACCTTGACTCCAGTTGGCCTGAGACTGTCAGCCCACCAAACTTAAAGACAATGCCTCATTAAGAGACCAAGAGTTGACTCCTGTTCAAGAACCTATGCGTGTGTGTGTGTGTGTGTGTGTGTGTGCGTGCGTGCGTGCGCACAGGTGTGTGTCCTCTGTCAGTGTGGTTTGTTCTGTCTCAGTTTGCCAACAGGCCTCCCTCTCTTCCCTGACAGCCATGCTTTAATACTCTAATCCACTGCGACACGAGGTGATAAAAACAGGGAAGGAAGCAGCTCCCTAATCGCTCACTAATGGTTATGACAAATACCTGTCTCTGTCACCCGGCAGGGAGGGCAGGGGAGGCAAAGCCTGGCTCTGACAATCACACACACTCATAATAACCCAGGTCATTAGCTCAAGCAGAGGACACGCCAACCAGGCTGCTCCCTTCCCTTTGTCTCCTGTCTACTAAGCTTCTGCCTCTGGCCTTTACAACAAACCACCTTTCCTTTGCCCTGTCTGTGTCTGTGCTGCCTGTGCTCTGCTACTCCGGGCCACACAAATCACAATTCTCTATGTGACATTCAGCAAGGGTAGAGAAGAGGGAGGCCCATTTGGAGAGGCTGTGTGGCGGCCAGTCACTCTCTAGCCCTGGTAATGGTGATTTATATCCCAGCCTTCAAAGCCCAGGCCCTGTTGTCCTTGGGCCGCATCAACAACTGACATGTATTGTGTGCATAGAGTGACCAGTCCAGGCTGGCTCCACCCCTTTCATCTACAGCACACCATCGTCAGAGGGCTCGCCAAGGTGAACGGCGAAGTGAGTCGTCTGACAGACCGATAGAGGACAGAGAGAAAACAACCGGAGGCCAATTTGAACTTGAGCTGGCGGTGGATGACTCCCATAGAACACATGATGCCCCCGTTGCCTGTTCTCTGATCTCAACATGTCTTGTTGGTTTTGTCCTTGCTGTAGGCGACTGGGATCCTCAGAGGGGGACACACTGTCTACCTTGGTGTTATGATTGCTCAGACAGAGGATAATGACTGGGAAGTTGAGGACAGGAGGGCACATGAGAACACATTCAAACTGTAGCTGCTGCAGAGAGGAGAGGTAAGGTATGGTAATATGGTAAGCTACTGTAGGTAAGTGTCAGGTTCTGACTGTGGACAGGGCTCTCGACTCCTGTAGTAGAGACGAGAGGTAAGGTATGGTATGGTATGGTATGGTATGGTATGGTATGGTATGGTAAGGTAAGGTATGGTAAAGTATGGTAAGGTAAGGTAAGGTAAGGTAAGGTATGGTATGGTATGGTAAGGTAAGGTGGGGTAAGGTAATAAGGTAAGGAAGGTACTGTAGGTAAGGTATGTTTAAGCTATCTGGTAAGATAATAATTAATTTGTTCTTTATTTAACTAGGCAAGTCAGTTAAGAACAAATTCTTATTTACAATGACGGCCTACCAAAAGACAAAAGGCCTTCTGCGGGGACGGGGACGGGGGCTGGGATTAAATATAAAAATGAATCAAATATAAATATAGGACCAAACACACATCACGACAAGAGCGACAAAACAACACTACCAAAAGAAAAACCTAAGACAACAACACAGCAAGGCAGCAACACATGACAACACAGCATGGTAGCAGCATAACATGACAACAACATGGTAGCAACACAACATGGCAGCAGCACAAAACATGGTACAAACAGGTAAGCCACTGTAGGTACGGTAAGGTATGGTACTGTAGGTAAGGTAAGGTATGGTACCGTAATAAGGTAAGCTATTGTAGGAAAGGTACGGTACAGTAATAAGGTAAGCTACCGTAGGTAAGGTAAGCTATCTTGGGCCAAATCACATTTTGTCAGTCTCCTTGCCTTTTACTGTACTCTCACATAGAGAACACAGACACTGAGGTACACAGGTTAAACCTACCAAGTATTACCAAACATGTCTGAAATAAACACTTTAGGATTATATATTATATGTATCAACTCTCCATAAGAAAGACAGCGTAACAGACAGCATTAAGGATACCTGACACAGGTGGCAGTTGAGGGTAACACCTGATTGATGCCCTCTGTTCCTTTTCAACTTTGTGTCTTCCTCACCTTGACAACATTTGGAGGAGCTCACTCCAAACTAAAGCACTACTGCTTTAAGTGGAGGAAAAAGGGACAAAAAGGTGGGAAAATTGAGAGCGACACGCTTCTCAAAACAAGGCCCCGCCAAGATGGCAGCATCTCTCAGACAGACAGTGGTTTTGTAGATCACACAGAGGCACAACCACAAGAGGAAAGCCACATTGAGTTCAGTCCAAGGTCAGGTGTGTAGATCTCTCTACATAAGTCAGATATTTCCCCAAAAAAGGCGGTTGCGCCCTTGTTCTGACCCCTACAGTGGGTGGAAAGATGGCTTCCTGTTAAAGGTTTATCCGAGGCTACGGAAGATTAACAAGGATATTTTCATTGGCCGCTTTCTCCTCGTCTCCCGTACTTAGAGGTGATAAGATCATAATTATTTATTGTGCTTTTTCTTCAGGTCATTTTCTATGTTAATTTCATAAGCTTGATATTGCCTTTGTCACTAGGTCGGGTGTTGTTCTTCTGGAACCCCGGGGCAGACGGAAGAAAGGGGATTTGTGTACTTAGCATACGCTTTCTCCAAATTAGTCACCCGTGCATAATTATTTATGTGGCATTCTGGGCTGCAGTAGAACAACTAATTTCACTTGCACTGTGTGGAAATTAAATTATATTATTTCACCATAAAATCAGCTTCTGTTTACTACACCTTTCCTTGTTTGTTTGCGATAACGGGATTTTATTTAGTTCGGTCTTACACACAAAGGGATTTTTTTTTTACTGAATTCATCATCTCTGTTTTTATAATTCAATACCTCATATTACAGTATGTCCTAAAGAAACTCACTTTAATTGGTCATTTTTCAGACAGTCAGGAAATGCTAGTATGGTGACACTATGCATACTGTATGTCAATTGACTAAAATAAAGAAAACAGCCATCTGAATTCCATGTGTCTGTATTTTGGTCTCCTCCTCCTCCTCCTCCTCCTCCTCCTCCTCCTCCTCCTCCTCCTCCTCCTCCTCCTCCTCCTCCTCCTCCTCCTCCTCCTCCTCCTTCTCCTCCTCTTCTTCCTCAACAGTCAAGTTCATTAAGTGATTGAATTTAACAGATTGAAGACCATCAACCTGCACAGTGCTCTCACAAACATCAATCAAGTGGTGAATGTGAGGCCACCAGGAGTCAGGACAGACCCATCAGCAGCAACAGCACAGTGCCCAGGTGTGCTCTGCTTGTTGTATGTATGTACTGACATGTATGTGTAACTGATAGATGCACACACACACTACATGTTAATGTTTTTAAATGTATGTAAATTGTAAATACTTTTTTCTTTAATGTTTTTTTCATGTTGGAGCCCAATAAGACTAGCTGTCACCATTGATATCGGCTAATGGGGATCCTAATAAAATCAAATCAAATCTTGATCAACACCCATAACAGCCTAAAGTGAAGATACGATGTGGAGAATTAGGGACATTAGAGGGGGATTTTACCTAATTAAAGCTGTCTGTGTGAAAGAGAGATTCCCTATCAAGATGTCCATGGATTATTCATGTGTAATTACTGAAAGCTTTCAAACAATTTTAAATCACCACTCCACCATCCTTCCCAACCCTTCCTCCACACATAGCAACTGCAACAGCAATTATCATAGGGCGATTTTAAGTGCAGGGCACGATCAATATTGATAAATGTTGAAAATGCAGTATGAAAGACAGAGAGAGTGAGTGAGGGAGAAAGAGACAGAGTGAGAGTGGGGGAGAAAGACTCACAAAGGAGAGGAGATGTGGAGGCCTCAGACTCATCCTATCACCTCTGTCCCCCACTTTATTTAATTCTGCTGGCTTTGAAAACAATTCTGATCATGGATGTACTTATCAGGGCCCCCACCATAAAAAAAAACTCCAACCTTCATTTTCACAAACTTCCTTCATTCCTTCCTTCTGCCACGTCAGAGAGAGAAAGCGAAGGAGGCAGACAGTGAGCGAGAGAGATATCCATTTCACTTGCTTTGGCAATGTAAACATATGTTTGCCATGCCAAAAAAAGCCCTTTGAATTGAAATTGAATTTAGAAAGAGAGAAGGAGGGAGATAAATAAAGACAGGAAAAGAAAAAAGCCTGTCCCCTCAAGGTCACCCGCAGGTCAACATGTAGGCTCCAAGGCGAGTCAATAACGCCCCCAGTCAGTCCCAGTCAGTCCCAGAGGTGTGGGGGTCATCCCCCTCACACATCAATTCACCAGGCATGGAGCCCAGTAATAAAGAGAGAGAGAGAGAGAGGGAGGAGGAGAGAGAGAGAGAGAGAGAGAGAGAGAGAGAGAGAGAGAGAGAGAGAGAGGGAGACATTGCTAGAGTGGGTTGGCAGCAGCTATCATTTCTGGGTTCCCTAAAGATTTTAATCTGTAAGAGACATATTTGGTAGGCTAGTTGTTCCCAATTGTTTTGTCAGAGAATGTTATTTGGCCATAGCGCTTTGAGGTATGTAACGCCACACGCGTCTGAGGGCCTTTTATTTTTTTACACATGCAACAACTAAAGTAACATATTTCATTTTTTACTTTATTCGCCTGTAATGAGGGATCAATTCCTGTTTATGATGTAGGCCTAGGTTTCAGTATTATTACAACTCAATGCCCAATGGCCATCTGATAACAGCAGTAGTGTTCTCCTGTCCAACAATCCCAAATACAGCTGATAAGCCCCTCTCTGAGGTAATACGAACGCCATGCTTCTCCTCCTCCTCTGCTCCATCTCTCCATCACTCATCCTTCTCTGTGATCCACCATTCATATAAACACCCAAGTGCATTCTGGGAGAGAGAGAGAGAGAGAGAGAGAGAGAGAGAGAGAGAGAGAGAGAGAATGAAAGAGAGGGAGAGAGAGAGAGGGGAGAACGAGAGAGAGGGAGAGAGAGAGAGAGAGAGAGAGAGAGAGAGAGAGAGAGAGAGAGAGAGAGAGAGAGAGAGAGAGAGAGAGAGAGAGAATGAAAGAGAGGGAGAGAGAGAGAGAGGGAGAACGAGAGAGAGGGAGAGAGAGAGAGAGAGAACAAGAGAGAGGGAGAGAGAGAGAGCTAGAGAGAGAGAGAGAGAGAGAGAGAGAGAGAGAGAGAGAGAGAGAGAGAGAGGGAGAGAGAGAGAGAGAGAGAGAGGGAGAGAGGGGGGGGAGAGAGAGAGAGAGAGAGAGAGAGAGAGAGAGAGAGAGAGAGAGAGAGAGAGAGAGAGAGAGAGAGAGAGAGAGAGTGAGAGAGAGAGAGAGAGAATGAAAGAGAGGAAGAGAGAGAGAGAGGGAGAACGAGAGAGAGGGAGAGAGAGAGAGAGAGAGAGAGAGAACAAGAGAGAGGGAGAGAGAGAGAGCTAGAGAGAGAGAGAGAGAGAGAGAGAGAGAGGGGAGAGAGAGAGGAGAGAGAGAGAGGGGGGGGGAGAGAGAGAGAGAGAGAGAGTGGGAGGGTGATTGTGACACTTTTAACTACCAACAATTCTTACTCATCCCATCCCCATATTCTCTCTCTCACTCTTCCCCTCCCTCCCTCCCTTCCTCCTGTACACTCAGTGTCAGAAGAACAATAAAGGAGGAAGATGGGATAGATGGAGAAAAAACTGGGAGAAATTTGACAATGGTCGGGGTTGGCGTAAGGTCAGCTTTGACAGGCTCTGAGTTAAAATACTGTTCATTATCCTCCACACCCTCTATTGTGTCACAGTCAGCACCCAGCATCAATGTTCCTCACACTTTGATTTATTAGACAGTCAGCGCCCAGCATCAATGTTCCTCACACTTTGATTTATTAGACAGTCAGCGCCCAGCATCAATGTTCCTCACACTCAGATTCATTAGACAGTCAGCGCCCAGCATCAATGTTCCTCACATTCGGATTTATTAGACAGTCAGCGCCCAGCATCAATGTTCCTCACACTCTGATTTATTAGACAGTCAGCGCCCAGCATCAATGTTCCTCACACTCAGATTCATTAGACAGTCAGCGCCCAGCATCAATGTTCCTCACACTCAGATTTATTAGACAGTCAGCGCCCAGCATCAATGTTCCTCACACTCGGATTTATTAGACAGTCAGCGCCCAGCATCAATGTTCCTCACACTCGGATTTATTAGACAGTCAGCGCCCAGCATCAATGTTCCTCACACTCAGATTCATTAGACAGTCAGCGCCCAGCATCAATGTTCCTCACACTCAGATTTATTAGACAGTCAGCGCCCAGCATCAATGTTCCTCACACTCGGATTTATTAGACATTTTTGAGTAGTAGAAAGAGACCTCTCTATAAAATAACACAAGTAATCTCATGGCTGGGAAAATACTGCTGCCAAGACAATTACATACTTCAGTTTGAGTTATAAAGAGGCATATCATATGCTGCATATGTAGGATTTGTGTATGAATATAGGCGTATACCGAATCGGACTACTGTAGATATATAGACCAGGGCATATCTGCATTTTGCAAATTAGAGCTACAGTATATACTGTATATATAGTTAACATTCCAATAACAACATGAAAAATCATCATCAAACACTTTGTTCATTTATAACATCTTCTTTACAGTAGGAATCTTTTTTATTTAACTATGCAAGTCAGTAAAGGACAAATTCTTATTTACAGTGACGGCTTACCAAAAGGCAAAAGGCCTCCTGCAGGGATGGGGGCTGGGATTAAAAATATAAATACATTTCATAAAAATATAGACAGAACACACATCACGACCTTAGGTCAGAGACCTAAGACAACAACATAGCATGGCAGCAACACATGACAACACAGCATGGTAGCAACACAACATGACAACAACATGGTAGCAACACAGCATGGTAGCAACACAACATGACAACAACATGGTAGCAGCACAACATGGCAGCAACACAACATGGCAGCAGCACAAAACAGGGTACAAACATTGTTGGGCACAGACAACAGCACAAAGGGCAAGAAGGTAGAGACAAGCGAGTAATGAACAGACAAACAGAGAGAACAAAGCAGTGGAATCTTCAGACAAATACCAAAATAAAGGAAACCCCAACATAAAGTGTCTTAATAGAGCATTGGGCCACCACGAGCCAGAACAGCTTCAACGCACCTTGTCATAGATTCTACAAGTGTCTGGAACTCTATTGTAGGGATGAGACACCATTCTTACACAAGAAAATCCATCATGTGGTGTTTTGTTGATGGTGGTGGAAAACGCTGTCTCAGGCGCCGCTCCAGAATCTCCCATAAGTGTTAAACTGGGCTGAGATCTGGTGACTGAGATGGCCATTGCATATGGTTTACAGCATTTTCATGTTCATCAAACTATTCAGTCACCACTCGTGCCCTGTGGATGGGGAAATTGTCATCCCATGGGCACATAGCCAAAATAATACATGACCCTAAACATGATGGGATGTTAATTGCTTAATTAACTCAGGAACCACACCTGTGTGAAAGCACCAGCTTTCAATATACTTTGTATTCCTCATTTAATGGTGTTTCCATTATTTTGGCAGTTACGGTACATAACATGAGTTAGATTAGTATCCTGAAATGCATTGTTCATTATACTCTATGGAGACCAGTGCTGTGACATCTGAGGCGAGCCAGGCCTGAACCGGACAAATTAAAAACACTAGTAATTAACGCTATGCAAAACATGTTGTTTATTGCTTGATTTATTCCGGTTCCAGTTTATAAGGGCATAGTGGGCTGGCGATTTATCTTCCACCTGCATACTTAAGATTCAGAAGGAGTTTAAATTATTTATTAAATGAATAAACAAATAAATCACCTCACACCTAATTTCCCTAACGATATTAGAAATGACTAACTGTACAAATTGTGCAGAATAGAAGCCACTATTAACCTGGTCCGCCATTCATTTGGGAAGTTCAAAATGTCCATCCATTTTCATTTGTGCAAAAACAAAAACATGATTAAAGATTTGACACTTGACATGGATTCCATGAAAAAAATACGAAACTTTCCTTGCTTAATAAAAGAGGGTCAGAAACCCTGTTTCTGGTAATACATCAAACGTGCTGGGTGGAGCAGTCACTTCCCATTGGGACAAAGTGAAGTTAGGAGCTTCAAAGCAAGCCCCTTTCAGTCCCTCTTAATACAGTGGTGTGAATCATCCCAACTTAATTTTAAGTGTATTTTTTATGAAAACATTTAATTTTCATCCTTTGGCCTTGGCTCCCAGGGTGGGGAGTGTGGGTCCAGGAGAAAATAAATACAGGTACTTAAATAACACCCAGCTTATCCTCCGTTAGCTGCCTCTGTGAGTAAGCGTCTGACACCTACTAAAATGTTGCATATAGGGGCAGAAATATTTAAAACCTAATCCCCACAGAGGGATACTATGGGGATCGTATATCTGTGTGTGTTCCCTAATGCAGCCTGATGACCATATGGTAACAACTTAGTAGTGGTCTAAGGCACTGCATCTCAATGCTAGAGGCGTTACTACAGACAACCTGGTTCGAATCCAGACTGTATCACAACCGGCCGTGATTGGGAGTCCCATAGGGCGGCACACAATTGGCCCAGCGTCGTCCGAGTTTGGCCGGTGTAAGCCGTCATTGTAAATAAGAATTTGTTCTTAACTGACTTGCCTAGTTAAATAAAGGTTACTCAGTACACTATTAGAACAGAACCCTTAACCTTGAAATATACATTTCTCTGGACATACTGTAGGTGCTAGTGTGTGTGTGTGTGTGTGTGTGTGTGTGTGTGTGTCTCAGTGTGTTTTGACATGAAACAATAGCACCAAACATAAAGCATGTTTCCATCCCGACTCTGACTCAGCATGTTATCCAAGTGAAATGGCTCCCTGTAATGTGGAAACTCCCAGCATGGCCGCCTGTTTGCCCGTGTCGTGTGTCAGAGACAAATGGACATGTCAGTGTATGTAAACCTTTTGATATGGAGAGTGATGGAACATTAATCTTTTCCATAAAGAACGTTTGTACCGAAAAAAAAACAGAACACCCTTTGAGATTTTCTTGACATTTGGAGAAGTTTTCATAAAGGTATAGCCATCGCTCTTATGGCTAAGCCTCTGGAAAGGCATTGATGTATGGGAGGCAAACAACCCAGTTAATCAACTTCAGCACCATCAAAATATTAATGTCAGGTAATTTAGTGCAACAATAGAGAGCGTTATCATTTAAGGAAGCTCGTTTAGTCTACCTGACACCTTTACGTTAGAGCACACTAGGAGTAGCTTACTTAGACTGAACATGATTTTCCATACTTAACATCTTCTCAACTATTCAGCTACTGATAGCTTAGCAGTAGTGCTCAGTGATTAGTGCTTTTTGAGGTCGGTTTGGTTTCCATTAGATTATAAAACAATTATGATAGTGACTGTCCATTACTGCTTATCACTTATCAGCCATCATTTATTGACATTACTTTAATAAAATACTTCAGTTGTTGTGTATATTTGTTTTATTTGATGACTTTATTATTTAATTCCAAGTCATCATCTAATCTCTATGGAGCTGCAGTCTATGATGTCTGACAAAATCGCTATTTTAGTAGTTCTTCAAAGTAAATAAGCCATACTTTTATGACCACTGAATACCAACTATCAATCACAGATCATGTATTTTCAGATAGAAATACACTATATATACAAAAGTATGTGGACACCCCTTCAAATTAGTGGATTCGGCTATTTCAGCCACACCCGTTGCTGACAGGTGTATAAAATCGAGCACACAGCCATGCAATCTCCATAGGGAAACATTGGCAGTAAAATGGCCTTACTGAAGAGCTCAGTGACTTTCAACGTGGCACCGTCATAGGATGCCACCTTTCCAACAAGTCAGTTCGTAAAATGTCTGCCCTGCTAGAGCTACCCCGGTCAACTGGCACTGTCATTGTGAAGTGGAAATGTGTGGCCTACCACTTCTACTCCGTGAAGTCTGTCCTCAGTTGCAACACTCACTACTGAGTTCCAAACTGCCTCTGGAGGCAACGTCAGCGCAAAAGCTGTTCATGAAATGGGTTTCCATGGCTGAGCAGCCGCACACAAGCCTAAGATGACCATGTGCAATGCCAAGCTTCGGTTGGAGGGGTGTTTTAAGCTCGCTGCCATTGGAGTCTGGAACAGTGGAAACGCGTTCTCTGGAGTGATGAATCATGCTTCACCATCTGGCAGTCCGACAGACAAATCTGGGTTTGGCGGATGCCAGGAGAACGCTACATGCCCCAATGCATAGTGCCAACTGTAAAGTTTGGTGGAGGAGGAATAATGGTTTGGGGCTGTTTTTCATGGTTCAGACTAGGGAAATATTAACGCTACCGCATACAATGACATTCTAGACAGTTCTGTGCTTCCAACTTCTTGGCAAAAGTTTGGGGAAGGGCCCTTTTCCTGTTTCAGCATGACAATGTCCCCATGCACAAAGAGACGTCCATACAGAAATGGTTTGTTTTGAGATTGTTGTGGAAGAACTTGACTGGCCTGCTCAGAGCCCTGACCTCAACCCCATTGAAAACCTTTGGGATGAATTGTAACGCTGACTGCAAGCCAGGCCTAATCGCCCAACATCAGTACTCAACCTCATTAATGCTCTTGTGGCTGAATGGAAGCATGTTCCTGCAGCAACGTTCCAACATCTAGTGGAAAGCCTTCCCAGAAGAGTGGAGGCTGTTATAGCAGCAAAGGAGGGAACAACTCCATATTAATGTCCATGATTTTGGAATGAGATGTTCGACGAGCAAACTTTTGGTCAAGAAGTGTACATCACGTAGCAACTGCTCCCTCTATCCATCTCAATCGTGTGTCTCCGGTCTGCCGCACACAGACCAGACAAGTAGGTGTGCAAAGGATTATGGTCATTGTAGTCAATTACCTCATAGAATATTGGCCTTTTGGAAACTACAACTCCCTGCTACATTGATCTGAGTTATCTCTAGAGAAACTGGGCATTGAGGTCACAGAAGAAAAAACTAAACATGAAAGGGAATTGAACCGACCGATAACTAACATTTCAGGTAATCACTCAGCACTAATTAGCAGACAAGACACCCAAGTTCAATTACAATGCAGATACACATTTCTTCTAACTATTTAATCCTCAACTGGTTTATCTTGAAGACTCAGGGGCGGTTTCCCAGACACTGATTAAGACTAATCATAGACTAAATCTGAGATTTAAACTGGACTAACTGAAATTGAATTTCTCAGACATGGTTTAAAATAGTCTCAGACTTTCCCTAGTCCTGAATTACAAAGTCTGATTTCCAGAAGTCTGATTAGAACTAGTCTAGATTTAAGTAAAGGCTTAAACTAAACCTGGCCAGAGGCAGGTTTAACTTCAGATTAATTGATGTTGGCCTCCAGATTGACCTTAGCAATAGAGGAAAATGGATTACCTGGACTATTTTAATGATGACGAAAGAGTTCCATTTAGACCAGACAGAAGGGTGGTTATGGACAGGAGCAATCCACTGAATGATTTTGATGAAATCAACTTTCGTGACCGTTTTCGCATGTACAAAGCAACTGCAGCAGACATAATTAGTCTGCTTGAGACAAGGCTTTCATCTGATTATTTTAGGGGAATGCCTATCCCTCCTTCGCTACAAGAACTCATCACCTTAAGGTTTTTGGCATGTGGAACCTTCCATCGTGAAACAGGCGATTTGTGTGGCGTAAGTGAACCAACTGTGTGCAAAATAGTCCACAAAGTGTGCAAAGCTATATGTGAACTGAAGGACGACTACATCAAGTTTCCTGATGCTGCTGGCCAAGCCAACTACAAGGTGGAGTTCTTTGAATATGGAAACTTCCCTGGAGTCATTGGCTGTATTGATGGATGTCATATTCCAATAAAGTGTCCCTCTACTGCAGATTCTGAGGAGTACAGAAATCGTAAAAACTGGTTCTCGATAAATGTACAAAGTGTGTGCACTCCCACTATGCAGTTCTCCAACATTGTTGCACGTTGGAAAGGTGCAACTCATGACTCAAGAATTTTCCGGAACTCCTGTCTGTACGCTCTGTTTGAAGGTTGTCAACATAGTGGAATCATACTTGGTGACAGTGGGTATGCACAGACCAACTTCTTGTTCACCCCTTACCTTCATGCAGTCACACCTGAGCAGCAGCGGTACAACCAAGCTCATATCCGTACCAGAGGTACAGTGGAGCGCATGTTTTGTGTATGGAAGAGTCGTTTCCAGTGTCTCAGAAACACATTGCGCTTTGAACCAAGAAGATGCTGTATTGTCATAATTGCAACAGCAGTGCTTCACAATTACCTCAAACAGCATGGCTGCCCAGATCCTCAAATGGAACATAGGGATGAACCAGATCTTCCCATGGTTGAGCCAGACAATCACAGGTATGGACTGGCGTGCAGAGATGCTTTTGCTTTGCGGCACTTCTCACAATAAAGTTACCTCAGATGATTGAAGACAACAATTGCCACAGATTGATGATGAACAAAAGTTTTATTTCACAAATTGAGATATCGGGACCCTGAACTGGTGCTGGTGTCAGTAGAACATTGGTACTGCTGCTGCTTCATGTTTCTCTCTTCCTCCTTCATGGCTAACTCAACATGAAGTATTTTCATCTTCATTTCATGTTCATCTTTTAAATACTTTAATTTGTGCTCATGGAATTCCATGGCCAGTTTCTCGTGCATGGTCAGCCTCTTGGTCCTTCTCATCTGGCCAGAATTAGTGACACCATCTTCTCTCCAGGCTGCTGCAGCTGTAGTGGGCTGACTTTCATCCTGTCTCAGGACCTCCAAGCTCTGGTGATCATCTGAAAAGTATTATATTGCAGCATTAGTGAACAATATGTATTCAAAATATTTCTGGTTATAGGACTGCAAGAAATGACTGACAACAATACATATTCCCTGCAGTTTAAGGATGGCACATGTGGGCTACCAAATGAGGATTGGAACGGGGCCCCATCTGAACTGTCCAAATGATCATCATCAGGGATACCTTCCAGGGGCTGCTGGCTATCAATGATGGAAGTCAACAAGTCTCCTAGGTCATCGGTCTCCGGTCTTTCTGGGGGTCCACCACCAGTCTTGAAATGCTCCCTACATGCAACAGCATTTGTCTTCTTTAAGTTTATTTGTATGTTTTTCCACAGGATCTTAGAAAGATGAGACAATATAAAAAATTAAAATTCTGTATGATGCTGTTTGTAATTTACTTAGATCAAAATGAAGCAACATTTCAAAGTGACTGACATGTAAAAGTAGACCAACAATAATACAGTAGCTTACCTGAAGTTGTTGAAGTGTCCTGTTGCTTACTTTTTCATTCGAGTTAAATTCATTGCAAATTGAAGTCCAAGCATTCTTTTTCTTGTTTTCTGTTGCTGAATCATGCTGTTTGTTCTCAATAATTGGGTGGTTTGACACAATTTGCTTCAAAAGGGTCCTTTCAAAGTCACTGAAATTCTTTGAACGTTGTCTTTTACCTTTGTCCATTGTTTGGTTGGGTGATTTACTCCAGTTCCACACAATGTTAATGTTTCTTAAGGGTCCAGCCCTGGTTTTTGAAGCAATCTCAGGTCTGCACCAAGTGCACAACATTACTCTAATCGGGCTTCACAGAGAGTAGATAGTTAGTCTTTATTAACCTTAGTCTGCAACTCCCTAGTCGGATACTACTTAATCTCAAATAAAGCAATGTCTCGGAAAGCCATTTTTAAGTCCGTATTAATTTAAGTAGAATTAGCCTAGTCCTCATTTATTTTAAACTCTGTCTGGGAAACCGCCCCATAGTGTTAGCTTACCTAGGGTGTTACCCCTAAAGAGACATGGGTACATTCACTGGGAACCAAATGGAAGCAAACAGGCCAATACAGAGAGAAACCTACCTGAATTAGTCCAATAAGAAACACTTGTTTTAATTTTTCATTACCAAACCTTTTGCAACAGTGTGCATTAATGAATACACCCTTGCTCTAAATCCAGTGTGTCCAGTGTTCCTCTGAGATTTGTAATGATACTGATGGTTCCCTGAAATGGTTAGCTGCTCATTTTAGCTCAAGTGCTAGTTTGAATGTTGGAAGGAACACAGCTTGGCTTACTGGTACCGGTTAAAGAACCATAGCTTAGTCCCTGGCACAAAAAAGCTTGAGGACCATTAACCTAACTCTTCTAGCCTGCTGTCTTTTGAGAATGCCTGTACTATACCAGAGAGTGTGGCTGTTTTGCACACAGGTAACCTTTACCAAATCAAATACAGCATATATTCATATATACTGTATACTGTGAGGAGAAAAAAAGAGACTGACGTTGTCATCATCTGAACAGCTTGACATGAAACAGGAAATCATGTACCTCATATGTGACTCGTTTCAGGAAACTAGGCGTACGTCGTCTCACATCACTACTTCACAGGAGAGGCATTTGATCGTAAACATTTATTTTTTATAAATGAATTTTTTGGCCGAAATGCATTCTGGAACAAGTGAACTTTCATGTGCCTTAATAAGAAACATGTATTCCATCCAATACAAATAACATTTTTTAATTATGAGCCTAGTTGGTTTTGACACAAAGAATGACAGGAGCATTCCCTCTAGCCATGATTGTCCGAGATAATCAATGGTTTGGACATGCCGGGAGATGAGTTTGGATTGGTCTGCCATGTAGCATGCTTCTGTCTGTAATGTGAGCTGTATGTGTTGACAGTCCTGTCTACCGCACTGTTTTTGAAAGATATAACGTTAGCCATCGAGAACTACAAAAGTTTTGTTACTTTTCGCAACAACATTGATGCCCTGAATTTAGCAGGCGCTATCGACAGATCAGTTGGAAAAAGTGAGGGGCTATTTTCTGCACATGCCTCGGTCAGTTTGTTAACTGGAATGATTTGACACAACGCTGGCAAAACAAGATGTAGCTACAAACAAAACTGAGTTAAATTGTTCCAGTCTGCCGTGAAGTGTTCATCCATGTAAACGGGTAAGTGTCTAGCTACATTTTCAGATAAAAGTTTCACATTTTGTCAGAAAGTCGTTTTTATTGTACGTTAAAGCATACTGTTAGTTAGCTAGTTACGTGTATGATCTGTGGAGTAATATTATTTGAATCAGAAATCCATTTGCTTTACTAGTTATAGCCTTATGTTAGCTAGCTAACATTGAACCTAGTTTGTTAGCTTTAGCTACCTGCAGATCAATACTACAGCTATGACAATGTTTGTATTGGTTGTATGAGTGAGGATTATAACGTTTCATTGTTTAGCTAGATACATCTAAACAAAAGACTCCACTTTGGCCGGGTTATTACATGACCCATCAAATTAGCCAGGTGTGTCTGGGGATGATTACGACCATCTATTGTGTTTCATGAACATGTGTAAATGTCTAGACAATAGTGACCCATCCACTTAACTAGATGTGGCTGGGGGCTGGTTATAGCATTTTCCTCACATGACCCATCAATTTAGACAAGTGTGTCGGATAAGCATCATGTAATAATTATGAAATATTTATACATATTCAGTAGGTGTACCAAAATATTCAAGGGCCATTTTCTCAAAAGTGGAGTTACAAGTTTATCAACTTTCAAAGAATAATTACTTTCCCATTGTTCCTTAACTGCTCTGACTCTACATTTATCCAATATAAAAAACACAATCTCAAATTTTGCTACATAAGACCGAATCGAGGCGATCTGTCACATATGTATATTTACAATAGAAAATATCCACACACCACACACTAGAAATTGGAGATGAAAAAGCTCAATTGGATGAGACTCAACACTCCTGTAGACGGAAGACATGAATACACAAACCGATTCCTTATAAAAGGACTAACGCTGCTGGAAATGTATTTAAAAAAGAGTGACATTTGGAGAGGAGAGACATTTTTTATTTATTTAGAAAGTAGTTGGAAATACAGTACATGTCAAAGGAGCAACATGGAGATTTCCCTTCCTAACACACCACGTCCATGCATCTCTCGGTTGCACATTTCTAGGTAAAAAAAGCCTCATTATTATGTGCTGCTCTTCATAATCCATACATTCTATTAACAGATTACTCAGAATAAAGTGTTGAGCAAGACGTAAATCAGGACTGAGAATGCCAGATAAGACAATATTGGTCTCAGTCAAGCGTGTTTCATTTCAAGATAACGGTGCATGCACAGTCAAAGACAAAAAGCACCGAAGGGAAAGAGTTGAAACGTCGTCTTCCCTTTGAGATTCAGCTCCCAGTCTGTGGTAGGAGACTATCGTTTGCATGAGTAGCTACAAACAGAACATTCCCTGTCATTAACTTTATCCCGTAGCTTCAAGATTGCTGCTTCCTTTGGTTTTAACCTGGTCTGACGACAACCAAGTGTTATCAGTTCCCAAGAACATCAAGGAATCAACTTAACATTTCTGACATACAGTATTGCATTGACTCTGTACTGTCTCTCTCTCACTGTCTCTCTCCCTCACTGTCTCTCTATCTCACTGTCTCTCTATCTCACTGTCTCTCTCTCTGTCTCTCCTCTCTCACTCTCTCTCCCTCACTGTCTCTCTCCCTCACTGTCTCTCTCTCACTGTCTCTCACTGTCTCTCTCTCTCATTGTCTCTCTCACTGTCTCTCTCTCTCATTGTCTCTCTCACTGTCTCTCTCTCTCTCACTCTCTCTCTCTCTCTCTCTCTCTCTCTCTCTCTCTCTCTCTCTCTCACTGTCTCTCTCTCACTGTCTCTCTCTCTCACTCTCTCTCCCCTTCTCTCTCCCTCACCCTTTAAATCTCTCTCCGTCCCTCTCTGTCTCTCCCTCTCTCATTTCCCCTCATACTGTTTTCAGGACGTTGTTTCTCCAGCGAACTGGTAGATGTGTGTAGGGCAATGCATTCGTCACACAGCTTTCCCCATTAGGAGCGTAGTGGTAATGCTTCACCTTTTTGATTTTGAGGAGGAGTACGGGATTTGTCAGAGGAGATGGGAAGGTGCTTTATTTCTCAAAATTTCAACACAATTAAGGCTTATGGGAAAGGGTGGCATAATCGTCGCCCTATAAATGTCTCTATGTAGATTACATGCTTCTTGCCTGGCTAAGCCTGGTAAATTATGAACTCCTATGCTAATGATTTTTATATTATTAGTAATGTGTTTATTAATTAAGATAACACTTAATTTTGGGACCTCAACCAAGTATTGTAAACACGATGATATGCTCTGTGGGGTGAGAGCTGTGCAAACACTCCCAAAGCAGGGAAACGGGTGCCAGTGTATATCTAATAGTCTTCGGATAACTTTAATTCTCAATTAGCACGCTGCGTATGAGCATTATTGAGCGGTTTAAACAAAAACAACAACAAGAGAAATTATAATCAAGGCCACAATTTTCCCACACAGAAAGAGGATATTAGCAGACGTTTAGTAAATAGAGACTACAGTGAAACTGAACAGTGATATTAAATATCTCAAGGGAAACAGATCCATTCTGAACCTCTGACTACAGTTAAACAATGATAACAGCAAAGTGATAGACATCCATTCATTATTCAGTGATCTTTAAAGTCAGTTGATAAAGAACATGTGTAGAGCTCCACCTTACAAACAATGACTAATTACAGTATTAGAGTCGATGTACGTCCCCCCCTAGAGTCGATGTCCTCGCCCCCTAGAGTCGATGTCCTCGCCCCCTAGAGTCGATGTCCTCGCCCCCATATAAATCTAATTAGTATGAATCTGTTATTCAATTCATTTCTATACAGTAAGGCCAAATTCAATGTCTCATCATCGACCTTATATATTTTTTTGTGATGCCTAAAGGGGTTCTAAAATTCAAAATCAAATTGCTAAATGATCCTTGGTATGACCATCTTAAAATAATTCCATGTTAGCTTAGTAGTAATTATATCATGCATCAATCCAGTGGCCATATGTTTTGCAAACTCCTGTTTGCAAAGTGCCTGTGCACTTGAATTACACTCAAAACATTTCTTAGATTTTTCCCAGACCACAAAAGTGGACTCCTGATGTTGTTTATGCATTGTTATGAACATCCAATTTAGTATATAGAACATCCAATTTAGTATATTTTTTCTATTAAAAAAAAGTGTGACTTTGAGACCCAAAAATATTCTATATTATTTTTTAAATGCAGAAACCTGTGAATTTCTGACTCAGTTGACAGCCTAATTTATCTGTTTCAATAGTAGGCCTACTATTAGCCTTCTTGCACAGTACAGCTTGGTTTGGCCTGACTGTGAAAAACCAATATGGGATTGATCATTTTAGGTCGTTCAGAGTGTATGTCACTGTTTCTCATCCAATTCTTCACACAGGGCACCTTTTCTTTGCCGGGTGAGCCGTTTGGGAAGTTTTGGGCAAGATTAAAGTACAGCCACTTCTCCAGGCCCCACTACACCACTGATCATATGTGATATAACACATAGTTATCAACCTTTATAACACACATGTCTGATGACAGTCTAGACTGTCTAAACTGTGTCAGAAGGAGAAAATACAAACCTCATTTTGAAGGTAAAATAATCAGAAGAATCATTTTCTCTGACTATTCCGTCAAGAGTTCTGTCTTCAGATGAAACGGTTTGTGTGTTATTCAAGTTTACCACGCTGACTAGACTTTTGAAGGAGGAAGGGAGGGGGGGGAGCTACGATGACAAAAGGAAAAATCAAAAGATTTCCATAAAAAAGTGGAATAAATAAATGGAGGCTACGGTACAACAGGCTTGGATTTACATACATTAAGTTCCTCTATATCGCTCAGGGATATTTAACCGTTCTGATATGTGGGAGGCAGGAGGATAAAACTCCAAATGTGACCTCTGCTCCGCAGGCTCACTCTGAAAAAGCACACGCCTGTAGGAATACTCAAAGAGCAGCGGAGGAAAGGAGGAAAGGTTGACAGGAAGAGGACAGAAAGCCAAGAGGAGGAAGAGAAATGACACTAAAAGCCTGTCAGGAACTGATTGATGCTCAGCTATGTTTGAAGATCAGTGGCAGCCTCGCGGTGGCAGGGCCTGGAGGTCTGTGTGTGTGTGTGTGTGTGTGTGTGTGTGTGTGTGTGTGTGTGTGTGTGTGTGTGTGTGTGTGTGTGTGTGTGTGTGTGTGTGTCTGTGTCTGTGAGCATTTGTGCGTATCTTTGTGTGTGCACGTGCATGTCCGTGTGTGCGTTCAAGTGTGTGTTCAGAGGCTCTCTCTCCTTCTAGGGAGAGGAAAAGCTGTAGTCTGGCAGGCTTGGGGGAAATAAGATCTAAGCAGAGTATAACATGCTCCATTTGCCCTGTGAGTGGAGTCTGGGTTTGAGCAGAGAAGAACACCATGATATATCGAGCCGTTCGCCAGGCGGATGGGGCACGTGGTGGTGGCACTCGCTCTGCCTGTCAGCAAATTTTTCACACAGCAGGCGCGGTTGGGACCCTGTGTGTGTGTGTGTGTGTGTGTGTGTGTGTGTGTGTGTGTGTGTGTGTGTGCGTCACACGGAAGCATGGATATGGGGCATTTTATCTGGTCATGGCGGACAGCGAAGCCTCCGCTTCCAACAAACATTCCACACAGGAAGCAAGTGGCACTAACAAGAGTCATGAGAATTGAAGGACAGCACGGATCTGATGGGGCTGCAGGGGCTGTGACCAGACAGTCCAAAACATGGAGCTTGTCTATCTACACCATAGTGTTGTTGTTTTGCTCTTCCTCCCTCCATCTCACAATGTTTTAAATTATTATATTAAGCTGATATGCTGATATGGAAACCATGTGTTTGATGTACAGTACCATCGGAAAGAATCCACATTTTGTCACGTTACCGCCTCATTTTAAAATTGATAAAATATTTCTTTCCCTCAGCAATCTACACACAATACCCCATAATGACAAAGCGAAAACAGGTTTTTAGACATTTTTGCGAATGTACTGTATAAAAAATATATATATATTTACGAAAGCATTCAGAACCTTTGCTATGAGACACCAAATTGATCTCAGGTGCATTCTGTTTCCATTGATAATCCTTAAAATGTTTCTACAACTTGGAGTCCACCTGTGGGAAATTCAATCAATTGATTGGCCATGATTTGGAAAGGTACACACGTGTCTAAATAAGGTCCCACAGTTGACAATGCATGTCAGAGCAAAAACCAAGCCATGAGGTCTAATGAATTGTCCATAGATTTCCGAGACAGGATTGTGTCGAGGCAAAGATCTGGGGAAGGGTACCAAAAAATATCTGCAGCATTGAAGGTCCCCAAGAACACAGTGGCCAATATATCCATCCTGCCCTGCCTTTCTAAAGTCTTCGAAAGCCAAGTTAACAAACAGATCACTGACCACATCGAATCCCGACGTACCTTCTCTGCTATGCAAGATGGTTTCCGAGCTGTTCATGGGTGCACCTCAGCCACGCTCAAGGTACTAAACGATATCATAACCGCCATAGATAAAAGACAGTACTGTGCAGCCGTCTTCATCGACCTGGCCAAGGCTTTCGACCTGTCAATCACCGCATTCTTATTGGCAGACTCAACAGCCTTGGTTTCTCAAATGACTGCCTTGCCTGGTTCTCCAACTACTTCTCAGATAGAGTTCAGTGTGTCAAATCGGAGGGCCTGTTGTCCGGTCCTCTGGCAGTCTCTGGGGGTGCCACAGGGTTCAATTCTTGGGCCGACTCTATTCTCTATATATATCAATGATGTCACTCTCTGATCCATCTCTACGCAGACGACCTCTTTGGACACTGTGTTATCAAACATCCAAAGCTTCAATGCCATACAACACTCCTTCTGTGGCCTCCAACTGGTCTTCAATGCTAGTAAAACTAAATGCATGCTTTTCAATCGAACGCCGCCCGCACCTTCCCACCGGACTATCATCACTACTCTCGACGGGTCTGACTTAGAATAGGTGGACACCTACAAATACCTAGGCGTCTGGTTAGACTCTAAACTCTCCTTCCAGACTCACATCAACCATCTCCAATCCAAAATATAATCTAGAATCGGCTTCCTATTTCACAACAAAGCCTCCTTCACTCATGCTGCCAAACATGCCCTCGTAAAACTGACTATCCTACCGATCCTTGACTTCGGCGATGTCATTTACAAAATAGCCTCCAACACTCTACTCAGCAAATTGGATGTAGTCTATCACAGTGCCATCCGTTTTGTTACCAAAGCCCAATATACTACCCTCCACTGCGACCTGTACGCTCTCGTTGGCTGGCCCTCACTACATATTCATCGCCAAACCCACTGGCTCCAGGTCATCTACAAGTCTTTACTAGGTAAATCCCCACCTCATCTCAGCTCGCTGGTCACCATAGCAACACCCACCCGTAGCATGCGCTCCAGCAGGTATATTTCACTGGTCATCCCCAAAGCCAACACCTCCTTTGGCCGCCATTCCTTCCAGTTCTCTGCTGCAAATGACTGGAACGAAATGCAAAAATCTTTGAAGCTGGAGATTACCATCTCCCTCAATAACTTTAAGCATCAGCTGTCAGAACAGATTTCTGATCACTGTACCTGTATACAGCCCATTTGTAAATAGCCTACCCTCCTACCTAATCCCCATATTTATTATTTTAGCTCATTTGCACTCCAGTATCTCTATTTGCACATCATCATCTGCACAGCTATCATTCCAGTGTTAATGCTAAATTGTAATTATTTCACCACTATGGCCTATTTATTGCCCTACCTTCCTAATCTTACTACATTTGCACACACTGTACATATATTTTTCTATTGTGTTATTGACTGTACGTTTGTTTATCCCATGTGTAACTCTGTGTTATTGTTTTTGTCGCACTGCTTTGCTTTGTCTTGGCCAGGTTGCAGTTGTAAATGAGAACTTGTTCTCAACTGGCCTACCTGGTGAAATAAAGGTGAAAAAAATAAAATAAATAAGAAGTTCCCCAAGGACACAGTCGCCTCCATCATTCTTAAATAGAAGAAGTTTGGACCCACCAAGACTCCACCAAAGGCCTTGGTCGGGGAGGTGACCAAGAACCCGATGGTCACTCTGACAGAGCTCTAGAGTTCCTGTGTGGAGACCCATTCTCTGGTCTGATGAAACCAAGATTGAACTTTTTGGCCAAGTGTCACATCTGGAGGAAACCTGGCACCATCCCAACGGTGAAGCATGGTGGTGGCAGCATCATTCTGTGGGGATGTTTTTCAGCGGCAGGGACTGGGAGACTAGTCAGGATAGGGGAAAAGATGAATGGAGTAAAGTACAGAAAGATCCTTGATGAAAACCTGCTCCAGGTTTACCTTCCAACTGGTCAACGACCCTAAGCACACAGCCAAGACAACGCAGGAGTGGCTTCGGGACAAGTCTCTGAAAGTCCTTGAGCGGCTCAGCCAGAGAGCGGACTTGAACCCGATCAAACATCTCTGGATAGACCTAAAAATAGCTGTGCAGCGACGCTCCCCATCCAAACTGAGAGAGCTTGAGAGGAGCTGCAGAGAAGAATACTCCCCAAATACAGGTGTGCCAAGCTTGTAGCGTCCTACCCAAGAAGACTTGAGGCTCTAAACACCTGTTTTTGCTAATCAACTTCAGAATAAGGCTGTAATGTAAAAAAAATGTGTAAAAAGTCAAGGGTTCTGAATACTTTCCCAATGCACTGTACATATTTGTTACCATTCCACTTATTTTGCTCCAGTCATTAGAACGAGCCTGTTCTCCCCAATTAAGATGCCACCAACCTCCTGTGCATTATATATATATATATTTATTTAGTTCTTTATATATATATATATATATTTACACTTGGTCAACTTCAAGTGAGATAAAAGGAACAATGAAACAGATGATAAAGAGAAGCAGCATCTCTCTCTTAAGAATACAGGGTTTCTGTTAGAGAGACTGAGAGCCTGGTATCACTGCCTAGCATCACATATTGGCAGCATACAACACACACACACACACACACACACACACACACACACACACACACACACACACACACACACACACACACACACACACACACACCCCAGTGCTCTAGACCTCTTTGCAGCGATCACAGAGGGAAATGGGAAGGGGAAGCACTTTGATATTGGAACACGAAGGTCGGAGTGAACAGTCTGTGCAGCGCTGAATTCCATCACCCACAACAGTTCCTTCTGCTCCGCTACTGGCTTTAGTTTGCGATCCCATCTTCAAAACAAAATGGAAAATGAATTCAGCAGAAAGATATATGAATATGGAAGAGTTGGGGGAATGGATAAATGCCATGTTTAAAGCTGCAGTCACCGCATTGCCTTAAAAAGTCTGCAGTCACCGCATTGCCTTAAAAAGTCTGCAGTCACCGCATTGCCTTCAAAAGACTGCAGTTACCGCATTGCCTTAAAAAGTCTGCAGTCACCGCATTGCCTTAAAAAGTCTGCAGTCACCGCATTGCCTTAAAAAGACTGCAGTTACCGCATTGCCTTAAAAAGTCTGCAGTCACCGCATTGCCTTAAAAAGTCTGCAGTCACCGCATTTGAAGACTTCCCTCATCCATTTCGTGCTCTTTTGTTCCTAGAACCAGGGGGAAAGGCAAAAGGTCTTTAATAACCAGCACATAAACTAATCTCAAATGTCATGTCTTATTCGACTCAAATGGGAGGAAACACTCAGCCGAGTGAATTAATTTGTCAAAATGTTACGATAATGCATATAAATGATGGTGGGGGTGAAGGAGGTTGGTCAGACAGAGGAGAGGCAGTGTAATGGGGCGGTGGGGGATTGGGGAATAGTCCTGCTCTTGATATTACACTGCCTCCAGAGGCTTTTTAATAGCTCCATATCTCAGTATGAGGGTTTCCAAAACTTCTCTCCCCCACTTACAACTCAGCAACCAGATCTCTCTCTCTCTCTCTCTCTCTCTCTCTCTCTCTCTCTCACACACATCACATCACATTCTCCCAGCTTTCCTGGGCAAAGGACAATAAAAAGGCCCTCAGCTCTTCTCGACCCCTGAACCTTGATCCCTGGAGGTCTCCTGCTGCCCGTGATGGAAGAGGAATAGTAGGAGGGGGGTAGGGGGCCTGAGAAACACTTCTCTTCAGAGCACTCTGGATCTCCATCATGGGTAAGCTCCCCCTCTAGTGTTTACAGAACTCTCCTGCTCTCCTCGTCTCCTCCTCTCCCTCTCCTCTTCTCCTCTTCTCCTCTTCTCCTCTTCTCCTCTTCTCCTCTTCTCCTCTTCTCCTCTCCTCTGCACTAAGACACGTCTAAAAATCTCACCCTCTGAGGCAGCCTGTGGATGGGGACATATTTCCACAGTCTTTACTGTATAAATCTCTGGTAACTTTACACTGAACAAGATAGGAAACGTTAATGTCGGCATCAGCAATGGTGCAAAAGTGTGGTGTTTTTTTCAATCTATTTTTCCTTTAAAACCATACAAGATGCAGCACGTACAGCCCTACATTTGTTAAAATGAACACTTGTTGACAAAGAGGTTAGTTTCTATACCATTATCTAATTTACAAAGGTTGTTAAGACAAAGGTTTTTTTTGTAAAGTACTAAAGTATGCATAACGTTGCATGTAACAAAAAAAGTAAAGCTAAAGAAAATCAATTCAGAAAGGAATTATTCAAAATTGAATTAACTTCCGGCATCATGTTATGACACTGCAGTGTGGATTCAATTAGACTAGGCCTATTGTATCCATCTGTTGAGTGATGTCTAGTCGGCTTCATCTCCAACACAGGATTGGCTTAAGGATCGGACCCTTTTATTCAATTTTTTGCCTAAAATGACATACCCAAACCTAACTGCCTGTAGCTCAGGACCTGAATTAAGGATATGCATATTCTTGATACCATTTGAAAGGAAACACTTTGAACTTTGTGGAAATGTGAAACTAATGTAGTTGAATATAACACATTAGATCTGGTAAAAGAAATGCAAGAGGAAGGACATAACGTTACTTAGGAGTCCAGGCGCAATTTACATTTTGGCCACAAGATGGCAGCAGTGTATGTGCAAAGATTTAGATACATCCAATGAACAATTGCATTACTGTTCAAAATGTTGTATCAAGTCTGCCCAAATCTGCCTATTGGTTTATTGATACATTTTCAAGTACAAAACTGTGCACTCTCCTCAAACAATAACATGGTATTATTTCACTGTAATAGCTACTGTAAATTGGACAGTGCATTTAGATTAACAAGAATTTAAGCTTTCTGCCCACATAAGATATGTCTATATCCTGGAAAATGTTCTTGTTACTTACAACATCATGCTAATCACATTAGCGCACGTTAGCTCAAGCGTCCCGAGGACGGGACACCGATCCTTTAGAGGTTAAACACAAACGCAGGGACTGCCTAGCCTTGCTTAACCTAGCTTAGCCTAGCCTGCGGGTATGCTAATTACACTTTCTCTCTCTCCAAATTAACCTGGGACTGTCTCTCAATCCAATGCTGACGAGAAATGGAGGGAGGGAAGAAGGGAAAGAGGAAAATAGAAAGATAACAATAATCCTCTACTTTTCCTCCTGAAATGAGAGCCACTCGGGTTCTCATGTAGACAAGTCATTTTGTAGGAGCCACTGAAACCCCACTGGGCCCAGGGAGAGCACACATCGCGGGATGCTTATTTCAAAGATCTTTTGCAATCAGTTACACAACGGAGTCTCTCGTTTTATGCTGTTACATCATAAAAGTGTTCCTTTTGTTACATGTCCATCCTTAAAAGGTCTTAATCCTTCTTCTTTCAGCCCGGTCTATGGCAAATTCCACAGAGACATCCCATTCGCTGCGAGGGCTAGAGTGACCCACTCAGAAACCAGCATGCAAGGCTTTGAGCCTTTCTTCTGCTGTCACTCTCCTGAGAATATTAAATTGTACTTTTCATCCCCCTCACCATAGGGGGAAGCCCCTTAATGATGACAGAGAAAGAAAAAATTCCTCCACTCGGTCCTATGACACCATTCTGTGCGTCTCGGCGGACAGAGAATCAAACATGGCTTCCTGCAGGTGGAGTGGCCATGAAGGTCATGGCACAGCCCAGAGAGGAAAGAGGAAGAGAGAGCAGAGAGAGAGAGAGGGGGGGGGTTACAACTTCAGAGGAAACACCGCTTTCCCACAGCAAATTAAGACATCTGCGGAAAAAGTAGGGGGTTGGGGGGGTCGTGCACTTTTGTTTCATTTCGCTTTATTCATTTATTTATTCGACCACTGGATTCTTGTGTTTTGGAGAAAGAACTTCTTTTTTTTATTCTCTCCCTCTCTGTTCTCTGAGCAGCCCATTCCACACGGCGTGTCTCTGTCTGGAGGTTAGTGTCATGAGAGAGAGCAGCCCAGTCCACACGGCGTGTCTCTGTCTGGAGGTTAGTGTCATGAGAGAGAGCAGAAGTAATGTGTGTCTGCTAGTCTGCTACTGAACACTGAACTCTCTTGCTCAGTTCCTTGTGTGACACTGTGTTGTTTTATATTTTCTGTCACGTTCTCCAGAGCTTTTTTTTTTGTCTTCCTTCTAGCTTTTTGCCATTAGGCTTGTCCGTCCCTCGCTTTGTGAGAGGTTGGGGGAGTTGATTAATCAGTGTGAAACCCCTGCAGCCCAGACCCCCAGTTGCCAGGGCCAGCCCTCTCCACGCTGGACTCCTCAATGACAACATTGTACTGATATAAAACACATGTCAATCAAGGGCCAAATAGTCACCCCGCTCGCCATCCATCCAGTGTATGCATTCTGTTCCTCCGGTTTTAAAATGCTAGAACGAATTGATGAATATTTCCAGTATACGCATTTCCCCCCAATGTTCTATCTAACACCCAGTGATAAATGTCTGGCTAAATGTTTACTGTGCACCTTAGAGACTGCGTTGCCCTATGTACATAGTAATTGAATACTGGTCACTTTAATAATGTTTACATTCTGTTTTACTCACTTCATATGTATATACTGTATTCTAGTCAAGGCTCATCCTATATAACTACTGCTGTACACACCTGTATTCATATACTGGCCATACTGTCAATACATACCATAATATACATACAGTGGGGAGAACAAGTATTCGATACACTGCCGATTTTGCAGGTTTTCCTACTTACAAAGCATGTAGCGGTCTGTAATTTTTATCATAGGTACACTTCAACTGTGAGAGACGGAATCTAAAAAATCCAAAAATCCAGAAAATCACATTGTATGATTTTTAAATACTTAATTTGCATTTTATTGCATGACATAAGTATTTGATCACCTACCAACCAGTAAGAATTCCGTCTCTCACAGACCTGTTAGTTTTTCTTTAAGAAGCCCTTCTGTTCGCCACTCATTACCTGTATTAACTGCACCTGTTTGAAAGTGTTACCTGTATAAAAGACACCTGTCCACACACTCAATCAAACAGACTCCAACCTCTCCACAATGGCCAAGACCAGAGAGCTGTGTAAGGACATCAGGGATAAAATTGTAGACCTGCACAAGGCTGGGATGGGCTACAGGACAATAGGCAAGCAGCTTGTTGAGAAGGCAACAACTGTTGGCGCAATTATTTGAAAATGGAAGAAGTTCAAGATGACGGTCAATCTCCCTCCATCTGGGGCACCATGCAAGATCTCACCTTGTGGGGCATCAATGATCATGAGGAAGGTGAGGGATCAGCCCAGAACTACACGGCAGGACCTGGTCAATGACCTGAAGAGAGCTGGGACCACAGTCTCAAAGAAAACCATTAGTAACACACTACGCCGTCATGGATTAAAATCCTGCAGCGCACGCAAGGTCCCCCTGCTCAAGCCAGCGCATGTCCAGGCCCGTCTGAAGTTTGCCAATGACCATCTGGATGATCCAGAGGAGGAATGGGAACACCATCCCAACCGTGAAGCATGGAGGTGGAAACATCATTCTTTGGGGATGCTTTTCTGCAAAGGGGACAGGACGACTGCACTGTATTGAGGGGAGGATGGATGGGGCCATGTATCGCGAGATCTTGGCCAACAACCTCCTTCCCTCAGTAAAAGCATTGAAGATGGGTCGTGGCTGGGTCTTCCAGCATGACAACGACCCGAAACACACAGCCAGGGCAACTAAGGAGTGGCTCCGTAAGAAGCATCTCAAGGTCCTGGAGTGGCCTAGCCAGTCTCCAGACCTGAACCCAATAGAAAATCTTTGGAGGGAGCTGAAAGTCCGTATTGCCCAGCGACAGCCCCGAAACCTGAAGGATCTGGAGAAGGTCTGTATGGAGGAGTGGGCCAAAATCCCTGCTGCAGTGTGTGCAAACCTGGTCAAGAACTACAGGAAACATATGATCTCTATATGATCTTCTGTACCAAATATTAAGTTCTGCTTTTCTGATGTATCAAATACTTATGTCATGCAATAAAATACAAATTAATTACTTAAAAATCATACAATGTGATTTTCTGGATTTTTGTTTTAGATTCCGTCACTCACAGTTGAAGAGTACCTATGATAAAAATTACAGACTTCTACATGCTTTGTAAGTGGGAAAACCTGCAAAATCGGCAGTGTATCAAATACTTGTTCTCCCCACTGTATATACAGTGCCTTTTGGAAAGTCTTCCCACCCCTTGAATTTTTCCACATTTTGTTACGTTACAGCCTTATTCTAAAAATTCTCAGCAATCTACACACAATACCCCATAATGACCAAGCGAAAACAGGTTTTTAGAAATTTTGGCAACAAACAGAATTACCTTGCTATTAGACTCGAAATTGAGCTCAGGTGCAACACGTTTCCATTGATCACCATCCTTGAGATGTTTCTACAAATTGATTTGAGTCCACCTGTAGTAAAGTCAATTGATTGGACATGATTTGGAAAGGCACACACCTGTCTATACAAGGTACCACAGTTGACAGTGCATGTTAGAGCACAAACCAAGCCATAAGGTCAAAGGAATTGTCCGTAGAGCTCATGGACAGGATTGTGTCGAGGCACAGATCTGGAGAAGGGTACCAAAACATTTATGCAGCATTGAAGGTCCCCAAGAACACAGTGGCCTCCATCATTCTTAAATGGAAGATGTTTGGAACCACAATTACTCTTCCTAGAGCTAGCCTGAGCAATCGGGGGAGAAGGGCCTTTGTCAGGGAGGTGTCCAAGGACATGATGGTCACTCTGACAGAGCTCTAGAGTTCCTCTGTGGAGATGGGAGAACCTACCAGAAGAACAACCATCTCTGCCTTTATGGTAAAGTGACCAGAGAGAAGCCAATCCACCAATCAAGCCCTTATGGTAGAGTGGCCAGACAGAAGCCAATCCTCAGTAAAAAGGCACATGGCAGCCCGCTTGGAGTTTGCCAATAGTCACCTAAAGACTATCAGACTATGAGAAACAAGATTATCTGGTCTGGTGAAATCAAGATTGAACTCTTTGGCCTGAATACCAAGCGTCATGTCTGGAGGAAACCTGGCACCATCCCTACGGAGAAGCATGGTGGTGGCAGCATCATGCTGTGGCAGGGACTGGGAGACTAGTCAGGATCGAGGCAAAGATGAACGGAGCAAAGTATAGAGAGCTCCTTGATGAAAACCTGCTCCAGAGCGCTCAGGACTGCAGACTGGGGTGAAGGTTCACCTTACAACAGGACAACGACCCTAAACACACAGCCAAGACAACACAGGAGTGGCTTCGGGACATGTCTCTGAATGTCCTTGAGTGGCCCAGCCAGAACTTGAACCCGATCGAACATCTCTGGAGAGACCTGAATATAGCTGTGCAGCAACGCTCCCTATCAAACATGACAGAGCTTGAGAGGATCTGCAGAGAAGAATGGGAGAAACTCCCCAAATACAGGTGTGCCAAGCTTGTAGCGTCATACCCAAGAAGACTCAATGCTGTAATCACTGCCAAAGGTGCTTCAACAAAGTACTAAGTAAAGGGTCTGAATACTTATGTAAATGTTTTATTTTGCAAACATTTCTAAAAAACTGTTTTTGATTTGTCATTATGGGGCATTGAGTGTAGATTGATGAGGAAAAAAACAATTGAATACATTTTAGAGGCTGTAACGTAACAAAAAGTCAAGCGGTCTGAATACTTTCTGAATGCACTGTATATTTATGTTCTGGACTCTGACATTGCTTGTTCTGACATTCCTTTCTTTTACTTTTTGGATTATGTGTGTATTATTGTGTATTGCTAGGTATTATTACAGCATTGTTGAAGCTAGAAACACAAGCATTTCACTGCACCTGCGCTAACATTTGCAAATCTGTATACATGACCAATAAACTTTGATTTGATTTGAAGCCACCAACATTACATTGCATTGAACACAAAACTGTACTCTTAACAAAAATTTACAAATAATTACATCACGTTTAAATATTTCAAAATATATGTTTGTATATACTGTATATATTCTCAAATCCTTTATTTAAAAAATGAAGGGTTCCTGGAATTGACGACACTGACAATATTTTATTTTCACTCACTCACTCACACTGACACTCCTACACACAAACACACACATTCATACTGACTCTACACACACGCACACGTCACATACAATCATTATACACGCTGCTGCTACTCTGTTTATCATATATCCTGATGCCTAGTCACCTTACCCCTACACATATCTACCTCCATCACGCCAGTATCCCTGCACATTGTTAATAGGGTATTGGCACTGACCCTTGAACTGACCCTGTATATAGCTTACTTACTTTCTCATGTTCTTCTGATACCTGTATCTTGTGTGCTTTTGTTTTACTTGACTTTTGCATTTATTTTTGATAGTACTACTGATATTGATTACTGCATTGTTGGGAAAGAGCTAGCAAGAAAGGCATTTCACTGTACTAGTGCACGTGACAATAAAAACTTGAAACTATTGTGAACCATCTTGTAGAGAGAAATAACACAGTGACCATTGTACCAATGGCTTGGCTGTCTCTCCTACAGCCTTTTGAGGAGAAGTATCAGTGTCTACAACCCAGTGTCAGGGCTCAGGGCTGAAGCTCTCTCCTCAAACTCTATGCAGGTCAGCCCACTGAGGGGCTAATGCTTTGGGATTTAGCCAGGTAAACAAGTCACTGATAGTTTCTGTCCAGAGATGTACAGAGACTGAAGAACTACTCCCCTCCATACACCTTTTCCCACAGGCCTTTCTCCCCGGTAATGGCTTTTCTGCCTGCCTGGGTTTGACCGTAACAAAAGTCATGGAAAAGTGTATTGTGTGTGAGTGTGTGTGTGTGTGAGTGTGTGTGTGAGTGATACTAACTAATTGTCATTGTGTGGCAGCTCTGGAAATCATAGCAATGTGAATGCATGCAACCACTATACAGAAAAACCCTGTATTTATGCAAATAAAAGTGCTTAAGCTGACTGAACCCTGATTCTCAAAAAACAACGGTCATTCAAAAGATTCCAGAGTGTACCATCAGGAAGAGTATAGAGTGTACCATCAGGAAGTGTACATAGTGTAACATCAGGAAGAGTACAGAGTGTACCATCAGGAAGAGTCCAGAATGTACCATCAGGAAGTGTACATAGTGTACCATCAGGAAGTGTACATAGTGTACCATCAGGAAGTGTACATAGTGTACCATCAGGAAGTGTACATAGTGTTTCATCAGGAAGTGTGCATAGTGTACCATCAGGAAGTGTACAGAGTGTACCATCAGGAAGAGTCCAGAGTGTACCGTCAGGAAGAGTCCAGAGTGTACCGTCAGGAAGAGTCCAGAGTGTACTGTCAGGAAGAGTCCAGAGTGTACCGTCAGGAAGAGTCCAGAGTGTACCGCCAGGAAGAGTCCAGAGTGTACTGTCAGGAAGAGTCCAGAGTGTACCGTCAAGAAGAGATTCTAGGAAACAATAATTAGAAGCAACACTGACACTAGAATTTGATCAATGGCTAATGACCTACCAGTCACAGACCTGGCGGTGTGCACAGATGCCTGGTGGTTACGGAGCCTCATCTCATCTTTCAGTCACAGGCTTGGTGGCCATGTCCTACTGCCGTCACACCCACTCACTTAACACAGCACCATGCCAGTGACGACTGCAACACACAGTTCATCTCAGGGTAGGGACAAAACGGGTAGCTTTTTTCCAGGAAATGGAATTCTACACTTTCCCCCACAACCCTCTTTGACCTTTGACCCTTCACGGCCTCGCCCAACAGCCCCATCCATTCAAACAGCATCAGCCTTCTGTCAGGCTCTGGCCATAGAGAAGCCTATTTGCTTCTCTATGTAGCTATGGTCAGAGTCTGACAGTGTCTTTCTTTTCCGTTTCTGTGTGGGTTTTGGGTTGGATCCCTAATTAGAGGCAGCATCACCGCATTGTCTCTAATTAGGGATCCTATATATGTTAGTCTGTCCTTCACTCTGGTGTGGGTCGTTGTCGATGTACATCTCCAGTCACGGTGAGAGTAAGTGTGTTCATGTTTTACGTTTATGCATCCCGTGTTCGTTGTTTGCAACCAAGACAGTTGTAGATCGTGTTTTGTTTTGTGTGTTAGTTCGTACTGGTGGAAAGTGTCTATACATAGTATAACAAATAAAACCTATGTCGAACTACTATCCCTGCGCTGCGTCTTGGTCTCTCCAAACACACATTTGTGACACCTTTCAACAATCACATCCTCATCCTCACCGCCTCATTTCATATAGTCATCTCTTCTACGTTTTACTATTTGATCTCTTTATTTGGAAAACACATCCAGTGAATGGATTTGTTCACATCTGGGTTTATGTGAAACATAATGTTGTGTTAATGTGGAACAGCTCTTTAACACATTGCCTATTTTATTGCACATTTTACAGGGGAAAATAAAGTCATTTTTAGCAGGAAGGAATTATTATAGCAAATTGTATAGCAATTATCATAACATTACACTAATTCCCAGAGTATTTACATGATATGGTTGATTGCATAATGAATTATGGAATCATTTGAGGAACACTCTAGGCACAGCTCATGCTATTGCGATCTCAGAAAGGGCTTTTCACAGGACAGTCAGGAGCACGCACGCACACGCACAAACACACGCACACACCTTAACAAGTCATCCTCACTGCACCAGCCATAACCCTAGGATCAATAAGACCCTGGATGAATTTGCTCCATCTGAGGCAGCAGGAGAAATAGGAGCTGGTGAAAAACACTGTTCTATTTCACTATAGACCCAGCTAACACTGGAAATCCTCATGATGTTTAGTACATTACCCAGCTAACACTGGAAATCCTCATGATGTTTAGTACATTACCCAGCTAACACTGGAAATCCTCATGATGTTTAGTACATTACCCAGCTAACACTGGATATCCTCATGAGAAAGGAGCAAGACAGGTAAAGAAGTAAGATGAGGTTAAAGGAAAGATGACATACTTAATTTAAAGGAAAGATTACATGCTTCATTTAAGCAATAAGGGGGTGTGGTATATGGCCAATATACCACGGCTGTCAGCCAATCAACATTCAGGGTTGGATCCTCACAGTTTATAAAACAAAATAATCCTGTAACCAATTGATATAGTATCAGAACACCATCATGGTCCTGTTCCCTGTTTGTGCTCCTTGGCTAACCCCTTTACAGAAGGGAAGGGGACATACTAGTCGGTTGTACAACTGAATGCATTCACCTGAAATGTGTCTCCCACATGTCTCTGAATCAGAGCGGTGCAGGGGGCTGCCTTAATCTACATCCACGTCTTCGGCGCCAGGGGAACAGTAGGTTTGCCTTGTTCAGGGGCAGAACGACAGATTTTTACCTTGTCAGCTCAGGGTTTTCATCCAGCAACCTTTTGGTTACTGACCCAATGCTCCTACCCTCCAGGCCACCTATACAGACCCAGTACTGCCCTGCCCTCCACCCTGACACGTGTAAATGAGAGGCAATGTATCATTGATTCAATTATATATTGATATTTTGAAGTACACTGGAGGACGACCATTGTGAGACGAGATCCAGAGAGGGCAAATCCTGAGATGAAAATATATATTTTTAAACATCACTTAGCACACCAGAAAAATTATCTGGTAAAATTTGTCATCTTTTACAATTGGCTGCAATGAAAGAGGGAAATTGAACCAGTAACAAGGCTATCGAGTTATTATGATTTCAAACATTTAGTTATGGTTAGAGCGTAGAGACAGTGGGTACATTTAGTTATGGTTAGAGCGTAGAGACAATAGGTACATTTAGTTATGGTTAGAGCGTAGAGACAATAGGTACATTACGACTACAGCTGTACTCCAAACTCCTAACGCCATCACTCCTAGGACTGTGATTGTATTGAACAGTGAACTGAAGGTTTTCATTCTAAAAGTTGTACCAGACAATTGACAAGGCCTCTGCAAGCAGTCCTTTGTGAGAGGGAAAGAAAGTAAGTCTATACAATGCACAGTGGGACATGAGTTCACTTACAACCTTCTATAGGCTATAAAGCAGAGCTCTAGCTTTCATCCCCAAATCTAATTGTTTACAGCAACCCTTTGATTGTTTAAAAGCACTTAAAAATATATATGTCTTGAATACTTAGCTAAAAATGTATGACCAAATGTATATGAATTGGTGATGCAATGCGTTCATTGGAGAAAAGTAACTATGCTACTTTAACATCACAATAAAGCAAAGTATGATAGATAAATTAGTAAAAAAAATATATAGCTTTCTTACTTGATTACTTATACATTATATCTACCTATACAGGCTCAAAACATAAAACTGGCCCATGTTTACACCTATATTGCTCGAAGACAGTGAGCATCACTAAGCTATGGGCCCGTCTGTGTGCTGTGGCCATTGTGCGAGTCATCAGTGAAGGGCTTTTTGTGCCATTGTAAGCTCTGACAGGCTGAATGAGAGGGAGTGTTTGGCGCTGCAAGGTTGTATGGGGCACACCTGCTGGGCTGGGATGCCCAGCTCAGCTCTGACCCTCTATTAATACGTGTAGCGCTAAGGGTTCTATTGTTACCACCGAGCTGTTGGTGGCTGCATGTTTGAACTGTCACAAGTGTCAGTCTTTATTAGGTTCAGAATGATATTGAGGATGAAGGGGAGAAAGAGTGGGAAAAATTAGGCCCGTTCGGCTCGCGGCTCGTTTGGCTCGCGGCTCGTTGAAAAGTGATGGGCTGGCTGGGGGCTGCAAATTAAGAAAACTTGGCAAGGCTACCTGGGATTGGGACGTTCCACTGATTTAGGTGTTTGGCTTTGTCACGCTTCTCTAATACCCGACTTTGTGGCTGAATTGAGGCTCCATTTGTCAGCCATCACGGCCGATGGATGGACATAATCCCCCCTTCTGATTAAAATGTCTCATAACTCAGGCAGGCCAGAAGATGAATAAATAAATAACATTAGCCCCATATGAATATCACTTGACAGGGCCAAGAAGGCCCATTGTAAGGATAGTGTATTCCTGTGACAGGGCCAAGAAGGCCTGCTGTAAGAATAGTGTATTCCTGTGACAGGGCCAAGAAGGCCTGCTGTAAGAATAGTGTATTCCTGTGACGGGGCCAAGAAGGCCTGCTATAAGGATAGTGTATTCCTGTGACAGGGCCAAGAAGGCCTGCTGTAAGAATAGTGTATTCCTGTGACGGGGCCAAGAAGGCCTGCTGTAAGAATAGTGTATTCCTGTGACCAGGAGGGGACTAAGCACACACCCCTGAGGGTCCCTATTTGAGGGTCAGCGTGGTTGAGGTGATGTTGCCAACTCTCACCACCTGTGGTCGGCGTCAGGAAGTCCCGGATACAGTTGCACAGGGAGGTGTTCAGATCCAGAGTCCTAAGCTTGGTGACGAGCTTGGAGGGAACAACATTGTTGAACGCTGAGCTGTAGTGAACAAACAGCATTCTCACATAGGTATTCCTCTTATCTAGGTGGGTGAGGGCAGTGTGGAGAGCAATTGAGATTGCGTCATCTATGGATCTGTTGGGGTGGTATGCAAATCGGAGTGGATCTAGGGTGTCTGGGATGGTTCATGTGTGCCATAACCAGCCTATCAAAGCACTTAATGATTACAGAAGTGAGTACTACAGGGCGGTAGTCATTTTGGCATGAAGCCTTAGAGTACTTGGGGAAAGGAATGATGGAAGACATCTTAAAACATGTGGGGATTACAGCCTGGGACAAGGAGAGGTTGAAAATGATTGTGAATATGCCTGCCAGCAATCCTCTGGGTCAGTGACAGCCCTCACAACCGGCATGATGTTATTGTTGCCAAAGCGTGCATGAAATGCATTGAGTTCGTCTGGTAGAGAGGCATTGTCGGGCAGCTCACGGTTGGGTCGTCCTTTGTAATCCGTAATAGACTGTAAAAGTAGGGTTGATCTGAGCATTTCTGACCTAACAACAGCAGTCAAGCACCCAAGCTAACTGGCTAACGTTGGCTAGCTTGCTAGCTACTTCCAGACACAAATGAGAACAGCTCACTCTGACCATTTTACTCACCCTAGTAGAGCTGGTTAGGATGTTTTTATGTTATCCAGTGTGTTGGTGACTGCAACTGTGCTGCTGGCAACAATTTAATTACGCTCTTTTGCCAACATTTACTGACACCGGCCATATTCAATGGGTGTTGAGCATTCGTAAATTCGTCAGCGAATTTACCAGCT